>VZTI01002511.1:968692-1237288 GCA_013397865.1 Struthidea cinerea
GAAAACTGGTACCTTGGTGATTGCATTCTATCCAGTACTTTGTATTAGAACCCTAGAAATAAAAGGAGTAAAATGGTATTGCAGTGACTTCTTTAATTATTTTTGAATTTTGTGGTATTCAACAGCATTCAGAAATGGTAATGACTTACTCTGTGTCCTCAGGAAACAAGTACTTTTAGAACAAAAGGATTATACCGTGAAGAATGAAAATGTTAACTATCACTTGAAACATGGCTAATAGCTACCAGTCAATGATAAAGTACAAACCATCCTCTGTTAGATTTGAGAATGCCACCATGTGTTGTGGTTTGGCATGTATACTACAGCTCCTCTTTAGGTTGGGTCGGAAGATCATTTTAAGAAGCATAATCAGGGAACTGTCCTGTTCCTCCTTCTTTTCCATGGCTCACATTTGAAAAAGCATAAATCAACAAAATCCACACAATTTTATTTTTACATGGCTTTCTTGCAGTAAAATTATTTGTTGTAACTCCTAATGCAACCTAAATCTTGCCATTTTTAGATAGTACAGGGATACAGTGAAGATGAGCAGGAAAATGTCAGTGGCAACATCTATGGTGTTTTGTTTTTTTTTTAAGCAGTCTATGTGTGCTTTAGCAGACTAGAATATCTGGTTTATGATGGTGGATTTTTATAAATGATACTTTTTCAATAAAACAAGTTTAGGGGGATTTGCTAACTGAGCAACTGTGCTTGACCACCTGTGCAGTCTTATTTGGGGGAAAACTCTGTATTTGACAATATTACCATTTGAGGAGGAGATGACTGCCTTGCAGCACTGAGATGCCAAACATTTTTTTAGGTGAGAAGGGGCTTTAAAGAGACTTGTGAATTCATCCTTTTTCATTCATTCATTTTTCATAAGGCACTTTGTCACTTCCTTGAATAAGAGAACTGAATTAGAATGTAACTCCTCTGTTAACCTGTACCACTGACACAGAACATTTCAGCAAGAATAATCAGAACAAGGGCTATTCACCAGTATAATCTGCAGTATCAGACCCCTGAGTTTATTTTCCTTTGTGATGAGACATGGTGATATTTATCCATTGGTTTACATTAAGATCTCAGAATTACTGCTCATCTGCAAGAATTCCTGCTGAAAAAATACTATTGTTCCTTTTACTATGTATGTTCCTGATACACAAAGTGATACATGGAATACCTGTGGATTCAAAGTTGCATTCTATTTAAGAGGGAAACTGAAGAAACAATCAAGTCGAAGTCATTATTTAAACATCTTATGCAGAGTAGCTGAGAGTGAATAATCATTTCTGAAAAAAACCCAAACAAACCACATTTTATAAGGCTGATTGCTTTAAGATACATTATAAGAGTTACAAAATGAACATTTATCAGAGTCTGGTTTTAGTTTTTCTAAACTGAGTTAAATGACCAGTGAATTCTTCACTGAATTCACACTGTCAAATCCATTAAAATAAGTCTTTGCCAAGCAAAATAGGATGAATTTCAAAACATCTGTTGTCAGAAAGGTGCTATGGGATTTTGACAAATAAACCTTGTGTAAATGATACAGAGTGTCACAAGAGCATTGTGAAAAATGAGCTAATCGAGATGTGACAAACCATCTGTAACATTCTCATACAATTCAATGGAAGAATAGAAGTATATGTAAAATATTTTTTATGTAGAGTAGTAAAAGCTAAACTGTTTTTCTTGGAACAAAAAAGTGTTTTGCTTTGTACGTGCATATGAAAAATAACTGTCTTCCCATCTTTGAAATAGTCAGGCAGCAAAAACTAGTGATGCAGCTTTTTAAATTAAAAATACATGTTTACTCTTGTACAGACATGTATAAGTAAATTAGGTAAATAGATATACACAATATATGCACACATACCAACATGTTAGAAAACTTTAAAAAATATTCTGTATTTTTCAATTCTTCTTTTAACATGCCTGTTAATACTGTTCTTGTTCAGTGGGATTTATTTGAGGAGAAAATGAAGTTATTATGAATACATAAAATGCCCCAATCATGTGTATACCATGATGAATTTTTTCTGTCATTGTGACATATTCTGTATTCATGGTCCTTCCTTTGGGGGCATACTAAAATATCAACAGAAGTGTGCTTTGGGAGACTAACATTTAGGAATGGTAGCATTAAAAATACATCCAGGAGCTCACTCAGAATAAAGAGTAATATTTGTATTTACTTATATATTTGCTCTAATGATAGATGCCATGGTAGTTTTAAGCAGCCTTTCTAAGACTTTGATTAATGAATTAAACTGCCAAAGTGATTTCTGTGGGAGACTTGTTTGCTAATCTACTGAGTGGATGAAACCATTTTCATTTATTGGACATATTTGATTCATATTGTTTAGTATTATGATATTTCAAATTTATTTAATTTTTATTTTACTCTACCTGTCATCTGATGAGCAAATCACTGTCATTAATTTTCGAATAACCATGAAGCCAAGATCTTGCCTATCTGATGCCAGACATCAATCAATTTTGAGTCATCCTCTCCTGCATCAGAGGTTGTTTAGTTATAACGGTTTAATTTATGTTAACATAATCACAAATGGGAGAATTGACAGATGATATTTTGTTTTCATGTGAAATAACCTTATCTAACCTGGGGCTACCCAATAAAAAGAAGAAAATAAATGTCAGTTCACCTCATGCATCTACAAAGCGCAGAGCTTAAAGCATATGCTTGTCACTAGTGCAAATTCAAACTTCTTAGCCTGTATTTTCATCTACATATCTAGCTCCTTTGCTAATCTGAAAAGTCTTCATTTGGTTAATTAGGTCCCTTGAGAGTATTCTACTTAAAAATGCTCAACATTTAAATGTATTAAAAACCAAGTGAGATATTTACTGTTTCTGTGTGCTAATACCACATTAAGACTTCTAAATTTATACATAGAGTGTATGAATTTTGGGACGGCTTGGCCCCTGATTTTGTACATTAATATTTATAAGAAAGAGAGACCTAGGGAACATGTTCAGAAAATGCACTGATTAGATTTTACTGCATATACAAAGGTAATTTAATTCTCCAAAGAAAGCATTTTTGGAAAATTCATCAGTGGATCAGCTAATGTTTTTTGGCAGATGTGGGAGTGACCCATAATCTCAGATATAAGATAATTCCCAATATACATAATGCCCTAAGTAGTTTCTAGTTCTCCTACTTGTGGAATGAAGTGGAACTGAAATGAAGATCTGTGCATGTGACTGTACATTACTTGTTTCCCAAAGTTTAAGAAACCACATCAACTCCCACCAGTCAGCTCCAGTGCTGGATGATCTGCCTTGCTCAAAGTTTCAGCAGGCCAAAACATGTGTCTGTGCTTTCCTATGTGACTGTCCTCAGAATTAATTCTTCTTGGTGGTTTACACTAAAGTCCACTGCTCCTGCACTGTCTAGGTGCAAGCCTGTCTATTTTTCAGGGTGTTGAACTGATGTTGCTTGTTTTTCATTATTTTTCTTCAAATGAAATTTATTAACCCACAACCCTTTCGGAACTATAAACACAATCTTAGCAGTGTATGGAAGAAATTATTACTTCTTTCCTTCATTGCTGTTAACCTGTTGAAAGGACTGCATGATAGTCACAAACTGAAACGGTGCAAATATGCTACATTTCATGTAAAATATTATAAGTATGTTTAAAAAATATTTTTGAAAACATGACTTTTTAGACTCAGTCTCAAGCTTTCTTTCCCATGCATTCAGTATTTCACATAAACCCTGTGCTTGCTAAGGGAAGCTTTTGAAAGAAATGCAGTAATGGCTGGGATGAAATTCTTACTCTAAACTGGCATTGGTGGCTCTAAAAGTGATGAATGAGTTGGCTTTGAGAGCAAATGGGAAAAAATAGCTTGAAAATGGAAACATAATTTTAGGTACTATTGATTTTTAGAAATATCTCAAACAGGGGTGATAGAATAGTGGGCATTTAATGTACAGATAGTGCTGTAGCAGTGTCATTTCAGAATATCTCCCACATACTAACCTTGCTTTTGAATGTCTTCACTTTAACTCTTCATTAGAAAATGAACTCTTCAAGCTTGAGTGATCTTCTAGATCTCTAAAGTTCAGGCAGTTTTGGTCAACATATAGTCTGGTAAGGTATATCCCTTATTGTATCTATTAAATGTATTGTAGAACTAAATTATCTGATTATTATAGATATTAGGGGAGATTGCAGTACAGGTGGTTTCTGATTCATGGTGCTGTACCAATAGAAACGTTACAGGTGAGCTCAGGTTTCTATACTGTATTTAAAGACAGAATCCTGTCTTTAAAAAATATATTGTCTATTAACAGCTAGATTAACAGTATTTTAACATTAATTTTTTTTTGATGTTTCAGGCTCTGATTTGAATCAAACAAAAGCCAGAACTTAAAATTTGTTTTGAATTATGAGTTTTCAAGTCAGCAGCTTATAAACAGAAGTAATTAATTTCAATATAGAGATAACACTCAAAAAGTTTATTACGGAACATTTTTCTGTTGAAGTCCTTTGATTTAGACTCTACGCATAGTTTTGAAGATACACAGCTGTGGATCCCCATTTTTCGTAATCATTAAACAGAGGTCTGTCTTACTTGGTCATATGCAAGCTCCTTTCTGCCTTAGGCAAGTATTGGAGTTAGTGATAGACAGGAAGATGTACTCCTGGAGTGTACTCTTACTGGGTCACCAACTTTTTCTGAAACCCTTTGAAACTGGCTCGTTTTTGTTCTCAATAGTTGTTATTATTATTATTATCTCAGATCTTATGCTCTGCCATACACTGAACAGTGTGAAAATAGAAAGGATATTCCTGTTCCATGGTAGAAAAGGATGAGGAAATTAGTAAGGCTTTAAATTTCGTTTATTATGATCAAAAACCAGCAACCTGCTTTCATTACATTGTAGATGGTTACATTTCTGTACTTTAGGGGTTTAGTTTGTCATTTCAGTTACATAAATAAGATAACCTGCTGAGGTCCAGTATAGATCTTCCAATTAATTTTCCTATGGGACTGAAAATTAGGGAGCATACGCTTTCCTGGTGCCAGGGAAGAGCCTAGATGCTTTTGATGCCAGGATTTAGGAATATAATTTTTGCATTAAGTTGCAGATGGGCATGAGTAGAGTCCAGGACTTCCAAGATCTGATTATATGTTATAAACTATAGCTGTTTTCAGTAATAGGTAACATTATCTAAATTTATATTTTGGTAAATAAATATATAACCAAAGAAAATTGAGAATTTTTGTAATTCAAAGGAAAGCTAGTATAAGATTGGAAGGATTAAATGGTTAAGAGCTTGATATAAAATTTAGATAGATGGACTGTGTTGAAAAAAATTACAGAAACCTTGCTCCTACAAGTTTTTCAGGATTTCAGGTTGTTATGGCTGCCATTTTGTAAAATGGTGAGTAGAAGCTAAAAAGCATGATACTGGATGTTCAGTCAGATTTTCATAAATGAAGCTAGAGAAAGTTGACCGAAATAAGAATGTGAAGAATATCCTTTTTCTGGGATGTACAGTATAATCCCTAGGATGTAACTAAATTAAACAATTTAATTACATCTGTGGTCTTGATTCTAATCCCTTACCCAGGTGTAGAACTTTTGAAAGGCATTGGAGTTATTGTGCTGTAAAACTATTGTACATTGAACCAAGATTGGATAGCTGATTGGCAGTAATTAGCAATAATAAATGATTGAACTCAGCATTTTGCTTCATGTTAGAAGAATTGAGCTTTATGAAACACAAGTACACAACCTGTTCTCTCTGGAGAAGTTAATTTTAAAAATATAAAAACAAAGCCACCATAATTTATTATCATTTCCATTGTAAAGCCTGCCTTTTCTACTTTATTTTGCAAATTCCAAGATGTATTCAAGTTACTAAATGTAGCTTCTCTTCCTTTAGCTGCTGTGAAGCCTGGCCCCAGAAAGAGTGTCCTTTTGCTTGTTAGATTATTTTCAGTGGTTTTTTTTGAAAAATACAAAAGAAAAGGAAGGAAAAGGAAAAGGAAAAGGAAAAGGAAAAGGAAAAGGAAAAGGAAAAGGAAAAGAGGGAGGAAGGAAGGAAGGAAGGAAGGAAGGAAGGAAGGAAGGAAGGAAGGAAGGAAGGAAGGAAAGAAGGAAAGAAGGAAAGAAGGAAAGAAGGAAAGAAGGAAAGAAGGAAAGAAGGAAAGAAGGAAAGAAGGAAATTAGTTTTAAATTATTCTTCATTTCTAATGATTCTTTGTACAGGTGAACAAGTGGAACTTTGTGTCCTAATGAAAAGGGACTTTTCAAGCCTCAAGGTATTTTTATTACTGAATTTCAAAGTCACTCGGCACACTGCAGATCTGTCAGGCTTAAGAAAAGGTCAGCAGGTTTCTTTGCAGTAAAGATTCTTGTGGAACTAAGAGCCTAGAGGTGGGAGCTGGAACCAGGGTCTCCCTTAATGCAATAATGCATTATAGGTATTTCATGTTTGGTTTTGTTGAGCATTTGCACTCCCTGAGTGATAGAGAGAGAACTTCCTTAGTTACCATTTAAAACTAGAGCAATGGCTGGAGGGGTTTTTTTAGCAAATTTACTGTGCATTTGTTTTAGGATTTTCTGCAGTGTGGAAGAGGGTTGTCTGCGAAAGATAACTGTTTGCTTCAGACTTCTGTGATCATAAGTACTAAATTTATGGCTTATATATACACCTATTTATGTGAAACCATTACATACATATAATTCTTAGATTCTGATAATACCCTTTTTTAAGAATATATTCTATAATGAATCAAGTGAAGTCTATTTCAGTATGATTCTTATTTCTTTCCAAATCAACAGCAGAGTTTTTCATACAATAGCAGACAATTTTTGTCATTAAAATGGTGTGTATGAAGCTTATTGGTAACTCATAAAGAACAGTCTGTTTGCTAAAATATAAAGAAATAGATGTTTACATTTGGTTTTGCTTTAATCCTTGATTATTTCTTCTTTGTTTTTAGGAACAATCTTATAAAAAATTGGTATGTTCAGAAATGTGGTGAAGTAAGAACTTTTTCCAGCCACTCTTCCTTGTACCTCTGTAGCTCATGGATTATAGTAACTGTTCCAAAATCTTTCAGCATTTGCTGAGTGTTTGGTTGTTCACACACTTACTGCTTTATGCATTGTGCATATTCCAGCTTGAGCAGATGCTCCTCTAATTTTCATCTGTGTAGTTTATGTATAACTGGGACTTGGATTCCTCTACCTTAATTAGTGGTTTGTATCTCTTCATATGAAATTCTTATGAGTTGAAAAATTTGCCACTGTAATCTGTATACCAGCGACTATTAAATAAATGAACTCTTAAACTTCATTGCTCTATTTTCTTCTTTCACTTTTCTCGCTGAGTAATCAGAACAGCTCCTTCTATGTAATCAAAGCAAATACACATAAAATGTGTAATATTTTGTTCCAAACAGCATTTTAAACTATATTATTAAATCCAACAAAAGTAAGATGCCATCAACTACTGAATCTCTTTCTAAGGCCTTAGAAAGAAACTTGCAAGGTAGGAAGGGCTTCGCTACTGCAAAATTTAGCAAATCTCCCCTTGTGTCCAGAGCAAGTTTTGTCTTATCAGAGGTCTGGTGAGGCTTGTACCTGGAAGCAGAGTTATGTCATCAGCCCTGAGGATTAGCCATGCTTGCCCTCAGGCAAGTAGAGGCATGATTACAAGATGAAGACCTAAATATGGTTGTGTAAGTATACACAATAAATTAATAATGGATTCCTCCCACTACTAGTTCCTTTTCATTACCTTATCAATTATCCGGTGTCATGACTGTGCCAAGAAGTAGGAATAATTATAAAATGGCACAGGATACTTCAGAATATTTTAATAGGGGCTGAAAAATTGAGAGATTGATCCCTGCTGATGTAGATGATCTGAAGAAAAGCAAAATTTTTTTGCTTCTAGCAAGTAATGTTGAACTTATCTTGTGTATGTTTTAAGGATTTGAAAATTTGTGTGTTCCTCCTAAGGTACTCATTAGAAAATTATTGATAGTGAACAATATACATTGTCATTGTCATCATCAATCATCATCATCATCATCAGTTCTCACTACCAAGCAAGTAATTTTTTCATCTGAACACTTTAAATTTTCCTTTGGATCTTACTTTGGATTTACTTTCTTTTAATCTTACTTTGGATAATCAAGTTTTGTATTTATCACAAACTCCAAAAGGAGACTGGTGCACATATTACTTACACATCTTTCACAAAAATTAAAAAATTAAGACCATAGTCTTAGCCTCCTTATTAACATAGTTTGGGCTTGCTTAAAATAACAGTGTGAATTCTGAGAACAGGTTTTTTTTGCTTATCTTTTTTTAATTTTTCCCTCTGAAGATGGTTTTGTGCAAAGATTAGTGTATGGTTGAACTCTTCGAGGCATTAGATTGATAAATCCAACTTCATTATTGCTTCCAGTTATATTTTAGTTTTCTGACAAAGTAGAAATATCTGTCATTCTAGTTTATGTATCCACAGACTTTTGCTAAAACAAATGAGAAAGCTGCTTCCATGGAGCATCAGTAATGACTTTTTGAGGCAATATTTAAGGAGAAAAAGAGATGAAACTTTTTTAATTTCAGCTCTCAAGTCAGATGTCCCCAAATATGCAATTTGTACAACTAAGAACTGTAGCATTTTAGCACTTAGGTAGATGTAAATTAATTAATTAAATTCTGTTGTCTGAGTTGCTTATATGTGCTAAACAACTGCAAGGTTGTGATGTTACTACCCTAACACCAGATCTTGATGTAATGCACATGATTTGGGGAATCTTTGCAAAATTAATACGTACTGCTCTGTATAACAAATACTCTCTTGCAAGTTCTATGTAAAATGAGAAAAAAAAAAAAGGCATGTAAATAAATAAAAATGAATGGATGGCTCAGATTTATATACATTATGACACTTCGAAAACCCTGGATGCTCCTAATAAGTAGCCATCATTTTTGGAAACAGTGAATGTCGCTGTAGAGATAAGGTAATTGAATCCAAACCACAGAAAGGAAGGCAAACTAAATCATTCCCATTAGCCATACTCTCTAGTTCTCTGTTTTAGAAAACTATATCAGCACTCTCAAGAGTTTTTTTGTTTCAAAAGTGTGTTTCTGTCAATAGGAGAGAAACAAGACTCATCAGGTGTTCATAAAGTTAAAAGTTACAGAAATCCATGCAGGTTAAGCCTGAATAATATTGTTGTAATTAAACTAAGGTATGAATAGTCATTTGTATCTCATTGTTGTGATGACAAAGTGATTGGATCAAGCCAATAGCCATCTCAGGGCCACTTATTATATTCAGTATAATTCAATCAATCAATCATCATCCTATTTACCAGTGGTTTATGTTGCAAACATATTGGTTGAAATTAACTGGTGCTGTAAGCAAACAGTTCTGTTGAATTACTGTTGTTGTATATTTTTAGGTCAATGGATGTCAGTGAGCAGGTTGTGTTCAAAATTTGTCAGGGATAAACAGTCAACAATTCAGGATCTGAGTTACTAAAACTCTCCACTTTCAGAGCTTAAATAATAGCAGCTAAAAATGGTTTAAGCAGCTTCAGTGGCAAAAGTGTGAAGACCATGGTGAATCTCATCTTAAAAATTGTTTATGAGTACAGGTTCTTTATAACTTTGTCAGATCGTTACCACCTTCAGACAGTATTGTTATTTTGGTTTTCACAGTTTGCATTTGTTTCAAATATAGGGAGGGATGCAAGGAAGATCAGCCTGTTTTCTACTCTTTGCTGAGTGTTTAGGTATAAGTAGTACAGGGGTTGAAGATAAGTAGTTGTGTGGAATGAGCTGGAGAAAATTGCTGATAATGTTTTTACAAAAACATCAACTGAAAATTTTGGCTAAATTTTCAGAAGTTTCAATCATATTAAGGTGTGGAAAGGGGAAGTTAAATGCACCTGAGCAGCCTGGCTAGAGATCTGAGTAGATTAAACGGACTTCTAAAGACAAGGTAATTTTTAGGATTTTTTTATTATTCCTGTCCTGGTATTAGCATCCATCTGGGACATAATAGGAGTTGTTTGAAGCACTCTCTTTGAATTGAATGAACTTTGAATATAAGTAGTATGATAACTCCAGAACTTTAGTTCCTAGTTATACTAGGGATACCAGCTACATTTGGAGCCTGAAGCAGCAAAAATGTTTTGCTTCCTTTTAGGTATTTTTGTTGCAATCAGTTGTATCAAGGATGACCCAAACTACAACAAACTACATGATCTGATGTAGAAACAATCTTTAACTATTTGCTACATATTTTTACTCTACTTTATTTAGTTTTTGATCGTGCAATATTTTATATGCAAAATGGTGTTTGTTCCAACTGGTTTCCAGATAGATGTGTGCAATTACATAGGAACAATTTAGGTGTTTGCTGTTGATTTTCCAGAGCTGTTCAGATGTGACACCAGAGGACTAATGGCGCAACTCACATCCTGAGTCCAATAGATTGTGGCATACTGAGTTTTTTTTCAGGGATATGTCATAGCTGTGTAGGAAGTGAAAAAATGTTTCTTCACTTCTGCCATAATATCAGCAATGTCTTGCACAGTGGCTTGAATATGTTGACAACTCTGTGAGTCCTGAGTGCCTCCATTTGGTTACCGGGTTGCATTTTTATCTCTGAGAAGACTTTTTTCCTTTCTTTTTAAATGTTTTGTCAGTAACAAGAAAATTGCAGAGTTTTGGACTCTACTGGCTACTGCCATGGAAACAGAAAACTGTCTTTAGTGGAAAACTATTGAAATACGAGTATTGAAATACCTGCCATTTTTGTATCCTTTGTTGAGCTTTGAGAGACTATTTTCATGATGATTTGGACCTTGGTCTTTCTGTACACTGGATGCAGCTGGGCTTTCCACATTTTGAGTGTATGTCTATTTATGTTTATCCTTCTCTCTTTCTAGGGAGGCATTGGATCAGTGTTTTATAAACTACTGTGAGGCAGTTCATCAGTGAGCTGATTTGAGTGGTTTTTCTGTTTATATGCACTTGTATCTAAGGTTTTGTTTAGGGGAAGATGAAAAAATTGAATAGATTTTCTTAATTGGGGTAATTCAGACTGTATTTAGAGTTGGATAGAAATTTTCCTATATGCATTCCTGCAGAGGAAGAAGATATATGAATTTCTATCACTCTGAAAGCCCTCTGCCACCATCTTTGCCTGTAAACTTCAGCAGAGATGCTTTTGAAAGAGAACAGGATTGTTTTCCAACCATCCCAACATGCAGTTGCGCGGTCCTGCCGTTCAGAATCACAAGGATTGTGTTGCCACCCTTCTTCACTGTGAAGATACGGCTGAAATAAGGTTTGCCATGTCAGTCATTAAGGTAAAATCAATCAGCAGTGGATCTCACATCTTATTCCAATGGGAGCAGTGAAACAGATACCCTACAGCTTACACGCCACTTGATTAACCATGTGACCTCAAATTAAATTAGAACCATACTGTAATAGGAAAGAAGTTCTTTTGACTATCCTAGCAATAGTATGGAGCTGCAGATGCATAACACATGCAGATGAGTTATGCTATTAAATATTAAGGTTGCTTTGGGTATTTATGTGACTGCTGTGGCAAGTAGGTAAGGTGGTAATGTTGCTTCCATGAGCACTTGGACCCTTGAGTAGAAGAGTATGACGCTCTGATGTCAAGACAAGGCCATAGTTATCATTATCTATGCTGTGACAAAGTTCAGACCACTGGAAGGCCTGATGCTTTAGGTCCACACCTTCAGACTACTCTAAACCCAAAAACAGAGTAGTAGTTTCACATGGTCTGCTCCGTAAGAAGCTCCAAACAGAAGGACATAGTGCATTGATAACTGCTCTGGCTGCAGAAAAGCTTCAGCTTGAAAGTCAGAGTAGTAGCAATACCAACAACTTATTAAACAAAGCTGTTCAGAAAATGACTGTACTGTCATCTGGGAAAGCAAACCGACATTTAGGTTTGCAGAGTTTTTCACTGTGAAGCATGATGTATTTTCTGTTTTGTCAGAACAGCATTTCCAGTCAAAGCCTGTTTTGACAGACACATCCAGACTTACCATATTGGTAAAACACCTGATTACCCAAGGGCGAGGGATGGAATGGGGGGAAAACTCAAACAATGTGCTGTTCATGTCTTGTTCCATCTGAAAAACTATGGCAGATATACCAGACTTATTCAAAGAGTAGTTACATGAATTATTCAGGCTTTAACTTTTATTTTGTTGGTTCTGTAATGCCTCATATCTGCCATGATCCTGCAGTTTTCATCCATTAAAACACAACAAGGGGAGTAACAGTTGGTTTGACAACCAACTGCCTGACAGCAATTATGTAATTTCAGTCAGTGGAGTGGGGTTGACAGCCAAGTCACGCTGTGCTATGGCTGAACTTCAGGCCTATCCCTGTATCCCCAGTATATTTCACTGAGCTTATTTTTCTTAAAGCTTTCTATTACTAAAATAGGCAGATAGATGAAATTCGTTTCAATTTTGTAAAGAGAAAATTAAATATAACCAGTTTATCTGGGACTGCGATTTTGGAATCTGCTGATGACCACAACCAACTTTTGTACAGGTTTTGGTAAACAAAATCAGAGATTTTGAGTCCATTTCACTAATTTCTGTATGTGCAGAAGTTATATAACTCTTTCAAGACTGAGTTTTTCATTTTAGCACATGAAGCTGCAGAAATTGCTCCTCATTCTGAGTTCACCACTGCAACTAGCAAGCAAGTCTGTGAGACCAGACAAGTAGTTCTGGAAGTAGTAGATACATGAATCAAAAATATACCTTCCTTTATGTTCATATCCACTTTGAATATAAGGAAAGATACTTGTGGATTCATTAAACTGCTGTGGCCTAGTAGAAATAAATGCTGTGAGGTTTCATTTGAGTGGAAGCTTTAAAAAGCCAACCCCCCTCATTCCCACTCCCCCAGAACCAGAACAAGGATCAAGAACTGATTTAAAATATAACTACAATTGTTCCGTTGATGCAAGTTTTACTGGGTGTTTGCTAAAATGAGTCATGTTTGACATCCAGACAGGTTTCAGTACATGGCATTGGTCTTCTAGCTTGCATTCTTAGAGGAGCTGCACTATCAAATGTAAGCAAATCTGCCAAACTTCAGATATGGAAGCACAGCAACATGTGTGGTTTGACATCGAGAGCTGTGTAGGTTAGAAAGTTCCAATCATCATTCTAGGGAAGCAGGGATACGTATGGTACTCAGTGTAGCAACCTGAGTTAAGAGTATGTTTTAAGAAATTAGCTTCATTTATCTAGGCTTTATTTTTAGCAGCCAAATATACGCTTTGTAAGAGTTTGTGCTTTCACATAATGACAAAGGAGTCATGACAGTGGTAAGTCACCTGTGCTAGAGGGGTTAGAATGTGCACTAAGAGCTTGTGCTAATTTTGAGATTGTCTATTGCTGTTGTAGCAGTAATGAAACTGCCCTAATGAATATGAGATCTGGGTAATTTATTTTGTGGCTTCTTCAAGTGACCTTCTGTTGTGCTATGTTTAGTTTTGCGTTTTGCTTTGTTTTTTGTGCTTGTAACTATAATTGCCTTAAAAAAAAACAAAAACCAACAAAAATGAAGCGGTTCTTTAGGACTGTATATCATTATCAGGGAAAGGAGAAAAGAATTAACCAAATATTTTACGGTGAGCAAGTAAAGTGAAATTGTCACACATGATCCTTCTTCCTAGGCAAATGAGCTAGATTTTTTTTTTCTGACCTTCTGGTAGAGGTTGTTGGAGTGATATTTTGATTTTGCCTGAAACTATTTTACTGGTCTGTCAGATTTGGCCAAATGCCAAACTTCTGTCAAAACAGGATAGTTCTGTTAAAATTTGTGCTGGAAAACAGTCTTATGGCTGGACAATTATTATTTTTTTTTTTAAACCCCAGGGCATAAAAAGCATCTCTGCAGCTCAAGCACTTTTATACCACATGGACATATCAAGTCTTGAGTTCCTATTCACTTTGATTCAGACAAAAAGCCTTTAACTTCAGCCTGCATTGGTTGCCAGGCTGATAGTTATTCCTGTGTGAGTAACCCTGGAAATGTTTTTCCTTTCCTTTTAATTTTTGTTGAAGAAACCTTTATTCTGGGCTTTATCCTGAAAAAGTATTTCACAATGGGAACATTATTTTCTGCTTAGCTCTGTCTGGAAAGCTTTTTCAAAATACATTGACGTAGTCAGATAACAGGTGACTGATGTTTATTACAAATACCAGGACATTATCAGAGAGGGTTTGGTGGTGTGGAGCAATGGTAGTTGTAGGCAGATAAAGCGAGAAAGAGTCACTTCAGTGTCTTAGAACCATTTTTCTGTTAAACAAAGGTATAAACTTTAACCCTCTTGAGGCTGGTTTAATGCATTTTCCCACACCCACATGCTGATTTTAGACACCATTTGACAAATACACGTGGCACGTGTTCACTGTTGTTACCTGTACACTATGAATGGGAGCTAGATCTTCATGCAGAATGCTTTTTGCTGTTGAAGGATCTCATAAACTTGTTTCTTCAAGGGACTGCATAAGACAGGTGTCAAGTAGGCTAGGGAAATAATTTAACTTCCGGAATGCTGTGGGTGTGTGTCACAAAGGCAGAGGGGCTGTTCCCCGTCAGGTCATTCAGGGAAGGTTTAACCGTTACCACATATTTGTGTAGACTTCTGAATTTAAGGTAGTCATTTTAAATTCTTTGGAGAAAAACAGAGTTACTGAGCACCTTTTTCTGTTCTTCCTGCTAGGAAATAATTTCCTGTTAAGTCCAGTTTTGAAAAAGTTCTGCCTTAAGGATGGCTTTTCAAGGGATTTCCATATTGGCTGGGTTCAGATGACTCACAACTTTTCTTAGACAAGTTTCATTGCAATCATCGTTACATCATTGATTATTTGTTGTGGTCATTTACCATTGAATCTGAATGTTCTTCTACGTTATTTTGATTCTGCTGAAGTACCAGGAAAAACAAAGAATGTTTTCCAACCAGCAAGTATGTGGCCATGGATCTACTCTAGACCCTTGGGATTACCTGATCACCTGATTGAATGAAAATTCTTGATATGTAGATACCAAAACTTGGGCAATTTATAGGTTAATACTTTGACTGACATGCAATTAATTAAAAATATTTGTTTCTAGGGAGTAATTCATGACATCCTAAAACAGATGGGTCCACTAGCTGTGAAGGGAGCCAAGGAGGGCTGCATCAGATGCATGCTCTAGAAGTTCTAATGACTCTAGTCATAGAGTCTGCTCTAGAAGTAGGCTGCTTCTGGTTCCTGAAAGGCTGCACAGCAGGCCTGAGGAGAGCTGAGGCCCACAGAGGTACTGTAGATCCCAAAACAAAGCCATCTGCCTCTTTACAGCCTCCCAGTTTCCAGTGCCTGGACAGACAGCAGGCTGCCTGATGGAGTTGGGAGCCTGAACCTTTGGGAGCCTTCCCTTGCACTGCGGTGGCAGCTTAACTTCCCAGAATGTCCTGCTCTCAGCAGAGCTGAGGAGAAAACTGGATTCTTCTCTTACAGAGAAGTCAGATTTCTAAAGAATAAGGAGTATTTTAGGGTGCAATAAATATATTTTGAAATCTAGAATTTCCTACCATTTACCCCTCCATTTGTATCATCCAGAATATTCTGATTATCTTAATTATAGCTCTTGTCACTAAAATTTATTGTCTTTTATCATGCCTGGAGTATAGACATTTCTTTGATAGAAACCTGAAGCATTTAGTAGTGTTGGCTTATTTAGGAGATTTTGAGAACTTCAACATTTTAGATTTTTGCCATTGTCCCAACAATATGTAAAGTAATTTCCAGACTAATTTCCAATTTACTCAGCTCTAAATTTAGGTTGCCCAGAAAAATTGTGGATGCCCCATCCCCAGCAGTGTTCAAAACCAGGCTGCATGGGGTTTTGAGCAACCTGGTGTAGTGGAAGGTGTCCCTGCCTATGGCAGTGGGATTGGAACTACATGATCTTTAAATTCCTTTCTAACCCAAGCCATTCTATGATTCTATGAAATGTCTCAGGACATTTCTGAAATTCTTAGAGCTATTTATGGCTTACAAAAACTGCCATTAAAATAATTTGTGACTTTTCAGAGGAGGTAATTCCACTGAAAAATTATGTATTCTGAACAACATATATCCAGTAGTTAACATGAATTAACCAAAACGTAATTTTAAAAGCAAATTATTTGATTTGGAATTGTTTGGAAACTGTTGACAAGAGCTTATTTTTTCTCCCCTTCCAGTTGCATTCATCAGTAGATGACATTTTGCTACACAGATAGGAGGCTTCTAATAAATGATGTCTATTTGCACTGACATATTTTTATTTTATGAAGAGTGGCAAGCCTTTTCCCCTTCACTTCCCCCACTTTAAATTCCTCTTTTAAAATCCTTCTGTTTGCCTCAACAGCGGGATTAATACTGCTTTACAGAAACAAACACACTCAATCAATGTATGACTCGGGGCCTCTGACGTGCTTGTAAATAGTGCTTTCTGTCTACCCAGTTATTAATTGTGTCTTTTCCAGTCCTATTAAGTCCTTCTGTATAGCCTGGCAGGGACATCTACATACTGGACTAGGATGCAGAAAACCACACTTGTATTGCCGCTTTGGACAAACTGTTCATCCTCTTCGTTCTTCCATTGTGTTTTCTGTTAAGAGAGGGTTGTGCTAATCCCTCGTGTTTCGGTATGGCCTGGAAATCTGCTGGCAGCGGGGTCTTTTTACTGTCACTTTAAAATATGAGGCCAGTGCTTATCCTCTTCCAGTGACATGCCAATGTGCTCTGGACCAGCCCAGTACCCTCCAAAGCGGAGCCTGACCCACACTCCTCTCCGGACTGAGACCTTTCTGCTTTGCCCACAGGGCCATCCCCACTTTCCTCATGCTGCTGGAGTCCCAGTGTAACATATTGACTAGAGTCTACAGAATGTTCTAATCAACAGGACACATTAAAAATCTTGTAGATATATTTTTTAACCTAAATATCATGGAGGCAGTTTGCCTTTAAACTTGAGCAATAATTTCAGTGAATAACTCTGTGGCCTTTAAAATATGTATTTCAGAATATTCAAAGCTAACCATGTTCTGAAATTAAAGAATGGTAAGTAGAAATACAGAGGCAACTTCTGAGGCAATTTCAGGTAGAAATTAAAAACTAGCTTTGGTTTTGTTCGCATTAGAGCTGGACATCTGGAGATTTCAGGAGGCAGCCAGGAAAATTCAATGGAAGACACTTGTCCTCTCTCAGTGCATGACACTTTCCCAGTGAGTGGGTATCGGTTCTGCTCTTATGAAAATCTGAATCTGGTAGTAATACTCTGCTTCCTTGGTGTCTCTGTGTTTCCAAATTGGGCATGTACCTATGACACGTTCTTTAGATTTCAGGTCCTTTCATATACTTCAGAACTAGGCTGAAAGCAGAAGCCTCAGAATCAATCCCATTAGCTCAGGTGGAAAAGATTTATGTGCCTCTGCTTTAGATAGATTATTTGGTAAGACACGACTGTGTTTAAAGTTACTTTTCTTCTCAAACTTGTTGATTCCCAAATGTAGAACTCAAAGCAACAAAAGAGTCTTCACAGGCATGTGAGTTTAGCCATGTTTCTCCTCGTAGGGAAAAGATATGAACCTGGGAACAGTCTGGAGTAAAGTATATTTTCAGATAGATATTTCACAATTTTGAAATTTTTTTCCCAGTTTTGAAGCAGGTCTTTTTTTCATGTTGTCAATCAGTTGAATTTTATAATTTTAACTGTCTTTGTCTGAACAGAATATTTAATTTTTTAGGCAACAAATGATTTAAACTCATAGTTAATGATGATTTTGTTTGTTTTGTTGGGACCAGGTGTGTTTTTCTGCAAAATACACAGTGAAAAATATGGCAGGTGGGTTTTGTGGCAGCATACAGCTGACAGTGCATTGGTCAGGGTCATGGGAGCTTTTACTTTCTCTTTCCCCTTTTCCTCCTCTTCCTTCTCTGGTAAACCCACACTTTGCATACAGACAGAAATAATTTCTTAGAAACATCAAGTGTCACCCACTTGATGAGCCTGCTGCCGCGGATTTTAGTGAAGAACCTAATAAAGCACAATGAAGGCTAATCCTCACTTTGTGTAGAGAAAGGAGTTTGGTTTGTGTGTCAGATCTGAAGAGTTATGTTGGAGGCTTCTGCTGTAATTGAGTTGAGAAACAGACAGCTATATCAAAGGTCCCTGCAAAACAAATAAGACTTCTGCTACAAAGCTTCATTGAAAGTTTCATTGAAAGGGAAGTAGATTAATTTCAGATAGCTTTCTAAATTAGTAATGGCCTGTTTGTTTGTGTTTTTCCTGACTGCATATGGGAACTGGAGAAGCTTGAATTTATGTCCTGATAAAAAGTAGAAGTGCTTGGTGTTTCAGCTATGCTATGTTGCTCTTGAAGTGTATGTAAATCTGCACTGGAGATGTCTTAGGATACTAAGGCACACGGCATTTCACCTGTGGGATTACGGGTGAAGCACCAGCAGCACCTCTGCTTATGGTACAGAGGAGCAGTCCTTGGACTGCTCGTTGGAGAGCCTGAGTAAGAATGGGAGGTTTAGAAAATGAAAGCAGGACAGGCAGCTCAGACCCTGCGTTGGGAAGCTAAAGAAATGTCAAACATTCAGTTGAGAGCTGTCTTTAGGATATTACAGAGAAAAAATTGCAGCACTTCTTGCAACTGCTCATTGCTCTGGGCTGATAGCACAGCTGTCATTGCAGCGTCACCAGGCACAGGCAGAAGTTGCCGTGGAAGTCCCAGGGACAAATTTCCTACTTTTCAATTTCTGTAATCTTTCAGCTTCTAATAACATTTAAGTTGTCGGTATGTGCAGGAAATACAAGAGATTTAAAGACGTGTTAATATTAATACTCAGAAAACGTCGTAATTTCTTCTCTAGAAACATACCTGTTGCATCTCCTGAATGCTGGATCACATGGTTAACACCTCAGTCTTGCCTGGCTCTCACAAGTCATTGCTGCAGTAGAAACACATGGATCTGGAGAATGAAATTGCTTTTGATTTCTGTTTAAAACATGCTAGTTGAACTTGTATGTTCTTTAAAGTGGTTTTCAGGACAAGCTTCAAATTGAAGGGTGGAGTGGAAGTTGTGGTGTGAGAAAAATCAGCAGCTGATAGTTGAGGATGCTAAGCAAGCTAGTTTAAATTTAGTTGTGCCCATATGGTTGTGTTTTTGTAGTATAGGTGGGTTTCCTAACGCAACATAAGAGTGAATGAGCAGCTGTCTGGGGCTGGCCATAATTCTGGCCCAACCAGATTAGTCTGATAGGGCTGGAGCTGAGTCTTGGGGTGGAAAGGCTTGTCCAAAGTGTGGAGAGCATTAGTGCCTCCAGGGAGTGAACAGGTCTGAAGAGCACATGACAGATGTTTTGGGTGGATAAGTAAGCTCTCTTGGGTGTAGTTAATTCAGTGCATTTTTGGCCTGTCCTTCAGAATGAGCTACCTGTTTCTCACTACTCCATCTTGAAGGAGTTAAAAATCACTAGCTCAGGGGCGGATGTCTGTACATGGTTCGAGGAATGTCACCTGTTACTTTTTTGGGAGACACCAAGGAAGGAGGTCTGGAATTTGCCTCATTTAGTGTCTTCACACATAATTGGACAACTGTAAGAAATTAAGAGATGATGCCAGACTTGACAAGGAATGATGATGTTAACTCTTTTAGCCAAGCAGACAGTGAAAGCAGGAGCCAGAGTTATGTAAGTGTTGTGGCTCAGCAGCCTTGAGGAATATGTTTTGGTTTGGGGTTTTTTGTCAGTTTTGTATTACACATCTTGAGAGAAAATACACATTTGAAACTGCCATGGTTCTTCAGTCTGACTCACTACTTTGCAAAATGCATGTGAAGGCTGGATGGCTGATGAAGTTGCCGATGGGTTTGGCTCTTTGTGCTGACATACCTCTGTGATGCGACCAGAAATTATAGACTGCACTGCATTTCCTGGTAGCTACAAGGTGAAGATTGTATCTTCTGTTAAGTTCACAGCCTGAAGAGAATCTGTTTCTATAAATTTGTAAAGAATGACATATGTGACTGAAAGCAAATTTGTTTTATTTGTTTAAGCTCACAAATCTATTTTGTTATTAAAGTTAAGATGTGATTGGGCAGCAGGGTAGAGGGTTATCTTCTTATGTCCTCTTGAATAGTCAGCATTGTTGGACATGCACAGCTGGAAAACAATTCCTGAACAAGAATAAAGCTGGGAAACAAGAAAGGAATGACAGTACAGTAGGTAGGGAGTGAAAGACAGGATGTGAGAAGCCATGGAAGGAAGGCCTGTAATCGGAACATGTTAAGAAAGTACGAGTGGCAGATGCATAGCCATGGTGAGAGAGCTGCAGTGGAGGCAAAGCAGGTTGAAAAAAAACACATCGTGAAATCACTGCAAAATTGCACTAGATAGGATGGGAGATTCCTCATTAAGTTCTTATTTTTTATTTCATTTTCAGGTTATATATTTTAAAGCTATGTGTTCCGGTCTGTGTTTTAATAAAATTTAGATTCAGAGATTGAAAGGCGTATCAGTGTTTTTGAGGTATTTTTGGGCAGATCATCATCAAAACTTGAACCAACTTTGAGCTCCTCCAAAACCTAGCAGATATTTTCAATCTTGTGATACTTTGTACAATGCTTTGATTTTCTGTAGGTGGCAGTGAGTGGCTGGGTAGTCTCTGCTGAGGCTCCACTGCAGAGATTCAAAAAGATTGAATCAAAAGATTCAGAACTGGAATATTTACTCCTTATTAGTGAATAATCAAGTTGATCTGAAGTGATTCTGCACATTTTCTCATAGATGCTATGATTATAGTTCTGATTATTTTCTGGTTAGTAGCTAAATAACTGGACTAAATAGTGTTTCCAAAACAGTTGGAGTAATCTAAGTGGGATAAATAGTTTGGTTTTGTTTGTTTTGGTTTTTTGTTTGTTTGTTTGTTTGTTATTTTTCCTCTAGGAGCATTGGGTAGAATTAATGGAATTTGCCAGTTTTAGCCATGCCTTTTTTTTCTTGCTAGAGTCAGTCTTGAAAAAAGAGAAGTTCCAGAGAAGGAAAGCTGATTGTACTGAAGTCCCTCAAAGAGGTTTTAGTTGAGTGACTGCCTGTCACAGTTTCCTGTGATTGTCCTGTATCATTAGTGTCAAATTCTACTGATTTCCTTAAAGCCCAGATCCCGGGGTCATGTAACTTCATAATAATTTGTTTTCCTTCTGTGTATTCCAAGTTTTCTTGGATAGCAGAGATGGGGAGAAGACAAAAAAGCCTTGAAGGTGTGGCCCAAAACCTCAAACTCAAAAAATAAGCAGAGAGTAGCTTCAGTGAAGAGGCATGGTTTTGTCATACTGATGATAGAAGAAATTACTCTCTTATTCGGAATTCTAAAAGGTTCAGACTGTGTTCTTCAAGTGCAGGGGATTATTTTCTTGTCTCTGTTTGAAAATCAGTTTTCCAAGCTTCTACTCTTAGGATTTCTGAATTGTGTTTAATACCTCAGATTATTAAGCCTTGCAATCTGCAGGCTGAAGGGACTTTTCTCTTTCTCACAGGGAGAATTTGGAAAAAAATTATCTCAGGAAACCAAAGCAGCCAGGCATTGCTTCTGTTTCTGTCTCTCCATCTCACTGCATTCTCACAAATAAAACGTACAAGTGCTTGTGCATATGGTAGAATAAACTATAGGAAAAAGTCTGTTTTTTTCTTCCCTGGTTAAAGAGCATTCCCAGGTAACACTTAGTTACACTGCAAAAAAGGAAGAACTTCATCTTTAGTATGACTTGCTATTTTCTGGTTCAAATAGTTCTTACTAATCTACTTCCAGTAACTCATGACATTTCTTGGGTATATAGTTTTTTAAAAAAATAAATAAATTTTAAAAGCAGAAGACCCTCAATTAGACTTCTTTTAGTAATACTGCCTCATTTTCACCTCTATTGCTTTTAGTAGTTTTGGAGTTTATAACTGAAAACAGCAACCCTTTGTGAAAGAGGAATGTAATGCTATTTAAAATGTTAAAAAATTGTTAATGACACTGTATGTATAATGATATTAAAAATTCTTTTGTAGCTCTTCTAAGAATTAGTGCCAGTGCATTCATGCTTTCCTAGACAAATAAATCTTTTTCTAACTAAATAAGGCATTTTATTCATACTAACAGCACAAACCTCCGCTTGTCTGATGGAACATCTGTAATCTTGCTTGTACAGAAACTATTTTTAATCTGAAACAGGTTTATTTATCTTTGGTTAATACTTAATGCTTTTATATTGTTATTTATCAGGAATTTACATTTGTGCACTAAATTGTTAGTACTGATGAAAAAGGATAATTCCTGTTTCTTTTGGCTTTCTTATTTATATATTTAAACCTGCACAAATCTCAACTCAGTCTACTCAACTCAACAAACTGTCATGTGGAAATGACAACCTGTGATTTTTGTAACTTTATAAAATGTAGTAATGTATCTCTGGTGGCAGTAAAAAAAAGAGACTGCTACAATAGGAGATATTTGAAATCTGCTGCACCTGAAACCAGGAAAGCTTTTAAGTTGTTCAGCTATTGAAGAAAATTGAATCTTTGCTCTGCAGTGTGTCTCTGACACATCTTATGAGAAAAAATCTTATGGGGAGTGGCTGAGGGAGCAGGGGCGTTTATACTGGAGAAAAGGAGCCTCAGGGGTGACCTTATCGCTCTCTACAACTGCCTGAAAGGAGGCTGTAGCCTGGTGGGGGTCAGCCTCTTCTCCCAGGTAAAAAGTGACAGGACAAGAGGAAATGGCCCCAAGTTGTGCCAGAGAAGGTTTAGCTTGGATATTAGAAAAAAATTCTTCACTGGAAGGGTGAAAGCATTGAAATAGACTGCCCCAGGAAGTGGTGGAGCCGCCATCCCTGGAGGTATTTAAAAGACATGTAGATGAGGCACTAAGGAACATGGTGGTGGATTTTGCAGTGCTGGGTTGATGGTTGGACTTAACATCTTAAAGGTCTTTCCAAATTACATGGTTCTATGATTCTGTATTTTGCAATTTCTAATGATTCTATATTTTGCAATTTCTAATTACCACTTCCTAACTAGGGAAAAACTTCTTTGTCACAGTACATTGGCAGTGCCATTTATGTTTTTCTCCAATTTTTAGACTAGTCAGTAAACTAAAATTTCTTGAATATAATATGTGCGGCTTATTACAATATTTTGAGCCATTGGCAAGAAAATAAAAGTAAATATAATGCACTATGCTCTTGACAAGCATATTTCAGAAGTGATGGTTTTGCGTATCTGAAAGCAGAGGGAATACACTTCATTTTGTGGACTTTTATGTATTCTGGCAAGAGTTAAATTAAGTTAATTACAGGTTAAAGACCCCAGCCACTTCATATTATGGAAGCCTCCTGAATATTACAATAGAAAATGGAATGTGGTGTAGGATTCAATACTTAGCGTTCAAATTATCCTGTTAATTCTCTCTCCATTAACCATTACCCTGATGGCTTTGAATACTTGTAAAATAGACTGTTCAGGCACTTTAAAATTTCTAAGTCAGTTGGTGAAAGAAATAGAAGCTGACTTCAGATATTTCATTGCTTAATGATGCAGCATGCAAGGAGATAAGTAGTAAAGCTTGTAAAATGTTTAAACATTGACTTCTAAAAATAGAAATTATTTAGGAAGGGGAGTATCAAATTAATTCTTTTGTAAGTTAGGTGTTATGTGAAATATATTCAGTTACATTTGTAAAGGTCATCTATGACCATCCTATTGTGATTTCAATGTTCAGTGACATATTCAGAGAAATCTCATTCTTAAATCCCATTTATTTACTAATTCTAAGGGCAGTGCATTCGTCAAATTTTATACATAGGTTAAACGGTAATAGAAGCTGTCATGTTGTTGTGCTTTGGTATTTTTTGAGTGTAAGCAAAATTGTATTTGGTGTTTGACAAAGGCCTTTTACGGAAAGGTAACAAAGTAGAGATTATTGCAAATTGAAGACACAGAAGTTACTTAATTCTGGGATCTATTGCTTGATGCCTTTTTTTTCCAAGAGGCACATTAAGCAATATTTTGTATAATGTTAGTGTTTTGCTATTAGAATTCAGAATCAAGAATATGCTAGGTAGAACTATGATGGTCAGGTATAGGAAGGGCTCCGAAACAAAATACTAGAATGCTATTTTGTCTAAGTTCGTAACATTCAGTAAGACATATTGAGTGTTTTTTACGTTTATGTAAAATGAAAGGAAGAAATAAAAACTGTAGTATCAAGACTTCTCTAACATGGAATTTAGACAGTAGAATTTTTAGGATGTCAAAGTAAATTGAGAAAGTGAATATAGTTGCAAAGATGGGGCTTTTTCATCAGTGGAAGTTGATGCTTTATAGTTAAATATATTGAACTGTGACTGATGCTGTCTAAGTAAGCTTGGAAGTAGAGACCAGCTTCTTCTCCATTTTCCTGTGTATAACATAAGCTTAGATGTCATTTAGATATTAAGAAGGTGGAGATCATTGAATTTTAGTGTAGTAGGAGAAACACAGGTCAAAAGTGGAACGCAGTGTTTAGGCAGGAATTTCCCAACAAATCCCTGTGTTGCAAGATCAGAACCATCAGAGTTATACAATATAGCCCAGTAGAAAGAGAAATGCAAATTATTAAATGAATTTACTAAAATTAAACTACCATGACCATGTAAATTTGTGATTTCAGAACAAAGTCATTTCTGAACAACCTAAACTTCTTCCCTTTCCAACAAATACACTCCAAAAATAATAAGTCTGGTAAAGGAGGCTGTTAATTGTTACGCTGTAGACAAGTCTATTAAATCCACTCACTGTGTAAATCTGAACAGATACAGATTATCCCAGCTAGAAGCCAAGTTCCTGTAATTCTATTGATGATCAAATTGGTGCAAGTAAAACCATATAGCAAGAAACAAGTCTTATGTAGTTTGGAATGCACTGTGAGACCCAGAGACAAAATGTCAGTGCTCCCAAATGGAAGGGAGAGCATTTTGCAGTTAACATAAAAACATTTTCAACACAAAGGCAAGGATGCCGGCACAAAAGGGGGTTTCAAGAAAAGCAACCATTTTGCAGAACTCCAACCTGCTTTCATAGTTAGCGGGAAATTCCATAAACGCTGTGGAAGTGCCAATGACAATGACAGAGCAGGAACGTAGGAGGACTTTCTGTCTTTTAACCGTGCTCTCAAAGCGAGGTTCTGCAGGAGATGAGTCTGTGATGTGAGACATAAACGGACAAAAAGTAGAGTTAAAAATAAACACCAAAGTTGAGTGCCCTGTAATCATCATGAGAACGGAAAAATAAGTGAGCAAAGAGAAAGGCACCTCGTTTCAGAACAAGTACTATTATTACTTATGGGAACAGGGAATAATGGAAGCTATTGCTTTTCTGAATTCACATAATGTGCTTTTCTCTTCTGCCCTGAATAGAGCAAAACTTTCTTTCAAAAATATTTTTCTTTCAAGTTTTTAATTAAATTTTAGTTTTCCGATGCACATTGTAAGATACTGAAAAAATTATTATTAAAATGAGAGAGCATTAAAATAAAATAATAACATATAAAATAAATGTCCATATTTTATCACTTCCTATTAACAATGATAGAAAGTAAAAACACGATCAGAAACTTGGAAACATTGAGACACCTGGTGACAGAACAGTCTAATAAAGAAGTTAAGGAGTGTATAAAGCTTTTGAATGCAAGAGCTGTATCACTGGAACAGCTGAAGACTTTAATAATGAAGGATGGTTTTAGATGCCTATTTAGGATTTTATCACCTTTAAAGCCTTCACAAAGTTCTGCATTTTGAATTCCTCATTGGCAATGTACTTGCTTCAGGAAGCTTGCCTTTATGATTATATAACACACATTTCAGAGGACCCTGCACTTTCATGTGCTGGAATGATGATGCAAGGCTTGCCAAAAACAAGGCAAAATGTAATGTTATAATCTGTAATGACTGTACCTGTTTGAGTACTGTTGCAATTGAACACAAGCAATATCCTTGAGAAGAAGATGACTTTTGGAAACCCGGAAAAGCATTACAGCAGGAACTGAAATACCTGAAATTATAATCCAAAAAAGAAAATGTAATTTTTACATGGCATTTTTTCCCTCCTTCCAGAGTTGAATTGCTTAGTGGAAAGTTTCTGAAATACTAAGCACTACAGAGACAAGTTTAAAGTTTTAAAATGTATCCAGACATTGAAGCAACAATAGGTTTCTGTGCAGAAGTCAGTGAGGGGTTGAAGATGTCTTGAACTCTGGTATAGTGGATAGGGTCTAACCTGCCTGCAGGGGGGTAGTTAATTATTTTACAAACTAGAGACGCTTCAGCAAGAGACATGGCAAGAATTCCAGTCCAGCACACCCTACACACACACTACTGTTAGAGTGCTCTTGTGCTCTTGTGCGAGAAGTCAGGAAGCCCTTTTGCACTTCCCAGGGCTTACAAACTAATGGGGAGATGTGTCTGGAGGGAATGAAACACTCTGAACTTTGGGTGGGTATTTTACTTTCCGGCTTCAAAAGAAATCTGCTGGTTGCAGGATTTTGGGGGGTTTACTTTGTTTTTAAAATCTGAATACAGACTATAATGTTGGGTTTTTTTATATTTCAATAAAGTTTAATAGATGAG
Organism: Struthidea cinerea; assembly: GCA_013397865.1. Taxonomy (NCBI): domain Eukaryota; kingdom Metazoa; phylum Chordata; class Aves; order Passeriformes; family Corcoracidae; genus Struthidea; species Struthidea cinerea. Next base: position 995,468 of record VZTI01002511.1, read on the forward strand.
GGAGAAGATTCCTAACAAATGCTGACCATAACATCAGTGAGCAAGATATGACAGCCAAGTCATGGTAACTATCAGAGTACCATAAATCTTAAAGAAAAAGTTGCTCTATTTTTCTCCTGGACCAATATGGGTGGTACTTCTAGCACTGAAATATCCAAAAGTGAGAACTGCAGGACGGAATTGCGAAGAATAAAGGACAAGTAAAACATGAAGGACCTGGAGTTACCAGTTGTTATCATGAGGTTGATGCTCTGCTATCTGAGCAGAATGTACCTCTAAATACTGGCTTTTGCTTGGCTCACTGAGCAACTCATTTTGTGACAGACTGGTTGCTGACTGGTTACTGTAGTTTATTCTCCATAAGAATGTGAATTGATGTGAGACTCCCCCCCATTAAGCATTTGCTTGTCAGCAGGCTTTTATTTCGTACCTTTGCACAGAGGAGGGAGGAAATAAATAATGACAGTAAAAAAAAGCCTTCCTCTGTTAAAAACGAAAAATTAAAACTCCAGTGGATGCTAAGGGACTAATTTTTAAAGTATTCAATAGGCATATTCACCACTATTCGTTTAGCATTTTAAGTTCATCTGTGTCTTAACACTCATATTTAATGAGTTTTTTCCCTAGTTTATTTTGAATCTGTAAAGTTTCTAAATACTTCTGTCCTGGCAGTGTGTTGGAGTGGGAAAGTACATGCTAAAGCCATTCTCTCTGTGAACAGAAAATATTCACAATTCAAAACATAAAGTGTCATGATTGTTCTAGAGCAAGAGCTGCACTCAGCCTGTCATGAGTTAATGCCAAAGCCATTTTTGTAGCCACTATTTGAGAGAGAAGACATCTTAATTAAACTCTGCCTCTGTTGAGGACATCAGAAAAGCTACTGACAGAGTGTTCATGCTAACTGCAATCATGCATCCTGCCATCACCACTGACAAGGAAAAAAAGCAAGAAAAGTGGGCTGCAAGTGGCTGCTGTCACACAGATTGCTGTGAAAAAGAGTCTTGAAGAGCTGTTGCTTTGTCCATTCAGTATAGCTTTGAATTTTAAGAGACAACCTCTAATAACAAGTCAGAATAATTTTTCCCAACGTAGGGCATTGCTGACATGTCATGCTGAACTGTTCAGCCTCAGAAGTCAAGGTGCAAAATAAGATTGATTAAAAATCATTAGGAGATGTTGAGCTGTCTCTTAATTTTTGATGCATGGTGATGTTTGCTTTTTTTTAGTTTCATTTCCCCTGAATTCAAGGTGTTTAAAATTGAATAGAAATTACTTTGTTCACAAAATAACCTCACTGTGACAGCTGGGACTTTTAAGAGAGCTGGTGGCAAAATTTCTATGATAAAATCATGAGAGCCGGGAGCTCTTTGGTGAGGTTGTCTGCTCTCATCCTGTTTGTTTGTGGTTTATTTTTTTACTGTATTTTCTTGCCATTATCTTTCTTTTACATGTGGGAAGGTAAAAGCGAGTGTGGGGTCTAAAGGGTAAGAATAAATGCTGGTCTGTCTGTCTGTCTGCGTCACTGTGGTGAGAGTTAAAAAAGGTAACACCCAGAACACTTGTGGACAGGCAGCACCAGTCTTCTGCTGTTGTTTCTGGGCACTGCTGCTCACTACCTCTGTCTAGCAGACAGCAAAAAGGAAAAAAAAATTAAAAGTGTGGTCAACAAGCATTTGAGAAACTCATTTGTAAATCACCTGAAGCTAAGACTGTTCCTGTAATATTATTAAGAGACAAAGGGTAGATAAAATGCTATGGAGATACAGGGACTAGCAGATTTCTCTTCTCTGCTTGCTGCTCGGGTGTCTCAAAAAGGGCCTGAAAAAGTAATTTATCTTTCTGCAAGGGGAAGAGATAAACTTCTTGCCTGACTGGATTGTCTGCTTCATCTTGGAGATACTTACCTTGAAGCTGTATGTAGTAGTCTTATTATGACTTGCATCAAGATTGATGTGTCATTTCACTTTCATTCAGATATAATTTTGGATATCTGGTAAAGCAGGGTTAACTTTAAATAATGCTTTTGACGAAAACAGACAAATGATCATTAGAAAGTAGATTTAATTTGTCAATTTAGAAAAATGAATAGAATGAGTATAAAGAACAACTTTGAAAGTGACTTCTAAGTTTGACATTTTTCTCTTGAAGCAGTAGATATAAACAGCTGGTGACAGTGAGTTGACTGTACTTTGCCTTCCTATGAAACTTTGCACTAGAAAGTGTTCATAAAAAATCATTTGTTCATGATTCCTTGGGTACAGAAAGTGTTTTTCAAAATGCTGATGCTTTTCCTGTAAATAATTTTTAAAGATCTAGTTTTAATAATATTTTTATTATACTTTTATTTAGTCTTTAAAGATGCCTTTTTAATAAGTGTTAAGCAAGTATGTTTAAAATTGTCAATTCGGAAGTACACATTGAAAGCCTACTTTGACAGGAATAGTGCCTGTGTAAGAGGAACTCCCTTTTCATTTTTAAGTTATGAAAATACTTTTGTATTACCTGATGAAGTTGATGGAGACAGTACATTCAAATGAATTACAGTTTAACATGTTTAAATATTTAAAAAATATTTGTTTCTGAGTATTCATATATAAAGACAAACTTATGTGAATGAAAAAATTAACAGAAAGCAAAATTTGCAGTTAAAATAAATTTAAAAAATTTAAGTCGTAATATGCTTATATGTTGATCTTCATTTGTTAAATTATTTATTTCCATGCCTCAGAAGTCTTACAGTGTTACTAGTTATAGTAACAGTTTTTATTATATTTACTGTTTAATCTTGTATTTTTAATTTAGATGGGCTTATTGTTTAATATGATTTTGTAATTTGGATGTTCAATAAAAACTTAACATTTGCAGGATAATTTCATAGGACTGAGCCTCTATGGAAATTTCAGTACATACCACTTAGAGGCAGTTTTGTTTATCACTGTTTGTTTGCACGTCCCCTTAGGATACTCTAAGTAACCCAGCGTGATTAATTGTGAGAGCAATTATACACAAATTTTGTATTCTGGCCACAGGGTTGCATGAAAATACTTTCTGTCTTTCTTCAAAGTTCACGTTTATTTTATTACATATCTGTATCAAAGTATTAATGAATTTAATTCATTACTGCAGAGCTAAGCGTGATACGATATAGATGCTTTTAATGCAAATGTTCTCACCAATTTATGTATTGGCGACCTGGGACTGGGCCTAATAGTTAATGTTTAACAATATTAATACTGATATCACACAGATGTAGTTCTGTTGATTTGTTTAAAGATGGAATGTCTTCTTTCTCTGAATCAGTTTTGCGACAGCTCAGTTTGTGATTTGGTAAGGCAACATCTATGCTGTGAATCAAAAAGTTTGTGACTCGGCACTCCCTGCCCAATTCTTGGCAATTTCCCTAAATGCAGCATATTTAATGGAGTACCTTCATTGTTCGGCTACCTGGATTTCCTGTAGCTTTAGCTTACTGAGAATTTTTTCAGCTTTTTCCTTCTATTGAAGATGGGTTATGTGTTGCCCTGATTGTGGGTGTTATTCCCTGGGGGTGGAGAGGGCAGGTGAGTTAAATCTGCTTCTAGTTTGGTTAAAATATTTTGGGAACTTCAGATGGTACTGTTGCAAGTTATACCAGATAAGTTTACCCCTCTCATAGGAAAGGAAACAGACCTTTTTGACTCAGTTTCCCTAAAACTTATGTGCAGTACAATAAGTTGCTAACATATATGAAATGAGTAGGGTTTTTCAAATGTTTTGTTAGTTTCTGTAATGGGCTATACTTGTTGCTGAAGTCTATAATTTTTTGCAGGGCTTAATACGGTTTAAGCTTTTGACTGTGGGTATTTGGGGTGTTCTTTTTTCTCTGTTTTACCTGTATTAATGATAATGAAGGATGTTGGAGGCAGAGAACAGGACACAGAACTGAGCTAACAGCACTCTGCAGAGAGATTTTTCTCCATCTCCATCAGCACACATCCTATTGTAGTACTTACTTTTAAGACAGCATTGCTGCTTCACCAAACTTCCTCCTACAGTGAGAGAAGTAGGGATAACTCTTGGAAAAAGTTTTGAGGCTAGTGACAAAATATGTTTGTCTTTCAGATCCCCAGCTCAAGGGTATAGTGACCAGGTTATATTGCAGGCAAGGCTACTACTTGCAAATGCACCCCGATGGAAGTCTCGATGGAACCAAGGATGACAGCAGTAATTCTAGTAAGTGACTGCCCCAGGGGAATGTCTTAATCTCACACGCAGATCACATCGCTCGAATGTGTATGCACAGGCACCATATTAATGCCTTTGGAGGGGTTCTGAATGTGTTTTGTTCCAAGGAGGAGGGTTCTATCCGTTTGAAGCCTGATGACCACCAGCATGGCTCGTGCAGGACATTGGCCTAAATGTGTCGCCTCTGAAGGGGAAGGCGTATGTGCTCATGGACCTTAGGAGGGATATATTTAGGCCAATGAATGTCTTCTGGTAATTTTATAAAAGTGGTAAAATTATAATAAAAGATTTTTTTTTATTAAAGCTCTGTAACTAACATCAATTTCTTATCTTCCAATAAATAACAAAGAAATAACAAGAGGTGGAAACTAAATTTCCCTGAAAAATCTGAATTTACAAGCAAATAAATGTATGCTAAACTATCAAAGTCCTTCATAAAACACATGCTAAATTACGTTGGTGAAGGTACTAAAAATTCTGGGGTTAAAAATCCTACAGTCCCTCCGCCAGCCAGAATTCCAATGATGTTAAGAGATTTTCTGCCACTGCAGAGACTGCAACAGTGGCAGTTTTTAAAAATATTCCAAACAAAAGAGGTCTTGAAAGGCCGTGTGGGTTGCTGCTTTGGTATGCTTTTCCTATGATACTGCCACATATTTTCGTTCAATGAGCATATATACGTTTGATAACTTTGCTGCAAATGGTAATTAAACAAACCTCCTCTTACTCTAGAAACATATGATTTGTATTTTGTTTATTTTAATTATCATGACATATTTAAGTAACATTTCTGTATCATCTTAAATTTTATTTTAAGCACTTTTAATACACAATATTTATCTTGTTGTTATGCGCACATAAATAACCCCTTAGTTTCCTTAAAAATGTTGGCGTTAGGCTGCAGGAATTAAGGTATTTGAGGTTTCTGCTTTTCATTGGTAAGGTCTCTATTTTAATTGATACACAGCTGTCATTTATAACACCTTTCATCAGCACATAGCATGAGCATCTTTTATTGTTTGGTTTGGTTTTTTTCAAATTGAGAAAAATTAGATAATATATTTTGTTTTGTACCTCTCTGCTTGTTTTCCAAGTATTTTTGTTTCCCTCCCATGCCCTCCCCATCCCACCCCCATCCTTAATTCTTTTCTTCCTTCAATGTGTCCATCTCTCATCCCCACTTCTGCTGGAGTACATACTAAGACTTTAAACAAGATGAGATTTTTATCACTTTTTATAGAAGCTTTGCCTAGGTGAGGTCTAAGAACTGTCTTAGGGTATAGGTGTGTATCTCTCTCCCTCTGCCCATCTCTCTTATTTTCAGCTTCAGCGAGAAGGTGTGTATGACTACAGCAATTTTTTAATGTTTTATTGTTATTTCTGAGAGGTTTTTTAACTCTTAGATCTCTATGGATTTGGAGTCTTTGCAAAGCTAGACCACAGTGCCTTACTTTTCTCTTTTTGATGTTGTCAGCTTCACAAATCGTCCTCTTTTTTTGTTTACTCTTTCTCACCTCTCTTCTGTGCATTTCTGGTTTTCCATCTCTATGCCCATCTCCCTTGTTCTTGTTTTTCCAAAATGCAGAATGAATATTCTATATTATAAATATTCTGAAATATTGAACTTCTCCAAACTCAACCAAATTCCATATAGCAGTATTTTGTATAGATGATGTTAGATAATTTGTTTTACTCCAAGATTATTTTTTGGCTAGAAAGATGTTGGGGGTTTTTTTCCATAAAAGTATTTTTTCTGTCTTTCACTGGTGTGATTATTTTTTTCTTAACTAGTCCAATTTTCCAATATATTTTATTAAAGACAGTTTAGAACAGAAGAATGCAAAATTAATGTGTTTGCCAGGAAGGCCTACAGTCTCCATCTGAAATTTTGCTGGTATATAAGTACCAACACTATATTAAGACCTGAAAAGATTTATCCACTTGGTATATTCATGAATGTATGAATATGTGTTTGTTTCTTTTGCGCTGTCAGTTTTTTCCCTTTCCACTCTGTTTCCTTTCATTTCCTGTTGAACTTTTTTTTCCTATTGCTTTGGTTTATTGCATATGTTGTTTTTCCTTCTCTCTTTCACTTTAAAACAATAATTTTCTCATGGATAGAATTTCTAGTATTTTGATATTTTATTTTGTGAGTTCCTTAACATGGTAATTTCTGTCTGAGGCTTACAGGTGAATAACTTTTGGCAGCTGCCCAAGGGAGAAAATTCTGCTTCTGGCTGTGGTGCTTGCAGGCTGCCTATTTAATGTGCCCAGTGGGTGAAGGGATGGACATGGATTAGCTGTCTGTAGGACGCATAGAATATTTACCTGGATAGTGAGGATGACTTCCATTCAAAGTGTGTTTCATAAAAAAAGGAAATACAGACGGCCAAAGGGTGTGCATCTCTGCCAGCCTTCCACCTGTCTTCTGCACTATTCACTGTCCCTGAAGAGAGCCCACTGAGTAACTGGGTGTCAGAGAAGCCAGAGGGAGCGAGGAGTGAGGGAGAGAAAAAAGATGCAACTTCTTTTTTGTCTTCAGCAAGGAAACTGTTCGAAGCTTGGTCATGCTGCTACTTTTTGTTCTGCTGCCATGTATTCTGTGTCAAGCAGTTAGAGGTGTACTTGGAATTAAAATTCCCTCAAGTGCCTATATCATTTTGTACCCATTTTATATGTATATCAGTAAACATGAGTTACACACTTTTGGAGTCACAGTGTTATAGAGAGGTAGCTCAAACTAAGATTTTAAAGATGTCTTTAAAGCTTCTCAGTAGTCTCTTTGATGTGACTCTTTGCTTCTACCTGAAGTCAAAATGAGCTGTACCAGTGGTTTTAATCAGCTGCTCATTGTCCCAGTTTGAGTAAAGGCTAAAGACTGCAGAGAGAGATGGCAATATTTTTAGTGTATCACTGTGTGCAAATGCTTGCATGAAAAAGGAAGAAAGATGTGACGTGTAATTGCATCCCTGAATGTACTTTCGTCTGCTCATGTTGATGGCCATATTAGAATCCAGCCTAAACAGACCAACAGGTTTCAGTTCATTGCTGTAATTTCTTTTTATAACTTTTCCAAGTTAATGATGTTTCGTGAAACAATGGTAATTAATGCACCTATTGCTTAATGGTGCTGAGTTTCTTTAAATCACTTCACCAAATCAAGGCTGTTAGCCAAACAATCTTGTGTATGCAGTCTGTATTTTTTTTTGCCCCACTCTCAGTGATATCTTATTTTAGCTTTTTTTTCTCTTTTTAATTTCTCCAATGCCTTTCAGTTTCTGGTTTGCTTTTGTGTCTTGCTTGTAGCAAAGGGCAGGAGTGACTGTGGTTAAAGCTGTAGCATTGGTTACTGAGGTCCTAATCAGTGTAGCTGTCACTATCTCACTAATTTTCCTGGATTTTACAGGTGCAAATGCAACTTGCTTCACTGGCCTCATCATTATTAATTAGGAAAAACAAGCTACTACACAGAATCATAAAGAAATAGACACTATTTCCATGTGTGCTTGTAGTAACAAGCATTACATTCTCCTCCTGTCCTCCCCACCTAAACCAGCTCATTTTTAGGCTTTGGTCTATCTTCAAAGTTTTGTCTCATGAATGAAGGGTAGGTTTAGTAGGAAGACTAATTAATTTGAGAAACAGACAATTCCAACTCTAATTTCTGAGATTGAGATCCTGAATCTTTCAGCTCTATCACTTCTTTTAATTCACCTAGAGTATATCTCAGGCAACAACCACTAAAAAATGCAATGTCAGTTACTTTCCTTTATAGTTGATAGACCTGATTGCAACACTCAAATGTTGCAATTTATGCCCCTTATGAAAGTACAGTCGTGTTTATACCATGTTTATAATATTCTCTAATTGAAAGAGTATTACTCATTGGTAGTCTTATTTCATAAACTGATAAATGAGAAAGTGAACGTTATCCAAGAAACTTTGATTTGGCTGTGCTGTGCCAACATGCTTTACCTCTTTTGTTGTTCTTTGTACCTGGTAGAGTTGCTCTTCAAGAAATCCTGCAACCATTTAACATTCCTTTATTTTCATCTTTTAATGCATGCTTCTAATGGTCTATTTATATCTTCCAAATTGAATGTGGAAGTATTAACTTTTTAATGTCTTTATAAAATACCTACCACTATCATATTTTGGTTTGAAGATACTCATAAAGTAATCTTTACAGCACCCTTAAAAGGTAAAGGAGATAATTAGATAGAAATAAAGCACATAAAGATTAGGAAAAAAACACCTGCAGTGCTGTTAAATTTGGATTAATGAATGTTAATTTTGGATTGCTGCACTGAAATATCTACAGCCTGATACTTGCACTGGTTTTTACTGAAGTTTGTCTTCAAAGAATTATACAGGCATTTACTCATCTATTTATGCCACCTCTGGGAGTTAGGTAAGCCTGTTTCTCCCACTGGCATAATCTTAGTCTGACAGGGTCAATGTTCAGTCATACTCAAAAAGAAGTTTTAATTATGTCTTCTGTTACATCAGGCAGGTGGAATGGGTTTGCTCCAGAAGAAATGGATGGACAAACCTCTAAACACCCACCTCCTTGCAGACATTGTCAATCTAAAAGATGTTTTGATGGAGTTGTCATTTTTGCCTGTGGGCCTGCAGATGAAAATAAATTAAAGAAATAGTTACCGTGATCTGATTGGACATTTGGTGCTGTGGAAAGTTTTGTTAACTGTCACAAGGGCAGTGTGCATGCAGAAGAGACTGCAAGTTTGTAACTCTCAAGCAATCGGTCTATAGCAAGATCTTGAGAAAAACAGTGAGCTGTAATAGCAATTTTCTTGTAGCTACAAGTCAGTTGTACCTAAATAGACTTCCACGAGTACATGGAAATATCTGATTTCGGGCATTTCGGATTTCAAGTTAATGGACTGTGTTGGTATAACATAAAAGAGGGAAAAAGTTATGTGGCGGTTTTGTGTTTTGCTCAAGAAAGGAGTGATTGGTTATAAAAAAAAAGTGGGCTCAAACTTTTGCTAAAACTTTTTGAGGATTAGAATCCAACTCAGATTTGGAGTTCCTGCAAGTCTCCTCCATGAAACCTAAACCAACAACCCTTTTTCATGCCAGTTGTTCCTGCTAACTGTCCCCACCCCCATTTTCTGATATTCTTGTAGTGGGAATAGGCTTGCAGGCTTAGGAAAAGGAGGAGAACCCAAATGCTTTATGGCTGTGGTTTAGATAGAATACAACACAAAGCTAAGGGAGTGCCCACAGACTCAGCACTGAAGAGGAGAAGGGGTTTTACTTGCACCATTTTTGCCAATAGGTTCCCTTGTTTCCCCTGATGTTCCCACATCTTACTTACATTTGGAATTGCCAGGCTTTCTACTTAAGCGTGCAGCATGGGAACACTGAGCATCAGGCACAGCTATATTTCCTGGGCTCTTGGAGGGTTCCCCCTCTCTTGACTCATGTCAAGAGACTCATTGAACTAGCTTTAGGCACATAAAGATGTTCAGGGACCTCACTCCCCACTCTCCAGGTTTTGGTTTCAGATCATTTTCTTAAAGATAGAAGGGAGCAGGGGACATGGCTCTTTTTAACAACCCCCTCAGGTAAGAATATAGGTTTGGCTGTGCAGAACTGGCATGCCAGCAGACTCTGGAAGGCTTTCTGCTTTTCTCAGAGCAGGTTTTTACTAGAGTGAGGGATAGCACAGGTGAATCCTAGGAATGTTTGAAATGTGTAATTGAACACAAAAGTCTCGCTCAGTGAAGAGTACTGCCCAGTCAGGTTCTGAAGGAAATCGAATTTCTTTTGGCCAGCTTCAAAGTGCATTAAAGCCACATGCTGTGCCTTACTGGTGCATGTTTGCTGACCCCAGTAGGAAACACATTGCTGAATATTTGTCAATCAATAGCTGAATGTAGGCTGGCCTCCCTAGTTTTACTCAAGTCTGAAAGATTTTGTGAAACTTATTGAATATTCTGTATGTGCAGAATTGCAGCATTTCAGATCACACTCTAAAATTTTAAGGGTTTAGACTAATTACAGGAGCTCTGAAAATCTCCAATTAAAATTTGGTGGCAGTAAAAGATACATTACATGCCCTCCACAGTGCTTTCTAAATTCACCAGCAACTATAAGCCACTTCAGTAGCTTTATAGGCTGCATTAAACACTGCTGTATTACAGGCCTGTAATTCTTGTTCAGTGGTGGTTGGATTTTTTTTTTTCCCTAGCTTTGGTGCTTTATTTTTATTTGTAATACAGCAAATAATATCTACCATCCAGAAGTTTTGACTGAACCACTGTGACTTGGAGTTATTTTTTATTAGCTGACTTAGTTCTCATGGCTGACTTGTCTTTTGTGTTCACCTCTTTTCTTTATACAAGTATTGTTTGCTTTTCCTTCCTGGTGTCCCCTCAATTGTTTCTTCACTCCTTTAGCGTGGTGTTCATGTGCAGGTTTCCTCCTGAAACTTCTTTTCTTCTAGGAAAAACCCAAACTCAATTGCTGTCTGTAACTTAGTTTTGCTGTCACAGACTCCCCCTCCACAACCCCCAGCAGTGATTTTGCTGGTTTTGACATTGTTTCATTTGAGGGTAATGATTTTATAAATAATTTTTAGCTTCCAAATTATATTGAACTAAAAGACCTCAAGCCATGCAGTGTTTATCTTATATACTCTTAGGATATCTTTTCTGTGAGTGCCATATTTCACTGTTTTACATCTATTAGAGAGGGAACCTTGTCTGTATCAAATATTTTTTTTAGTAAACAGCACTGTAATATCCTAGCGTAATGGAGAATTTTGGAAATGACAGAAATTAAAATGCTGTTTATTTGTGCTGATTCTTATAATCTCTTCTATTTTCTTTGTGAACCTGACAAATTGTTTTCAGATCTTCTAGAGCTCTTTTGAATATATTTTGCTTTCTACTGCTCTAGGAAGTACTCTGCTACAGTTCCTAGCTTTATGTTGGATTTGTGTGTTCCTAAAATGATCTAATGTGACACATTCTTTTTCTGCATGACAATGCCGAAGGAAAGTTCTCTTTTTTTTTTTTCAATACCCTCCTATCTTTCTAATAGTCAACCTATGTTTTTTTCTCAGTTGTAAAGACTTGATCATCTTCATCATAAACAAACTGTGGATTTTTGTCCTTTGACCAAACAAGAATTTTCACACCTTGAGAAATGTATTTATCCACTGCAATTACATGAACCTTCTTCTCTTGATTTGGGCTTTAGCTCTGGCATTCTGATTACAGATAGCCTCATACAGGACATTTTTGGTCACACCTATGGATCTCCTTCTTAAATTTTGAGGAACTCACTGTAGGTGTTACTGTGTTCCTGAGACCTGACTTGATAGAACCATAGTCCCCACTGCATATGTTGAACACACAGGTTGTGCTTTTGGTTTTCATCCAAGGACTTGGGAGCCCCTGGCTCATCCACAGTGGAAAAACATTTAGCATGAACTCTGTCTCACCCAGGTATTTTGTTCCAAGACTGATGTGTGCTTTGCATCTCATTTTCTAGCATGAGTCAGTAAATGTAGTATAGGTGTGTGCTGGCATAAGTTTTAGAAGAATGGGTTCATGCCACCTACTTATGCAAGTTGTGTTTTTCTGTGGTGAGGCTGGTAAACTCCCACTCTTCACACTGGTCTTTTTTCAGACAGTAATCAAAGTTGTGGCTGTTTTGATTACTACAGAAGTATATAGTATTTCTAGGGTATTTGTTATTGGGTGGTTTTCTAACTGTTTTCTTATTATTACCCCAAGTTCTGTATTCAGTTCAATAACATTTACACATTTAGAGTCAGGCACATATTTCAGTGCTTTGATGAACTGTGATAAGCGTCTGTCATTACCTGACACCAGTGTCTTACTGCTTCTATCAAATATATCATTTGCAAAAGCAAAGGAAAAAAAACTGAAATCACAGACCCCTTGAAATCAGTCTTCACACCTCTTAACCAAAAACCTTAAAAATACCCAAGAAAATAAAGAGCTACTTGCCAGAATCAGAGAAGCAAGATTTTCTGTTAGTCTAATTTTGAAAACATAAAAAAATTATACAGGAACTGTTTTTTCTTTCTTTTTGCTAATTATGTTTATTAGAATATTGTATTAACCGCAGCATATTTATATCTGGTCATGTTTTTTCTTCACAGCTTTATTCAACCTTATACCAGTGGGACTTCGAGTTGTCGCTATCCAGGGTGTAAAAACTGGGTTGTATATAGCCCTAAATGGAGAAGGTTTCCTCTACACATCAGTAAGTACCTTGCTGGACTCTGTTTAAGAGGCGCAGCTGAACTTGAAGTCTGCACAGGAATGAGAGGCATGCCCACTTCTGAGAAGTTCCGTAACGTCTGTGTATGTTACACACGCCAGGGTTGTGTGCAGCGTTATCTGTAAATGGGATACAGTAGAGATTACTGTGTACTACGTATGAAAGCCTGCATGTTAACAATCCTAAAAAACCATACCACAGAGCTCTCTTCCTGGTAGGCTATACTGGTAGAGCGCCATATGCCACAAAGATTATAATTTTCAATTCAATTTTTCCAAAATTTTTAAATAGAGACCTGCAATTATTTTCTCAGTGACTTGTTGATCGGTATCCAAAAACTGCTCCAACCATTACTTTTATTGATGAGATTTATGAGTGCAGCTTCCACCTAAAAGGTCATTAACGGTCTTAGGGTTTATCACCATAATCTTGTAACTGTATGCTTAGCATTATTGATTTTTTAATATCAAATGTGAGGAAAAGAAAGAGTTCTGTGAGGGGCTATTATCTTCGTAGAATGATCAAAGTTTAAAAAAAATCTTTTGAGTCACAAAGAAGACTGCTGGATAAAGTGACTGGAAAGAGCTCAGATTGTTTATGATATTTCAGTGATTTAATGCTAATCACTCAGTGTGTTGTTGTGAATATAAAATTCCTCAGTTTTGTGTAAATTTAGTGTCCTAACTTCCTTTAAAAGGCAAAGCTACTTTAATGTGAACAGGCAGTTCTGTCAGGTATTAGCAAGGTGGCTTAAAGGATTTTTCATTACTATATTTTTATTGATATCTGTGCTAAATTTATTTACATAGTGCTTTTCCCATTTTTTATGTCACGTAGTTCTTAATTCCCAACTGAGTTACAACACACTTCTTTGTTTTCAATGTCCGTTGAAAGGAAATTAGAAAGATTAAGTTTCTGATGCCCTGAGGGAAGGTATTCTGTTTGTTTCAAACATACAATTGTCTTGGAAAAGCTAATTAGGAAGAAAAAATGGAACTAATCTTGAATGTCAATGTCAAGACAAAGAGAAAATTCCTTCTCAGAAAATGCCTGCTAGAAACTGCTGAAACTCCAGCAGTATGATCTACATTTTTTTTTGCATCTATTCAAAATAAAAATTCTATCACAGGAAAACATGCAATATTTGATATCAGAAGGAAGAAAACTAGAAGAAAAAACCTAGAGCTATTAGAGAAAATTAATTACTGGATTTCCAGTTCCATCGCATTGTGTGAGGAGCTCATTTCTGGATCATGGCATGAACAGCATTTTTTTAATGTGTTGGCATGCTGAAGAATACACTCTTGCCCAGCACTGTTCCTGAAGTGAGTTCTCAGTCCTCCAGAAGGTAATACAAATTTCAGAAAATGTGCGGTTTCCTGATGGTTAATTCTGCAGGGGGACCACACATGAACAAATTGTGATCGGCACTGTTTTTATGTATTATTCTGGAAATGGTTCAAGTTAAATGAAGTTAAGTGAGGCAAGGAAATGAGTGTTTTTATAATATACTGCTTACTCTTCGTTGTGCAGAGAATAAAAGATGAGTGGCTGATTAAATGACAAATTTGACACATTAGAAAAGACAGTGGAAGACGTAGTTTTGTTATGTCTACAAAATGATTTTCAACTTAAACTCTTGCCAAATAGAAAAATAATATCATTTGATCAAAAAATTTAAAGGTAGTGGTTTCAAAACATCAGTGCTGTAATACAGGTTTGATTGTTTCATATTAATGTATTGACAACACTGATAATACATTTTTGTCTCAGCAGTTGCCTGCTTTCACTGTAAAGACTAAAGCATTTGAATATAAAATGACAAAGCATCAGAGAGAAGTCCGTCTTCTCCTGAGGATCAAGATGAAGAATTATATGTCATCATTTGTAGAAAAATATTTTTAACCAATCACTTTCTGTTACTGTCTTGGTGAAATTTTTGACTGTTTTTCACATCTGTGTATCTGTTGCACATAAATGCAGTTCTGTCTTACATGTCACATGTTTTTCCCTTGGCTATTTGGGAGAGGATGGGAGAAGAAAGTTTTCTAAGTTTTGTATGCCAACTGCCATCATTGAAAAAGACTGCTGCATAATGGGAGTGATAGTTAAAATGTGCACATATTTATATTTATTACCTCTTATAAGGATTTAAAAAATGGAAGCATGCTCTGTAGACTAAGTAGCATTTTTAGTGTAAGTTAAGACTGAAGTTCTGTATAGTCCTCCACAGAACAGCTTGGTGTCCCTTCTTCCTGTCACATTCATATTCACAGTATATGAAACCCATATCTTGTGAGAATAGCCTACGTGTTGATGCCTCTCTTCAGAGGCTGAAGGCCCCAACTCAATTATTTTTATAATAAGGTTCACATCATGTTGACTAATTAAGCAACAGCACTGACAGGAAAGGTATTATGTGTGAAGCTGCTGTGTGTTCTTTAAGAAAAAGAAGGTACAGTGACAGACCAGTTTCACATACAGATTATCAAATGCGAATTTACATTGGTTCTTGCCTTTTTTTAAAATCCTTTTTTTCATGGTTGATTGCATCAGTTTGAGAGTCTCTCTTTTTCCCCCTCCCTTTATTCTGCCATATTTAAAATTTTTTTCAACTATTTCTCAGAAACAGAACTAGAAAAATGTGCAGAAACTTCATAGAAGAGTGTTATGTCAGTATTTCTTAGAACAGAAACAGGAGGGCAGCAAATTGTGTAGGAAGATCAGTCTCAAGAGCTTTTCATACCTATTTTGACTGCTGCAGCAGCTGAGATTTGTATTCTGTCCTTTGGGAATTGATTGAGCCAGGGTCTCTTACATACGCTGTAAAAGTCTTGTCAAATAAAGGAGAAGCAAAATCTTTGGAGTTTGATAGGGTTTTGCAAAATTCCTGAGAGAAATTTTCCAATTTTTTTTCCAAAATCACAACCTGATTTTTCTATGCATTTAAAGCAATTATTGTAATGCCATAATTCATTATTTTTATCATATGAAATATGAGAACAAGAGCCTTTTCATGTTGTGTTTTTCCTTCTTCTTTTAAGGGTGAGCTCACTGAAAGACCATCCATTAAGCTCACCTGTTTTGAAGCTTTGAATTTCTGCATCCAACTTTATTTCTCTGTGTGTGTATGTTTACATATACTTATATCTGTATATCAATATATATCTAGTCATAAATAGGATATATTTATCTACTGGAAGCTTCCCAGTTCTGCATGTATGTTAGTGAGCAATGAGAATTATAAAAATTAGTTGAAATTTATTTTAGATGGTTTAATGAACTGTGAATAATTCAATCTTTATGACTGACTTAATAACTGTGAAAGCTAGTTGGAGAATCTGAATTTTTCCGCAAAGAGCCATCTCAGCGATATTTTTGACATAGTAGTTATGGACTTCATATGTTAAAGTCAAAAATTATGCCTTATTCCTTTCTTCCTTTGGAAAGGGTGAGCAAGATGAGGTTTCATTTCTAGGTTTTGTCTTGTCAAAATCAAAAGGAATGAAACTGGCTCCATACACTGAAAAAGGGAGCACAGCTGCAGGGGTTCTCCATGGGGAACAGGTATTGCCTGCAGCAGGAAGATGGCAGTGCAGTACTTGGCAGAAGCTTTTGCTGGGTTTGATGTTAATTTTGATCAACTCCCTTTGCAAGTGGCTCATTAGTTCACCTTCCAGGGGGCTGCAGGTTTTGTTTTGCTTCTAGGATTTCCTGCTATTTTAGCAGGATGAATTCAGAGGTAGAACCTATAATATGTTAGTCCATTTTATGATTCCTATTTTCCTGTGATGAGGATGTGAGAGTCTTCTGGGGTTATATCAATGGATTTTTCTCCAGAATGCTTTGATATATCTGGGAATGTTTGGAAGGGCTACTGGTTCCCTTTTTCATCGTAGGAGCAGTTTGACAGGGTACTACCTGTATTTGTGGCTATCAGAGTAAGAGAAAAGGGAAAATCCAAAATCTAGACAAGGAAAAATCCTGTCTAGAACACCTTAACCTGCCTGTGTTTTCTTCTTTGTGTTTCCTCTTCCACCATTTCTTTTGCCAATTTTCTGAGACCAGAGATGTGGACTAAACCGGAGAGGAAAGAGTACACCTGTGATAATGTCAGCAGCAGGTAATCAAAGTCACAAGAGCTCACTGCGTAGGTACTTAGTAAGACTGATGCTTTAAAAGACAACTGAACCTGCAGGGCCAGGTCTGACCTCCCTGGTACCCTCTTCCACCATTGTGCACTGTGGCTCCAGAGGTCTTCTTCTGGGTATGGGTTGTGGGAACCTCGCTGGAAGGAGGTAGAAAGTACTGGAGAGACATGGTTGCATTTCTGGGAGGTTTTACCAACTTTTTGTGAAGTATTTCAGAATTAGGAATGTCACACTACTCGCTTAACAGAAAAATCTTCTTGTGAGGTGGGGTTTGTTTTTCTGATCTGCCGTGGTACACAGTGTTGAGGGTGTTGGAAGGGTGTTGGTTGGGGTAGCGTTTCTGTTGCAGTAAGCTATCAGTCTGTGCCACAGCCTTCATGAAAGAGAGAACATCAATATCTGTTGCTGAGAAGTGTATTTGTTCCATCTCTCCGGCAACTCTCACCTGAAAAAAAAGCCTTTGAGAATTTCTCCTGACATTTCAGCAGCTTCCCAATGCCGTTATTTCTGCCACGTCTTTAAGCCCACATAATTGACCTCTCTGAGGAGAACAAAATTCAGCCTCGAGGAAGAACATAGGAGCACCTTCAGTGAAGCCTGAAAAAGAGTGAGAACTGAAGTAGTAATTTCTAATATTTAAATCAAAGTCAAATGAAAAATAAATTTTGTGTAGCTTTTCATACAGCCTCGCTTTATGCTTTAGAATAGCAAAGCTTAGCTTTGTGCAGTACTTTGAGGGTTCAAAGGTGCATAAAACTTTACAATAAACAGAGCAGAAGGGAGTTTAAAGTAGACAAAACCAAAGAGGAAATGCAATGTTTTAAAATACTAAATTTTTTATAGGAATGATCAAAAACGGGTTAATGTTGACATCAAGACAACATTGTTGTAGCAGTAGTTGACCTATGTTTTGGCAAAGATCATTCTTCACCTTGCAGAATATTGTAGAAATAGTCAGGAATATATCTGTTTAGAGAAAAGTAACAAATAAAGCTTGCTCTGTGATTTAAAAGATGTAGACTTTTATTTCTAGTGGTCAAAAGTATACTAAATATCAGAACGCGGTGAGTCTCGCTGCTCTTGAGGTATCTGTGGTTTTGTCAATGTAAGGACATCAGGGTGGAATGTCTCATAATATTGTGATCAATAGAAAACATTATTTTCTTTCTTATGTCAGACTTATGCTTTAGGGTCTCAACCTGCTCCCACACATTTATCTTCCAGCTTAGACTAATAAGACAGGGATAGGACCTTATTTCTCTTGTCATTATCTGTATCTTGGAAGTATTCTGGCTCACTTTGGAGAGAGGGAAATGGGTATATTTAATTATTTGAAAATCATGGCTCCTGGTAAAGACTTTTGAAAATGAATTATGTGGTATTTTTAAGACTGTAAATGCACAGACCTTATGCAAACTCCCTTATTTTAAGGACTTACCACTAAAGTGCTTCCTTACATATGGATACCATTTTTGCATTTGCTGTTATCTTTTATTCAATTTGGGATTGGTTAGAAAGTGACCTATATTTGCTTCATATTGAAAAAAATTTTTGAGAGGGGATTGTATAGCATGTTTCAGGGCTGTGTTCCTCTGTAAATTGGGTTGCATCTCTCAAAAGGTAAACAAGTTCAGCATGTTCCAGCAGTTGAAATACACTGACAGGGAGGAGGAAAACATCTACATGGTTTATGCTTATTTATATCTGTGTTTGGAGGTAGGTAATTTGTCTCTCAGGTTGCCTGCCAAAAATAAATACAGAAAATTGCTAATGAATTTATTTATTCTATGGTAGCACTTGAGGAACAACTGGTAACATAGCGCTGCTGTATTGTACAAAAGAGTGTCAGATGTCCCTGCCACAGCATGTAGTAGAAAAGGGGTGAAAAATACACACTAAGTCCATGACTTTTTTCAGTGGGTTAGGTTTTCAGCATATTTTTGATTGAATGTGCTGAAGCCAATGCTTTCACACACAAGATAAGGTAAGAAAAGGAGGCATGTAGACACATGAGAGTTTGATAAGGCAGGAGAGAAGTGAGAAGGGAAGAGATGAATGGAATGAGGTTGACATAAGGAGACTGTGATAAGAAGGGATATAAGAAAGTGGATAAGTAGCACAGTGGAGCAGAACAGTATTGTAAAAAACTCTGTAATGATATCATTGTTGTAGAAATGTTTAGGATGATATCACTATTGTTCGAGTCTTGTGCTCACATTCATTGCTACCTTTCTGAGTTTTTCACACACAGAAATGGCTACTATTTGAGCTACAGCTCATAAACCATATTGCTTAATGAAATATTCCACTTTGAATATATAAAAATAGATTGATATATTTTTATATATTTTTATATAATATCTTTATGTATTAGTAATATAAAGAGACAGTGTTTTAGTGTGACTTCTTCCTCTACGGCCGTTGTTTCGTCCTGGAATTTAAATGCTGTACTGGGGGTAATAACAGAATTTGACTCATAACTTGCAGCACTGTTTCTTGCCAGTTAAACCAAATATGTATGTCATGTTTGGTTCATTAATGTCTACAGTATCCAGGCTCTAGTTGAATTTTTGTCTGTAAGAAACAGTTTCATGTTTGCTTAAATTATTCATTTTCCTTTCTCATGTATGTTTCTCATATCCACATGCAAAAATCTCTTACTCTATGTGTTCTCTCCCCCTGAAATGTACATAAATGCCTCAAGATTAAACGTTGCTCTTCCAAACTTGGCAAAGCACGGACGATCACAGAGTCAGCAGCTGCAGTTGGATATTTTTCAATAATTGTATGTCAAGGAATAGTAACTGTAGGTAGGTATGCTAAAATGAGGTGACCTAATACCACGGTTCAGGAAGTAGGATGACTGCCACAGGGACCGAGAGGAATGCTTTCCCCAATGTACAGGATCATTTAGTGCATTGCACTGGAGGAGGTTTGTCTCTGAACTGTTGTGCAACAGTCACAGCTACAGGCTGAGCACAGGCTTGATGGACCAGCAGCTTAATCAAGTCTGTCAAATTTCTGCTTCTGGCAATTCTGTCTCTCATGGTAACGTCCCTGTATTTTTGGCCAATGTTTGTTTTGTTGCATAAACACAACTACACTCTTCTGGATGTTTCTTCATTCTCTGCTTTGTTGCTCTTAGACATTTGGGGTTGTCTGTAATCCTTGATGTTGAATGCATCTCACTGCCTGTTGTGTACCACTCTTGGCTTCTGTTCTCTTACTTCCCTTCTAATTTTCACTTCCCAAGCAAAAAGGACAATGTTTGAAATTTCTAATTTTCCATTCATTACTGTTTAATTTTACTCATTCATTTCATCCAAGTATGAAAAGTCTACCAAAGACTTAGAATCTCTCAAATTTTAGACAATTATCAAAAATGTGTTTCCAAAACAAACTCCTACTACTTCTTTCCGTTAAGGATTAATGAATACTGAAAATATTAAAGACAATTTTTGGAGGATTTGATGGTAAGTTTAAATCCTTTTCATAATAAAAGTCATTCTTGTGGTGTAGAGAAGACTTCCTATTGCATCATCAAGATCTATAGGTAAGAAAAACCCCCAACTTTCTATGGAGTAGAGCAGTTAGACATATGTGGTGCTATCTATCACTTCTGCAACTGCGTAGTTAATGCATCTTCTGTTATTCAGAACTATTTCCAAAAGATATGTGTCTAAATACAAAGATAGCTGAACAGAAACGAATTGAGAGCTTTTAGATATATAGTCTATTTTCAAAAATATATTTCTGTTTGTCTGAAGAACGGCTTCAGTCAGGCAGAAATTTGCTTTGATTATGTGACAAAAGATCCACATTATACCTTGCAGAAATGAAATAGTCAAATGCATATTTTGTGATTTTTTAAAAATTTGTCTAAAATTTTAAATATTCAGTTTACATCTGATAATATTAAAACAAAATATGTGAATGGTATTTACCTAGGTACTTAAAGGAAATTATGCAAGGATCCTATAATTTCAGGGAACTTTCCAAGGTACCCCTCATATCCTATAATAAAATGGTGTGGGCTCAAGTATGTGCATATTAAATTATCATCATATCTTTACAACACAATTCTGTATCATGTGTGGTCCTTATAATTAGACTTGAAAAGAAGGATGGTGTATTTAAAATGCTGTTGAAGTGTACAACTCTACACAACAGGGCTTTGTATAAAAGATACAGTTGTGTAAATATCGGATGCTGACAAAAGCTGTAGGTGTATTTGGTATTAGTGTTATGTATGTAAATGACTATTTTATACACAATATCCATTACATTTTTGTAACAGGTTTCCTATTATTCTTGATTTTTGGGGGGTCTTGTTTTACTTTGCTATCATGCACACTAATTTTCTTTTTGTAGCATATTCATTTTTTCGTTTGAAGAAGCAAGTGTGTAGCTAAGCTTAGTAACTGATGGTCAGTGATAAATTTATATCCCTTGTAATCTTCCCATATGCCTGTGGAAGAATTTGGGATATTTCTGTTTCTAAGGCAGCTTTAGCCATGGGCTGGATCCTGTATGGAAATTTGACCATCTGGGTAGGCCCACAGAAATGCTGATTCTGTGTGTCCTGACTAATGACCCCTTACCTTGGCGTCTCACATGTTGGCAGAGTTTGTTAATCTGGGACCTGCCCGAGGGTGATCATAGTCCCCTCTCTAATGTCTGCATGCCACAGGGGACAGGGGCTTTTTCCACCACCTTTCCCTATGGGATTTTCTGTGACCAGGGACAGGATCTGCTGTGCGACTTTGCAGACCTACGACAGTCTGTCCACATATGTCCACAGAAAAGGCTGGGATTATCCCTGAATATACTTGAAACCACATTTTGTTTCCCTTTAGCTAAATTTGTAGCTAACTATTTGTCAATTAGAGTTCATTTACAACATAAATAAGTGTGTTGACACTGATTTTCATGTGTCTATACAAAACTGACTAGAAAAACAAGCGTCCAGCAACTGGTACATAGTTAACATCAAGTCTTGGTTTCTGTCTTGGTTTGTCAAATTCCTCAATTCTCCACTTTCTCTGCTGACAACTTTCCCTAATGGTGTTTCTTGGTGTATTCCCATGGATAGTACATGATCGTATATGCTCATTTTGCTCATTTAGACAAGTGTCATAGATCTTCATTCCCATACAGGGCCATGAGTTGAATTTGAGTGATCCTTGTGAGTCTCTTTCAACTCAGGGTATTCTACAATTCTTACAACCTTCTTTTGACATTTTTGTTTGCAGAGTGTGACTCTTTCCTGCCTTCTTTTCTTTCCCTCACTTGGGACACCATTCATTCAGAGGCAGTTTTAGGTGGAAACAGACATCCCGAAGGAATGCATGAGGTTCATTTGTCTTGTTACTTGACTGGGCACTAGTTGTGGCACGGCATCAGAATAACACCTAGCAGTGGTGGGGCCTTTTATGCCCACATCTTAGTGTAATTAAAAATTCCAATTTTAGATTTATAAAATACTGCCTGAATATTGAAGGGTTCTGAAATTTTTTAGAAGTACCGAGTGTTGGCCTAGTTCTGATGCTAATTACAATTGCTGATTTCATAGTTATTAGAGTTGGCATAACAGAGCACTTTCAAAAATCCCTCTTGGAAGGGTTAAACTGACGAGTTTGTTGTGCAGTGTTTATTCAGCATATTCTACTCACTGTCAGATTATAAACTCTCTTGACTGAGACTTGATTCCTCTTGCTCTGACAAGGATTCTTGTTTTTTAGCAGACTACAAATACAGCCTTGGGGACATATTGTTTCTCCCTGAGGGTGTCCCACAAGGAATCATTAATCTATAGAAAATCAGCAGTCAAACCTGAATTTTACTGCAGCAAAAGCATTGGAGTAGGGGTGAGTAGACAAGTCACCCCATTGTGTTTGAATTCAGATGTGACTCTTGTCTACATTCTGTTCTCCTGGTATATTTGTCACTAAACATTTTGTAATAAAAAGTGACATGATGCCACTACCTGGAAAACCATGAACACCTGGACTTAATATATAGGATTGGTAGGAAAACCTTGTACTTTGAGTAAGTGGAACACAAACCTGAAGACTTAATTCCTTCTGTGCACCCATGGCTTTCTTTTTCCAATAGCACGTCACATTGTGGAAGGCTTTGGCTTATTAACAGACTGATAAGATTTTTTAGCATTACCAGACATTTACATGATACTACTTAATCTTTAGTGTGATCGTGTCTGCAAAGCTGAAAACACAGTGTTTCAACGTGAAAATGAAATACCAGTACCTTGTGGCTCCACAGATGTACAGAGCTAAAGACCCAAAGTTTTCCACAAAAGAGATGTGATTGCCTAATTCACCATGGAATTGTTTACTTATTGCAGAATTGCCTACCAGCTGGTGAATTTTAAAAAGATAGAGAAAGGGTTTTATACCACAGGCACAAAAAAAAAAATATAGTCAACATTTCAAAAGCATAATATATTCTCTTTCTCATGTCCCTCTTGGCCAGCGTGTGACTTCCGTATTGTGACTGATGGTCCCCTAAGCAGTAATACCCTGTCACACTGGTGTTCAGGCTACAGGCCAAAACTTAGCACAGCCCAGATCATCAGGAAAGAGAATAATATTATGAAAAAATCTACTCTTAGAAGTAGCTTAGATGATGTTAGGAATAAGTAGAAGTATAAGATTTTTTTAATCTATTTGCCAAGTATTGCTACTATTTCTACCCCCCAGTGTTTTGTATTTCTAGATGCGTATGGCTTTATTAAAAAAAAAATACATAAGGGTTTAATTTTTATAAAATTTTAATTAAAAGGTAGACCTGCCTGGGATTAACTACATTCCAAAATTCTTGTTGGTATTTTTTTCTTTACCCTAGGATGGGTTTGGATGTTCTCTGCCAAGGGAAGAACAAAATACATGTTACTGTGATAAAGAGAGAATAGTCTGGTCAGACAAAACAGTGAAGTATAATTAATCTAGAATAATCTGGAAGCACAATCTTTGCAGCGTTACTTTTGTTTTTACAATGGCATAGAATGACTTTTAGACTTGGTATCAATTTGTTCCAGTGGGATCTGTAGCTATTGGTCTATACTTCAGTAGGTACTGGAAGGATTTGGATAAGTGTAAGCATCATTCTCATTCAGTTTCTTGAACAGAATGTATCAGGGAGAATTCCTTCATTCAATTCAGTACACAAATACTATTAGTAAAAATGCATTTTTAATTTCAACCTGCTTTCAACCTTGTGCTTTCCTCTTGCCCTCCCCCCACCCCTTTTTTTTTTGGAGAACTTCTTTTAAGGCTTAGGGTAACTTAGGAAGACGCAGCATTTAATATTCTTTTTCAATATTTAGCTGTTCGTGAGGAAGACTGCGTTGACTATTTTCTTCCTGACATTTGAAGATCAGGAGTGTGCCCTTGTCTCTTTATTTTCAAGTATCTATTGGTACCAGCAGCAAAGGAGATGAAGGAATTGGCCTTTCAGGCATTGGAAGTGACAACTTCAGGAAGCATCAGCTGAGGCTATTCTATCACTCATTTAGCATTCATCTGGCCATTGAAGGTAGCTGAAGAATAACATTTGAAAATAGAATAAAAGATAAAATTGGTTTTTCCCTTAATACTTTCAGAAATTTCACTGCATCTTTGACAAATGTCAGATCCTGCCCGGTGCTCAGAACTGTGAAAGTCACTTTTCTTCAATTGACACAATTAGAGTATAAGACAGGTCAATTGATTTTTGATTTTCAAGGATTATCATGTGGAGGTAACTGCTCTATAGATGGAATATGAGGAATAGTGAGGTAGTGTCTAAACTACTCTGTCCAACTCACAGTTTTGGATGTGCAAGTATGGCACTGAGAAAGAAGGAGGCAGAGGAAAGGATTAGGATTAGATGATCCACAGGTAGATTATATTAGGTTCACTTTAAACTCTGCCAATCATATGAAAACAGTCTCACCATATGAAAACAGTCTCACTAGTGGATATTGTCAGAAACAAGCCATGATAAAAATAGCCTCACTTGAAATCCTTGGGAGTTACCCTAATAAGAAGTGTAGGGACACGGGCCATGTTAGAGACAGACAAATGCAAAATTCACACTAAATGACCTCTTATTCTGGCAGATGACAGCTTTTATTAGTTGTGAAGAGGCATGGTCAGTTTTATTTGTTTGTAGATAACATCAAACTCAGAAATATAACATGGAGTTCTGCAGTCCTGGTCTTAAAAATTACACTATAACCTTGTTATCCTCATGACTTCCAGAGTTATATTTTTTGTGTGAGCCTACAGTGGTAGAAGCTTCATGAATAGATTTGAGCAATAAAATATTACACATGGAAATGGAAAGAAAATGTTGGTTAGTTGTTTAACTGAAAAGTCACAAAATACCTCCACGAGTGTAGCTGTTAACACAGATCTTGCTGAATAAAGGAATGATGAATAAATTGTAACACTGTAGTCATTAAAGATATTAAATAAAAATTAAAAATATTTTGAAGGAGATACTCTGAATTTATCTAGGTAATTATTTTTTAAATAAAGTAGATAATACAGAAATGCAGAAAACCAGAAACAATTACTCAACCAAATTTTCAAGATTTTTAGGAATGTAGAGAATGCTGATATCTTCCCATAATTTTTAGTAAAATTTCTAGATAATCAAAAGAAAATAATTGCATAAATACGAATGCATTTAAAAATGCTTGTATTTTTTATATGTGTAAAGGGGTGTGTTAGTGTATATATCTCCATGCATGACTAAAAGTAGTGTAAACTATACATAAAGATGTAATTTAATGACAGGCATTAAAGTTATAAAAAACTCAACCAAACAAACTAAAACCAAGCCAACAACAAACCCAAACCGACCCAACAATGAAGCAAACTCACACCCTGTGAAACTGTTTTGAGAATGAACCTGATCTCTATTAACATGCCTAAATATTTAAAATTATTATCCATTTTTACAAGAACTGAACCTGTATATTTTGCAGATTCAGAGTATCTGTGCTTCTATCAGTGTCAATAATCAAATCAGGAAGCGCTGAATTCAAGGGTGTGTAACAGTAACTTTGTAACAAATCAGAGAAAATTAGACAATTGTTTTGCCTTCTTAGTTATTACCATCTTTGGGTAATTTATAATTAGACTAAGTCATATTTTTATGAAAGAGATGGACTTCAGAAGTTCTGTAAATACGTTTGTTCATATGTAATTTTTTTTCCCCAAGAAGTTGAAACAACCTCCTTTTCTTCACTTTCTTCCATTTGTCAAAACAAGAAATGTTGGAAAATTCCTGCATCTGTTTTCTCTCTTTTTTTGCCAAGTCCTATTTGTTAAAGTAGTGCTATACTCTTTTTCCTTTGCTGCTGGATGGAAGAAGGAATTTTATTTGGCATTTCATGGCCTGCTGCTTTTTCTAAAGGTTTCCAGCTCAGTTCCCATCACTGGTAGACAGCAGGGGGTTCTCCAGCTATGCTTAAGATTGTTAGTAGTATCTTTCTCTTAATGTCAGCTTGATATCGCTCTGTGATTGGAGTGACCTGGAAAGCCAGCTCTGCTGGGTAAGTCCTTATTAAGGTGGCACACTGTTCTTTTATTCCAAAGTAAATATCTACTTTCAACTGTAAAAAGACTATCAAATAAATAGGTTCATTTATTTATTCTATAGTATGACTAGGTAAAACAAGTAACCATAAAAAATAAGGAAATATTTTCATTAACGTATTTTTCTTTGACATGTTCCTTTCTAAACATCAGTGTTGAAATATTGATAGGAAGGCAGGCTTTTGAAGGACAGGTTATTAAAATTATAATCATATATTACACTAATAAAGGAATATGCCAAGGATTTCTCACACACTTCAGCAGTTTTCATGCTTTTGGGTAGCCTCAGTAAGGGGGAAACACTGTTGCTTCCAGGAGTGAAACCAGAGCCTTAGCAGTGCCGACAAATGCCCATAATATCATCATGACAGAAATTTATTTTGTTGACAAATTCCGCTTGGTGACCCCAAAAACTTTGACATGCAGAAATAAATGTAGCTTTGTTACTCCCATGTAAAAGAATGCTGTAAAAGAATGCCAGTAAGCTTTCTTGTCTTCCTTTTAAAATAGTAAGATTTGGGAAGCTGTTTAATAGAGAAGAGTTTAATTGACCATGGTCAACTGAAGTATATATTAAGTGTCATGGAAGTATATATTAAGTGTCGATTATGAAGCAGAGATTTGAGATATGTGAATATGTAACAGTAGAAGCTAGTCTGCACAGAGCCCCTAGATCTTTCTCTGGACTGTTTCAGTCCAGGCTCTGACAGGATTAGGGAAGCAGGTGTCTGAGTTTCCCATTGCTTTCTTGAATTTGAAAGTCGTAATAAATTCATCACAGCACCATAGCACGTGGTCTGAATGTAGTCACAAAGCCTTCTGTCACCTGGGAAATGTCTACAGAAATTATTGACATAGATTCAAATGATTTGAAGTAACTTTATGGTAGAATGAATTTAACAAAACTGTGAAATTCTTTCTGCAGCAAGCCTCATGTAGTCTGCAGTGTGGAATACCCTGATTTCTGCCACTAAACCATGGCAAAATTGCATTTTTCATCCACATGCTGTCTCCAGAAATATGTCTTCAGTAGATTCTGTAAAAGTCCTATCTTTTTATCATTTTAACAAAATGGTGAACAGTGGCAGAACAGTGAAAAAAAGTCTTCTTCATACAGTTTGTTTGCTGGGGGCTAAAATCTCATGTTCAAAGTAGCTGTCTAAAAATGAGCTTTTTGTCTTCTCTTTTTTATTTTCTAGTTCTGGTAACTATTTCTTCCCTCAAGCCTGTTTTGTTGGCTAACTGGATTACCTGAACACAGGGACTAAGAATTTTATATTGAGCCACCTTATCACTATGCAGATAAATCTTAACTTTCCCAGCGTGATCTGGCTCATTTGGTCTTGACCATGGATATCTCCTAGCTGTGCTGTAGATGAAGACAAAGCAGCAGTATCAGGAACCAGGTACAGCTTTTAGTATTTTCTACTAAATCTTGGAAAAATTTTCCTAAATAAAACTCTCTTCTAGTCTGCTAGGTGCAACTTCTGCAGTGGAGAATAGTAAAAAAAAGCAATATTGAACAGATCAAACATAACTAATCATTTCAGATGTCAGTTTTAACATACACATTGAATAATTCCTAATGATTTCAAAATCACATAATTTAAAAATATAAAATCAATATTTCATGGGTAGCAATTAAGTGAAATGCAGTGAGATGGAAAGCATTCCAGGCCATATGCTGTTAAAGCTTCTTTAGACTTGGCACCTACTCCTTTATAGCATCAAAAGTGATTTGAAATGTAAATAATGCTTAGAAAAATAGCTATACTTTTATTCAAACCTCTATACTTAGTTCAATGATATAACTTGCAAAGTTTTTGTATTTGAAAGGCATTATGTCAATAAAATTGAACAGGGTCCTTTCTTTTTGGTGAGATGTACTTGGTAGTTTCTCTTTAATCTTAAAAGTAAAGTAATAATGAAAGATCTAAGATTGAAACTGAAAATACACTTTTATTTCCATTTCTTTATATTAAAATGGTCTTATATCTATTTTGTGCAATAAAGCTAATAAAATAAAAAATAATATCTTAGCATTAAACTGCTATTTTTTCTAAGATACTGAAAAAATTAAGTAACATCTATAGCTAGGTGTAAGCGTGACATTGCAGGACACCTGTCTTCTGTTGTCAGAACTTCTGGCCCTAGGGAGCTTAACACATCTCCTTGAATGATTTTCTTAAGTGTAGTTCACCATGTATGTAGTGTATTATATGAATGCATTTACTGTGGGCTTCAAGAGTGCTTCTCAGCATTACTTATTTGAATACCCATATAATCATTGGGGTAATTTTTCCACTTTCTATATTTTCAAACGCTGCATGTCAGGGGATAGAATACATGAAAATATTTTGAGTATGTCACTCTTTTTACTTCAAAGATCAGCTTCAGATGTTTTATGAAATTTATGTTGAAAAATAGTGTCTTCTAGTGGTCTAGAAGACACTAAAATGTCCTAAAAATGTCCTGGTTGTTGTAGTAGTATTAAGAAACTCAAAGCCAATTTATGCCTTTTGCCAAAAAAGCATAGGAGTATAGAGGAGCAAAGAGTGTAGGACATGGCTTATAGGTGTGTTTTCCTTTTTTTCTTTTCGTCCCTATCTTGCTTAACAAATTGATAAAAAGGTAATGAAATCAGAAATATCCCCTCCTTTTTTTTTTTTTAATGTCAATATTAGACACTAATTAAAAACCCTTTATTGTGAAGAAAATGCATTCTGCAGTATTCCTGCAGTTGAAATTAGAGGTGCTTAGAGCAATGGAGTAATAGGCTGCAAACAGTATTCCTGAGGGGGTTAAAATCAGTGAGTATTATGCAAAACCCAGCTACAAAAGATTTTCCAAGAAAAGTACATGTGTAACAGATTCTAGAATACCATTTTCTACTTTTGTTCCTTAAGACTACTGCTTCCTTTCTGAAAGGAGGTGGAGGGTACGTGAAGCGTGGCTAAACTTTTAAACCATAAGAATGGCAGATCCAAAGATAAATGCAGTCTTCTGTAGTAGAAATTTTTACATATATATACACATTGGAAAACTTAAATAAAAGGATTTTCCATTACATGTGATCATTTGCATTCTGTTCAAAGAACACTTTTGTAACAGTGGTCAGGGAAAACAAAAAGACTTTTCAGAGAGAATGCCTTCAGGATATACTGTACCACCTAGCCGGTAGTATGATGCTGGCTACCTTAGTAAAACACCTTAGTAAAAAATAAAATACCTTAATAAAAAAAATACTGCAATAAAAATTTCCAGTTCACTTAGAAATGTAAGATGGTAATGAGAATGCATTTTTCTTACACCCAACTCTGAGTGACTCTTCAAGACAATTACCAGGAGGAGGTAGGAAGCAGACAAGTGCACCTGAAACCCCATATATACAAAATAGAAATTGCTGCAGAGATTGCTGTGAAATGAGAACGACCCATGAATAAAAAAATCATAGAAAAAAATGTTACTGGAGGAAAATGATGTGAAAATATTTGAATAAATATATACCATACTTTTTCCTGTTGAGATCTGAAAGGTAATTTGTGAATTTTAACTGCAGGGTAGGGGTTTATTATGTAGACTTAAATGCTATCTGTAGCATAAGTAAAAGTCTTATCAGTCTGTAATGTAGCTTTTCCTTTGTTTCTCCCTTTCTCTTTACATACTATTGAAAAATCTTTTCCATGGTATTGCTTTCTTAGGTGGGCTTTCAGCTTAGCCTTTTTTTAATGTAGAAATTATTCAGTAAAAAAATGTTTTCTTAATGTAAATCTGTAGGTGCTAAAAAGCTAGAAGTGGAGAAATTCTTCAGCCTTTTCTCAATATTCTGTGAGCAGACTGCCTTTCCTATGTAAACCATTTTAAACAAGGTCACAGTTTCATAAACTTCTTGCACCCGCAAGCTGTTTTGCAAGATTGTTATGGCTTTGACTTTAAAAATATTTTAGAATAGGTATCTTAAGACTTGGCCAATCCTCTCAAGGGGTGGATGGCCGAGGAACCAATTACCTATTGCCTCTCAACACACTTTTGCGATCTATCCTATAAAAATAGTTAGAAAATTATTAAAGCTTAAGCTTCGGCTTCCACTTGTTCATAAGCCTGGACTCTGTGCCGTTTTCTCTATGCGTCTCGGACGTAACAGCGACATAAATCCATATAAAAAAGTTTCATCGCGTGTCCATGGTGTTTGAAGGTGTGCTTCAGAGCATTAAAAAAACTTAGTAGAATCTTTTAAGAATATTTGGTACCATAAAGTTTGGGTTAATTTCCTTTAGTACTTCCATTTTCATGTGACACACGCTAATAAGTTAATAACTGTTAGAAATTGTAGAACAAATGAAAACAAGGATATGAAGAAGCATTTGAACTCTAAGGCACATGGTGTGACTCTTGGGGACGATCCTGTGGAGTGCCAGGAGTTAGACTCTGATGATCCTTGTGGGTGTCTTCCAGCTCAGGATTTTCTGATTCTCTGATTCTGTGTGGGCTAGTGGTGAACTGATCTGTCAGAGAGAAAAGTTAACTCGTGCTCCAAAAAGTAGAACTCGCCCCCATTGTACTCCTTTTGGCCTCCTGGTCTGTAAGGCTCATGTCCCTTCCTTCCTTGATCCTCTTCTCCTTCCCTCTCTATTGCAATTTTTATCATCCTAAAATATTTTCATTACAATCCAATGTATTGGTAATATTTATACGCTCTTTTTGAAAAGGAGTCATTTGCTACAGGAAAAGGAAGCTTTTGAATTCAGTCAATGAACAAAACCTAGTGCTCTGGAGATCTGCAGAGAGGTAGTTAGAGCACTAGTTTCAATCCCCAAATTTCTTATCCTGATCCTTACAAAACATAGCTTAGAGCTTTGTTTTGAATCATCAGACACAAAAAGAAGAATATAGGAAGGAAAATAGGAATGATTCAAAATAGAAATTAAATCCAGTTAGCAGCACGGAGCATAGAAAATCCTTCTAATATTTTGTCCACTTCCTTTCTTTTTTTATGTGCTTTTCTCAGTGGTTCCTACTGGTTGTTTTGCTTGTTTCTTGTCCAATAGTAGAGTCATAGTAGACGTTCATTTTTACTTGTGTGCAAAGCTAAAAACGAGGACAGAAACGTATTTACCCTCAAATGCTCTAAATAGTTTTTAAATAGTCTTCAGTGCTGTCCTTTTTCCCACGGAAGTCTAGACTTTCATTTTTATCCTTGAGAGAATAAAATGAAAGGAAGCTATCTAGTCTAAATTATTTCTCAGAAAACAGTGCATGCAATGGCCTTCATTTGATGTCCAGCAGAGCTCAAAGAAAAGGTAATGTGTGGCTGCTGCGCCTGGTTGAAATCTCATGGATCAGCAACACAGGTTTGTAGCTACAATGTAGGTCCCTCATAACCTCCTTCAGCAGCTCCAATGGCCCAAACATAAATATGTTCATTTTAGAGAAAAATCCCACTAAATTCAACTGGAGCAAAGCCCAGATAAGATAGAATACTTTTGAAAATTCCGCTTCCTATTCATTAAATGGAATGATGAAACAGTTGCCTATTTTCTGGTGTATGAGGTTATCACAGAAAATGAGGTACCACATAAAAGGACTCAAAAGCCGTTGAACTTCTAACACTTTCAAAAAAAATGCATTTATTGCTGTGATTTACAGTTCAGTTTTCCTGGCATGAGTTTGATTGCGAGGTCTGAGAACCTTTAAAATAGTCTTGAGAAGTGATGTTTTTATGAACGGAGAGACAATAATAACAACCTTTGATTCATTCAGCAAGCTGTTTAAGAAGAAATTTATATTTTAGTTCAACCTTCTGTGTGTAGGGACAGTTTATAGTTTTTTCAAGATTTCCAGAAGCTTTGCTCTATGTTGTGCTGAGTGCATTTTAGTTTGAGTTTCTTTTCACTGTAAGGAGCAAATAATGTTCAGAAAGGGAATGGCATGATGACCAGATGACAGTTCAGAAATGGCATAATAAGCCTGCCACTAGTACAATATTTCATGCTACTGAAAGGGAAAAAAGTTAGAAAACCACATTTTGATAAGCTGTGTTAAGAGTATAGAAATATTTCACTTGAGTCATGGATGCAATTTAAATGCTGCATACTGTTGGGGTGTCCTGGCAACCCTGCCAGCCTCGGGCTCGGGGGGACGGAGCTGCGCCAGGAAGAAACCCTCGCTGTTAATGTTCCCTCTATACAAATGTGTATTGGCTCCCCCCGGCTCCCTTTTCCCCCCCGGTGCCAAGGGTTTTGGGCTGGCCCCGGGTTCCTTCCCTCCCCGCTGGCTGTTGCTGTAAGCTCCTTCCCCGGGACCCTGGGGAAAGCCAGCAGCTCCCGGGTCAGTCTGCTGGAGGGGACGGAGGAATAAGCTCCTCTAGCCACCTCCAGCGTCTCCATTCTCGCTTTCCTTTGTTCTCGGGGTCCAGGGGGGTCCAGCAAGACCCCCTGTGGACACAGCTGCATTGCCTGGAGAGCTCCACAGCCAGAAAAGGGAAAATCACAGATAGCACCGCCGGCTTCTAAATGTGGTCTAAGCTCTGCTGCTTTGCTGAGCTGATTAGGGACCTCAGCCCCGAGCTAGCCAGCCCAGCAGCCAGACAAAGAGACAGCATACCCCTTTATTTTTCCACCTCTTCAAAAAAAAACCCCCAAAACAAAACCATTAATTGTCAGTAAAGGAAATTTTATCACAAGTAAGAAGTAAAATGAGTTCCAGGAGATTCCACTAGCGTACTGTATAACAGTAATAACTGAAGTATATATCCCTTGAGGAACTTATTCTGTAAACTCTCGTGACTTTTTATTGCTTTCTAAAATGTGCCTTCCTAAGAAGCTTCCGTTTCAGCTTGTATTGCACACCACTTCTTCATTCCCCTCTTAGTTATTTTCTGGCAAAAGCTAGAAATAGTTTTAATGCCTATAAATTCTCTTGAAGGCAGTTTAATATGACATGGCTGTGCAGTAGGGCACAACCTTTGAGCTTGCTGTGAAGGTAAAATATTCTTAAGAAATATTACAGAGATTAGGAAGTAATCAGATAGATAGTTATCACTTCAAGACTTATAAAGCCTCCACAACACAAAAAATAAAAGCATGAGTGTTCGACCTTTTTTTTAAGTTGACAAAAATGTTTCAGAGCAAAATAGTGTGCAAAGGAGATGCTTGAATTTTGGATGTATGCAATAAAGATAGATAGCAAAAGTTCATGTTCAGTCAATCGTTTTGGAGCCACATAAACCTACTCCACCAATTTTTTTCAGTTACCACAGGGGGGTTAGAAAATATTTGAGGTAATCCAATGCTATGAGTTTTCTTGATGTTTTTAGATTGCTTTAGTAGTGTGTAAGTATAAAAGGTTCAAGAAGTGAAATTATGTAGGCATTGGCATGGAATATAACTATTACCATTGGAAGACAAGTCTGCATCCTCTGACTAATAGAGATTGGCAATGAAGACTCTCATCTCTAACCTTACTTCCTTCAAAATACAAGAATAATATTCAGTAGTTTTTGTGGACCAGCTCCAAGAATTTATGACTGATAGAGTATTTAAATGAGTGTGGTGGCTTCCCTGCAAATTAATTGTAGACCATAAGGTCACCTTGATTTAGCTCTCTGTAAGGAAAGTTCTAGACCCCAGTATTTTGGGGCGTAGATTTACTGCTGAGCTAGTTGTTCTCTGATACAGACGTAGATTAGAAGATAGGTTACTGAAGATAACTAGGCTGAATTTGTGCTTAATTATTCAGAGGCTATCATCTAGATAATTAAACTCTCTGAAATATACTTAATTTGAATGATGTATCCTAGGGCAGGTAGTTCTTTCCACACTGTAATCGAGTCTTTTGTTGAGTGAAATCTGATGTCACTTTTGTTTTTATTTGGAATAAAAATTCTGTATAGGCTAAAGTGTGGTTCTTGTCACACAGAATTACTCAGTGTCGTGGTGGCAGTGCTTTCTTGATCGGCTTATAAAGTCAGTTCATAAGGACTGCATGCTCCGTGTGTTAAGTGATAAATGTAAGGTTTTAATTAAGCTGTAAACTACAGGAACAGTTCATTGCTTTGAAGGTTTTGGGGTGTTTTTTTTTGGCAGAGTGCTACATTGTAATTGGAGTCACCATGAAAGAAACAAAGTAGCTGTCTGTGTAGTTCAGCATGCTATATTCCCAAAATTCTTTCTCCATTGGTGTATAGCAAACTGATTTAAACATTTAATTGAAAACATGAAAAGTCCGGAACCAAATTCTAATAGCCCTGTATCCTCTATCCAGGACAAATTATCTAGTTTGTGCAAGTCTCAAGTAACGATAGTGCCAAATATCTTTAAGACTTCTGTAAAGAAATGTATTCATGTTAAAACACTGTTCTTCTTCACTGAAAGAGGTCTGCCTCCACCCTACTCCATCTGTCTTGGACTACATGCAAATGTTGTTGTTATGGCTCTTATAAGACAGGAGGGGATACAATGGGCACAAGAATTTCATTTTATATAGGCCACCAGCACACTACGAACGTACCTGAATATGACTTACAGGTTTGGGCTTTTTTTTTCCTTTTTTAAAGAAAGTAGTCATACTGATTTTCTACGTACCATATGTTTTCTGTGTTGTTGTTGTTTTAGGTTTGGGGTTTTTTTTGCTCTTTCTACATGAGTATGGTTTTGGCTGCTGTCCTGTGTTACAGGGCTAGATGGACTTTGTTCCGATACAACCCTTCTCTGTGGAGTTTTATTCAATGGGATTGCAGCTGGGTTTATGCTGCTGCAGTTCTGCTGTGTGCTTACTAACTGCACACCATGAAGCAGGCAGAGTAAAGGCAGTATTTGAAGATTTTTGGAGGCCACATCCACATTTGCTGTACCTCTATGAAATTTTTCTATTTTTATGTTCCCCCAAATTGTAATCTCAGCAACAGCAGTATTCTGTGTCTTTGGTAACAGCCAACTGCTGGCACCATGCTAGACAGTGCTCCTTGATGGTGCAAAGATATTTGTCATACTTTGTAGGTACAGAATGCAATATAAAGATTTAAATTGCAGCTTCCAAAGGTGGGTTTCTAAAAATGCAGTTTCTCAACTGAGCAACAGCTTCCTGTGATTTTTGCTCTTGAAAGGAAACATCACTCCTGTTATTTATTTATTCAATCTTAATTAGCCAAGAGCTGTATTAGTGTATAATTTAAGATCTCCTGTGTCAAGGTGATGCCACCTATGTTGTTTCCTGAGCTTTCTGATCCTGGTGTTTCTCCTTGTCAGAGCAATCCCAGGAGACAGGGATGGATACCTGGGAGATTTCTGCCTCTTCTTAGGGTGTGCCAATACTCATTACTCTTGCAACACAGAGTTGGCATGTGAGGCCTAGGTGTGGGCACAGGGGTTAACCTAACCTAACTAACCTGTAATGAACCTGTGATCACTCTTGCAGAGCACCTGTTTTGCTGAGGCCTTGCTCCAGGGCAGGAGGCACAGGGGGATGTGCAGACAGGTTACTGCTGCCTCTGTGCTGTGCCGCCTGCTGGGTTCATTTCCAGGCTCTGAGGTCGCAGGTTGTGGGTCCTTGTTGCCCAAGCTGTTTCTGAGAGGGTGGGCACACCAGTGCCCTCTGTCTGTAACCAGCCACAGAGGCTGCAAACAGCTCATTTCTCTTTTTGCTCCCCCTTCCAAAGAATCATTATACCACTGCCAGGGCTGACAGTGCTACATTAAGACAGATGGCACATATCAGATACTTACAGCTTTCTGCACTAGCTCTAGGAAATTCTACTAGTATTATCAAATTTTGTGTCTGTATTTTAATTAGAATGATTTTAAGAGTGATGCACCTGGTTTTGTACATGCAGCCATGCAAGGGAAACACAGTAATTTATTTCTAAGAGTGCTGCAGTTTCAGCTCAAAACATAACTGAAGAGCGCTCCTGATGTAGCACTGAGAGTGGCTGTGATTGTATTTTAATTTCTTTTTAACTAGAGGTCCTTGATAAAACTCAGACCATAAGGGAGTCTAGGCACATGTGAAATTTGAAAAGTTAAGTTTTGTTCAGTTCTTAATCACTGATTCATATAATTCTTTCTGACCTTTTTTTTTTTTTTGCTAGAAACATAAAACAGGGATAGAAGATTTGACGTGGAACTTTGCTTATAATTTTTTTTCACATTCAAAAATAGAAAAAAAGTGCAATAAAATATATATATTTTATTTTTTATAATTTATATAATATATACAATCCTAAAATATATTCTCTCTTTATTGGTGTGAAATATTCTGACTTAAATAACAAAAACAATTGGGGCAAGAGTAGGTGTATATAATATATATAACAATTTATGAGGACATGACAAGCAATAAAATGAAAAGGAAGTCATTAGCTCAGAACAAACAACAGCACAGTTACTATTATGGATCTAATAAAAGTCACATTGGCTTTTTGTACCTATGAAAAATCAATTTTTACTTTTAATGCACACAAATCAATGTACTAGAGTGAGTCTTTCATAAAGAAAAGTCCTTCTGCCTCTCGGTTTAAAATTTTCAGCTGCAGCTAACTTTAAAGGGACCCAGCAATACTTCATTTCTGATAAAAGGACCGATTTATTATATAGAATCTGGGGCAGCTTCATGATTTGTTTGTGGTTTAATGAGGATGTTGTGGTGGTAAAGGAAACCATTATTACTTGTAACAATCTCATTCATTTCAAATGGCTGAAGCAATGCAATTCAGTGAGCAAAATTTGCAAATCAATGCTGTAAAAATGATTTGTTGTGCATGAGTTGAGCAGCTGATGTGTCTGTTGCCTGTAAAACTGAGAAATAGTGCATAGTGCGATGATGTGTAAGTGGATACATAGTAAATAGAAATAGATGGGGTATTTTCTTGCATAAATTTCTTTTCAGCACCTATCAAGGATGCACATGTGTTTTATGCAATAAAGACAGTACCCGTAAGGGTATTTTTTCATTAATGCTTTAATATTTCAGACAGAACAGACTTAAACTCGAGGTAAAGCAAGAGATTAATGTGACATTTCAATAACAGTAACAGTGAGACAGTACTGACACAACTGATTTTTCATGTTTTAGAAGAATACACAGGTGTAAAACTGACGACCTTAATTGTTTGGTGTGTTTGAGGACACCCAAGTCAATTGTTTTGCATTATCTTCATACCTTACCTTGGCATCTGATTTAAATCTCCTGTTTTCACATATTACTGTCGTAGGTTAAGTACCTTTTTCATTTCCTTTTTTTTGCTCGCAAGTTTTCACTGCAATGAGTAACTAAGAGCCTTTTCAGAAGGAAGACTGGCAAGTCTGATAAAATTTTAGCTTTTGACTTTGCAGACTCTGTGATTGTTCAGATTTGGCTTTACTGAGCTGATAGATAGAATCTTTTTCACTTTTTTCTATGTAGGAGAAAGTTTCGGTGTTTGCTTTTGTTCTGGAAAAGCATCTGCCCGTCCCATGACTAACATTTAAGTCAAATTCTATTTGTTATTGTTTGTTTATTAATTTTATGAATTACTAAATTTGAAGATTTGAAGACGCGAGAAGAAGAAATTTAAAAACCCCTGCCAATTAACCCTGTTCAAAGCAGTTCTTTTCTTTCTATTTGACATTTTATTCAAATCTCTACAAATCCATGGATTTGTGGGTTTTCAAAGTGTCTATTTTTGTCATCAACTATGGCTTTTAGTGAACTGGATATCCTTCAGAATTCAAAACGAAACTATTACTTTCCTTCTCCAGTGTCGTTTGCAAACATGGACTGGTCAATTCTAGCATTGGTATTAACAACCTTCATTGTGTAGCAAGTACTGTAAACAGAATCCTCGTGGTCTGAGATTCCAGACCTGGTGAGATTCCAGATTACAGAGCTGTCATAGTGGAGCGTAGCAGAGAATAGAGGGGTCTCCACACAGCCTCAGGTGCTGTGAGGTAGGATGCACTCAGCTCTTCTGTATTGCACAGCTGTACAAGCTTCTTCCAAAAATTCAGTTCGGACAAGATATTCCATTTCTCCTTGTGAACAGACTACAAAAGAAATTCATCTGGAAGATTATTTTAGGCTGGAGGAGAAGGGAGGTTGGTTCTCATTCGTGTGATCAAAGTTGATCCAAATTTAAGCAATTTGTAATAGAGCTGACATCATGGCATTTGACCTCCACACGTCTCAGCTTTTGTGGTGTTACAGTTCTTGCCTCTGACTTCCTATTTGATCTTAAGACCCTCCTTGGCAAAATAGACCAGATGCGAATTCTCTTACAGTTTTTTACTTCTTTCTGTATTCCATTCAAAATATAATTCAAGCCCAACCTTATTTCCCAGGTTTCATACACCATTAGAAAATGCTGCAATTTTTAATTAAGATTGCAAATAGAGGAAAAACAAGAAATAGTTTCACCAGTATATTTCTTGTAGTTTTCGTCATGGTACAAAGCTACACTGATACGCTATCTGTCCTTCTGCACAGGGCTCCTCTGAAGAGTAAGAGTAGTATCTTTGTAATAATTTTGATTCCACATACAGTACCTTCAATGAGAAAACAAGACAGAACTTTATTGACTTAGTGGTGTGCAAACTCTATAGTGTACTTAGGTTTATAATTTATAAGAGAATTTTAGGATTTCTGTGCACAAATTTTGAAATTAATAAAAAACCCCACATTGAAATATTTATGTAAAATTTCATATTTCAGTTTATAAATGCCTTGTAAAAAGTTCTTAAATAACCATTAGTCTTTATATCAAGAAAAACATCATAGAGAACTCCTGTGTTTGGTCGGGGATCTGATAGGCTGAGGCTTCATAGAACAGTTGCATTCCAGGGATACCTGTAGAAGCATACACTGAATTTCAAAATCACACTCTTGTGCATAAGTATTTCAAATCAAAGCTAAACATTCTTCTTCACAGCTCTTAGTGAGACATGCTGCCTCAAGAACTTGAATTCAGCAACAGCATTTTTTTAGTCACCAAGTCTCTAGTCTAGTGGTCATCTTTAGGGCTGAACTGAGATGAGTTCAAGGCTGTACTTAAACCTGGATATGGATAAGCTTGAGTTCATCTCTTTGTTAATGTTTTGTCTTTCTGTTGCATACTGTTTGAAAGGATTGAACGTAAGCAGAGAAATGTGAATAGAATACATTTTCCCAATAACCAGTTAAACTACAATTTTGTGCCTTGAATTTCTGTTTGTTTAGTAATATGCACTTAACAGCATTGCCGCTACAAGGAGCAGATTTAATTTGTGAAGCCCCAGCCAGCTGACATCTCCCACTCATTGCTCAGTCAGAACAAATGATGGCAAATATCAGCTTATAGCAAGGCCATGCCTGACTGGGAAACTTCCTTCCCTGGGTCACACTTACCATTCCCTCTCAGTGTCCTTTGCTCCTGCTTCAGGTTCAGCTAATTTTACATTTTCTGTATTCTCTTCAAGAGTGTTAAAACTTGGTCCTTAAGCCATGTCATAGGACTTTCCTGTAAAGCAAATCACTGTCTCTCCAGAACTTGATGAAATGATATATTTTTCCATGTGTTTATAGTTTTCCATGCCATACTGTATTGTACTTGTCAAAACACAGCTTGCTTCAGAGGATGAAATAAGCAACTAAAAATCAATAAATCTTTTTACAGTTTGCCACTAGTGATCATTATATAGTGTTTATTAGTTGTCTTTCTTACCCTTCAGAT
This sequence comes from Struthidea cinerea, assembly GCA_013397865.1. NCBI lineage: Eukaryota > Metazoa > Chordata > Aves > Passeriformes > Corcoracidae > Struthidea > Struthidea cinerea. Next base: position 1,035,412 of record VZTI01002511.1, read on the forward strand.
GTAAGAAATAACAAATCTGTTGAGTCTTAGTGTGTCAGACTACTCTGCTGCCTGACTGTGCTGCCTGCTGTGAGGTACCAGCGTGGCTGCCATGAGCAGCAGCAGTCCAGCCATGCTGGGGAGGCATCTGCTGCTGGCCGGGTGTTGGATTAAAACACACTGGGACATCTTTTCAAAAAACATTTTTTTCTAGCCCTTTTTTTTTCAACTTTCATGCTTCCTCAGCAGGACCCTCAGTGATTCAGTGCCGGGTAGTATAACACCAGTCACTGAAGAAGAACAGGCATGCTGCCACTTAGCGCTTGAGGGGTGTCAGCAGGCATGTTTACTGCACATGGCTGCATGCCTTTTTCTCTCCCTCATGGCTGGGACTGTGAGGAGCCCCCAGATGTGTTTCAATCTTGGAATTTCTCATCTGTCCCCTGCTTAACTGAGGTGCTCCATGCTATATCCAGATCAAATGATCAATGCACATGGTTCGAACCCATATGTTTGATAATAAAATTTTCTTATAATCAAAGAGACTAATGAAAAACATAGCCTAAGAAATTCTGAGATATGAAAGCATAAGGTGCTTTTCTCCTTTTCTCATAGATTTTTCTCTTTTTAAATACTTCCCTAAATTTGGTGGTTTGGCTTTCATATTTTTTTTTTAAATTCCCGTTTTACAGATCATTGGTAAGTGATGTGGATTAAAGAAATCATACTTGGATATTTCATGAACAAGGAAAACTGAAAATTTCTTAGTTTAAAATAGCAGTCACTAAAAAGTGTTTGCTTAGCAATTCATGCAAACAGTATAAATGTGAAGGAGATAACATTTCTCCCCAGGGAAGCGATCACAGCACCAACCCTGACAGAGTTCAAGCAGCATTTGGACAATGCTCTTGGGTGCAGGATGTGATTCTTGGGGATGGTGCTGTTCAGGGCCAGGAGTTGGGCTCCATGATCCTTGTGGGTCCCTTCCAACTCAGAATATTCAGTAATTCTGTGATTATGTGATTTTATTCAGGCTGGTGAAAAAGGAGGTAATTTAGTCTCTGAGCCTGGAGGAGTCCAACACACATTTTGTCCTAACAGAAATGTACCACAAAAGAAAACTGGTTACATGTCTGTTTGTTTAAATGGCTGTTTAAAAGTTCTTTTACGTTGTGATAATTTTCATTATGACTCTTTTTATAGGCTTGGGAAGTGGTGGGCTGGAAGCTGTTATCAAAAACTCAGTAATGAAGACTAGAGGCAAAAATCTGAGGCAAAGTAGGCAAGTGAGCAAAAATAAAACAGAAGTTATAAATGGTCCTTGTTTCAGCTATTCTCTGTGCTCTGAAAAGGCTTCAAATAGATTTTTTCTCTTGAGATCTAGGCCAAAATAGACAATCTGAAGTTGAAATTGTCACCACTAACCTACACTTTTCCTGCACATCACAGGTGATATTTACAGCCTTAAAGTTGTTTAAACATGTCTGTCTTCTGTACAGATTTTTTAATGTGAAGGAGAAACCAGTACAGAAGACAAAGCTGCAGTAGAGTCTCATTATCCACAAATGCAACTGGGCTTCCACTCTCTTTAAAGTGACATGAATTTTATCTTTGCTTTGTGACTGTATCAAAGCTTAATATCTTTCATCCCTGTAATGTGTTGTGTAAAGCATCAGACACATTAAGTTGCCTGATATATTTTTGCTATTTTCTTTCTGACATATTATCCCATGAGGCAAATGACTAATCTGCACTGGCATATTCCCTGGTGACTTCATATCGGCAGAATTTATTCACAACTCAAATCCCTTCACATGCTGTTCTGCAGAGAAGTAGTTAGATGGAGCAGGTGCGCCAAAGGTCTGAATGAAATCTTGAGGGCAAAATTATGGGTGAAAAGGTTAAGGAATAAGAAGTAGCTTTGTTTCCATTTGTTCCTAATTGAAGCATCAGTATCAGGAACAGGATGTTCCCTGAAGTAAGGGGAAGTAAAGCAGATCCAGCAAGTCCCTGCAAACTACAGTAACCAACCTCTGCAGCTAACTGGAAAAATCCTGAGAGCTCTTCATTAACTGTTGCCTGCACGAGTGACTGTTATCTCCATGACAGGATCCCAAGTGAGAGAAGGGATATGCCCTTCATAGGGAACATGGCATCCTAGTCCAGGTTAGAGACACCTCTTAATACCTCCTGTGCACCGAACCTCACTGTTCTCTGCTATTTTATAGATGTAATATAGGACAAAATCTAGTCTGTTCAGTGCCTGGCACTTGAAAAGAAGAGGGGAAAAAAAAAAGAAAAGGTAATAGTTCAACACATTTATTACTTGAAATATTAAACACCACTTTCTGCTCTTTATCTTTATTCTACAACCTGCCTGTACATGTTGGTTTTTGCTATTGGGCACCCATGGCATTATTGCTGCACTACCTGGTGGAGTGGTGGTGGAGACCAGAACTTCTTTGCCTCCTGGCTGCACTCACCCTAAGCAGAGCTGCATCTGTTTAGTGGCATTTTACTCAGATACTGGCTATGGCAATGCTTTCTGAAAAAGCACGTTGGAATTCTCAGCTGTGGAGTTCCATCTGAACAATTCTTGTGCACTTCCCTGATGCCTATCTTTTCGTAATTAAGCCATCACAGTCTGTTACGAATTGTCTCCAACCCAGCAGTACAGAAATTATTCTTCTAGAAAGTCGGTTTAGGCTGATAATATAGTTAGAATTTTTAGATCAATTTGGGGAAGAATTAACACACATAAATCTATCCAGATTTGGATGTGGCTGCCCAGTCTTGATGAATTTTTGTTTCATAACTTTTCTGATACACAGGTCTCTGGCATAAAAGCCCTCTGAAATGAGTTCTCTAAGAAGATAGCTAAAGCTATATAGAGAATGATGATTAATAAAGTCTCCTCCTCTCTTTCCTCCCTCCATCCATCTGGAACAAAACTGTGGCAGACTAGAGAGATACACATTACTTATTTTCTGTCATTATGATCTGGGTGGATTTATTTGGAATCTCTTGAGAGGATGCAGAACAAGCACATTTTTATTTTGATTCTGTCAGAGAAGCATTTTCTGCTCATATCCCAAAATACGGATTTAGGTTTGCCTGCACCCTAGGGTAATCAGTAATTACTGTGGGGTCAATAGAAGCTTTTCTGTGCGTTAAAATGTCATTGCTTCTAAGTATTGTATCTTGCTACCTTTGAGGAGTGGGATTGGAGGGTTTCCAGATTCTCACTGGCTCACAGTACTGAATTTAGTTCTTATAGGCATTCAATATCATACTGTTTTCAAAAGTAAAAGAGTGTTGGGGTTCCTGCTTGACCTTTTACTACTGATAATTTAGACTCCTTTCAGAAGGATGAGAAGCACACTTTTAATATTATAATTTTACAATCCCTAGTACATTCTTGATATATTCTTCCTCACAACAAAATTTATGCATACCAGTTCACACAATTGCAAGGTATAAATATTTTGATTAATGCCTGTGTAATGTACCAGGTATGACCAGTATTTGTTCACCAGTCCTGAATTTGATATGGATATTTGACTAAATTGTAGTGATCACTGAATTTCATTTCTTTCCCTCACAGTTTTCTATCCCTTCATTCTTAGAGAAGCAGCATTGACTTGTGCGCAAGATAATGAAAAGGTTAATGAAACACAAAAGCATCCTATTTTCCATCAGTAAAGCATCCCTGAACCATGAAGCAGTGAGCCAAATATTTGTACTACAGCTTAATACAGTGCTGCTCGTTCTGTACATGTTTATAAAAAGAGCCTTGTAACCCCAGGGATTTCCCCACGCGAAAAGTAACTGGGTGAAAGCTGTAATCCAGAATTATTTCTCAATTACTTTAAGTTTGGAGATTGTACAGTCTTTTGAGTGACAAGTGCACCAATGTATTTTGAAACTGCCATTGCAGATGCAGGATTTACCTTCATATGTTACTGACACTGTGATATTTTAGAACACTCAGTAGAGGATATCATAGTATTCCCTGGTAATTAGTCTGTATTGAAGTCTTGGTTCATATTCCTAAACAGTCAGTAAGTCAATAGACTTTTAAAGCAGTAGGAGTCAAACACGCTAACGTACCTTTTAAAAGTATTTTATTTTGTGATAATCATTTTTATGCTACTTCAGATTATTTATTGCATCTTGTTACATAAAAAGGGGGATAGTTCACATTCAATCTTCTAGGATTTCAGATACAGCCTGCATTATTTATTTTTTAATCCAGTGTAGATCAAAATCCAAATGCTGCCACTTGCAAGTACTCATCAGTGCACTAAAACACTGCGCTAGTAAAATATCTGGTAGCACACAACTTCTAATTTTCTTATGGTTCTGTGTTTCTTTCATATTTTAATCTTTTTCTCAGGCACCCCTTTCTCACAGCAATGTTTTGCGGTGGCAGAAATTAATTGCAGTGCTATGCACCCCTACTGTCCTAACATTATTTCCAGGCATGCTATGCTGTAAAAAAGCTCCTCTCAGGGTGTGGTAGGTGATGAGGATCAAACTCCCTAAAATTTCATTTTTTCATCTTCTCCATTATGTGGATTTTTTTTAAGCATCCAACCACTATCTCCTACTTGTTTCCTGACCACTATTTCTCAAACTGACTTTCTTCACAACTTCCTCATCAGAAACTTCTGTTTTGGAAAAATCAGCTAAGATACTCCGTTTTAGAGTATGTGTAACCAATTCTTTTGTTCTCCTTCATTCAAAGCAACTACTAGAGCAGTCAATCATGCTATGTTGGAGATTAAATCGTTTGAGAAATGCATGATGAAGACAGTTAATGAAAGTCACCAGATGACAACAGGCATTTACATACCAATTGCTTACGGTGGAGTAGTGGTTGTGAGCCCATTAAATACTCCATAGCAAGTGTGGGAAAATGCAGCTACTTGCCATTTGGTTTGAAACTTTCACATGGGTGATATAATCCCTGATATTGTGCACCATGCACTTCCTATTTCTGCAATACTGTGAGACAAACAAGAGCTGGCTTGATGGCGGAAATACAGCTTCCTGTCCTGCCTAGATTTGGACAACAGTAATTACTTTGGTATCAGAAAATGCAGCATAAGTGTGTTTATCACTGACAGACAGCAGATTTCAAGGCCAAGCAGGAGTATTCAGTGCCATTACTATCCCAACAGCAACTCTTTTGAGCCCAGGCTGGTCTTTACCTCATGAAACTGTAGCAGAGACGACACAGAATTATTTACAGTTGGAGTAGGCACAAGTCAGTTTGGCAGCAGAAGTATCACAGGACGAAGCCAGGTCCTAACTCACTAAATATTGCTGCTGCTGCTGCAAGTAGATCTAACAAAGCCTACACGTGCTACTTCCTTCTTCTCAGAGGTGGCCTGCTGGAATAGAGCAGCAAAGAAAGGCAGATTCACACGGACTGTGGCACACATCTTTCCTCACTGGAGCATGAGCACTTTACATAACAATGTGGGCCAGTGGTCTGGGCCAGCACCTCCTCCACCACCATCTGAACACAAGAAGAGTCTTTGTTTTCCTTCCTCCCACACAGTAAGACAAAATTTAGTTTCTTTTTAGAAGAAAACAAATCAGAGTGAACAAATCAGTCATTACTCCAGAAAACTTTCAATAACTGTGCACTGGTATAAAAAATCTGAAATTAATCTCAGAGGAGCTGTTGCTACTGTTTTGTTCTTACAACATTCTGTAATTTGTCTGATTATTGAACCGAAGTGCAACATGCAAGCAGTTTTATTTGTACTTGACATTTTGGTCTCAATTACAAAAAAACACATGTATTTTTATGTAGAAACACTACTTTTGAGGAGTTCTTGTTAGTGTGTTTGCAATGTGGCATAGTCCAAGTATCCAGTTGCTGAATTCTTTACAGATAAACTTAGAGATCTTCACCACACTTAAATTAACTTCAATCAGTAAAGTTCCATATACATTTCTATTTGTTTCCTTTTTGAGCATGTTTACTTTTGACTACATTAGAAGCCTCTGATAAAATGTTTTCTTTGTGAATCAAGACTTTTTTTGGTTGACTTTATTGCTTTTATTTTTAAATAAGACCTAACAGGAAAACCATAGCCTACAACAAACACCACCACACACTAGATTTCAGGGAACGACTTGTTGGGGATACGATGTTTTTGGCATGCTCCTCTTCATAGATTGAGATTGTTTTTCACCCTGTGTACCTTCTTTTACCACCTACATGCCACTCAAAAAACTGGCTACCTTGAAATAAAGAGTCTTTGTTCCTGACATTTACAGTGGGGAGAGAAGGGTTTTGAGATTGTCATGGGACATGGGGAAGCAAATGCTGAAGCAATAAAGAATGATGTTTTATCCTATTTTTTTAATGCTTGTGGTACAGAGAGTTTTAAACTTCTGGTTTCCTTTTCCATCTTTCTCCATGTTTTGTTGAGTCTGAAAGAACTCATGGTTCTTTTTGGGCTCTGCATCTTCTATGTTTGCTTCCTCTATGAACTCTTCCTTGCCTTTCGATACTGGGTAGCCTTTCCCTGCATGTTGCAAGAGTATTCTGTGTTCCTGGGATGGCACTGATCCCTGTACAAAGAGGCCCTAAGCCCAATACAGCATTGTGGCAGCGCTCCTTTGTTCATGTCCTTTGTTTTCTTGTTTCACATCTCAGCTTTCGCCATGTGGTGAAGAGCATCTTCCATTAGATTTTGTGTCTTTTTTTAAGTGCCCAAAGGAACATCCATATTCACTCTGCTTTCTGGCAGGTGACCTTCTGTACTGTGTTATTATATCCTCAGACTGAAAAAACAGGCAGGATACCTTTCCTTATCTAGGGTAGTAGCAGCCACTTGTGGTTATCCCTTCAATGACGTAGGCAAAGAAGGGGCATTTCCAAAACACAGTGACATCTTAAAGCTTGTGAATGTATAGTCATTTAATCCTTGGGTAGCAGAGTTAGAAAATCCAGACAGCAGCGCCAGTGTTGTGGACACAATGGCACTGCCACGTTGGCATTAGAGCTGTTTGTGCTGCCAGACACCTACACAGACTGTCACAATGCACAAGTGTCAATCAAAGGGTCACATAACTCCAAGGATTGCTATTGCTTTACTTGCAGAAGGCCAGAGTTCAGCTGTCAGGACTGAAACTAGACTAGAATACATGTATACCCTGGACCATGCTGATAGAAGATACTTTATAGCATAAACCATATCTGATATATTTTCTGGAAGAAATCTCTCTCAAGATAATTCCTCAAATAGTTCTCAGCCTAGATTTCTCTCTTTAGATGTCCTTGGTTGCTTCATAATCTTTCTTTTGGGGGACTGTTTGATACCAGTCCCCAGGCTGCTTGTGTTCCTATCCCACTGATGGCAGCTCTTGTTCAAAGGACATTTGTAGCAGCTGTTTAATTCTGTGTGGGGAGCAGAAGCCTTTGAAATGGATGGCGTTGTGGTGAACTGTCAGAAAAGAGCATTAAAGAAACACTTTTCCTGTATTTAGAATATTGTTAGCATTTTACATAATTTAAACATTTGGGTAGTCATGTTTTACTTATTTGAATGCTGCTTACTGTGACATGCCTTGCAGTAAAGCTGTGAAGGGAGTGGTGATATTTCAAAATAACCCAGCTTACTTGGGCAATAACGAATTCTGTGAAAAAGAGGTGATCTGAGGGGATTAGGCTGTGCTCATACAACCCTAAAAGTATTAGAGAAGAGTAGAAAGGAAAAATATAAATTTAAGAAATGTTTTCTTCTTTCCCTATGCTTCTTTCTTTGTTATTTCTGCTAGACAGGTCTGTCCCCACACCACTGAGTGGGAAGCAGAGGTTCTCATGGTTCAGAGGGTATTCTGTGGTTTTGAAAACTGCAGCTGAAATTAGGAAGAAGGAAGGAGCCTGAAGAATTTCAGCAGTGGATGATTTTGCTAGAATTAAGAGTAAACATAACTGATTGTAAAAGGGATAAACAGTTTTGTAAATGTAGCTGCATATTCTGAAGGGTCTGCCCACAGAATCTGACATCCCGTGGCCCTCAGCTACTTTTTGTGAATCAGCATGCTGAAGGTATCTGTAGATGGACTGATACATAAACTCTTGCCATTTCACTGCTTAATATAATTTTCTGAAAATTAAAAGAAAAAAAGAGTTGCCAAAAAGACCCAAGCCTGCCCTCTGGTTGATTCATTACCAGTCCTGCAGATAAAATTAGGGAATCATTTCCTTGGTTTCTGGTTGTCTATTTTTGTGCTTGGGGAACTTGGACTCCCAGAGGAAAACAGTAACTGATTCTGTTGTTCTTTCAGAGATACCTTTTGACTGACCTTCCTGTTCATAGAATTTTGACAGTGCAGTTCAGATAACTTGAACCCGGAGTAATGGATGGAAAATGGTTTAAAGAGAAAACCTGAAGCATTTCTACAAGCCTGTGGACAGAGGAAGGATCAGCAGCTGTATTTACCTTCACAGTGGTGTAAAAGCCGTAGAGGGCCAATGCCAATTGTCTATGTCTCTTCATCTGTTTAATTGCTAAGATGTTAAAGCTGGGCACTTGCTGTGCAGGAGAACTGCAGGGAAACCTTGTGTATGGGAGCTGGACAGGAATTTAGTTATGTAATAATACCCCGTAGGGCATCATCTGAACTCAAATCTGCCGTCCCCCTTGACTTGGTACCATCATGTCTGATTTCTGATCAAAGCTGGTGGTGAGCAAAGTGCGTTATTTTTTAATTGTGGTTGTACAAAACAGGGTGTCATGCCTTATTACACCGAAAACCAGCCCAGGTTTGCCCTAGGCTTTAGATATCTCATTGGCATGCTTAACCCACGAGTTCAGACCTTCTATCACCCTATGCAGTGAGATAGGGGAGTCACTAGAAAGTCACTTACTTAGGCTGAATTTTTTTTCTGGACCTTCAAACTAAGAGTCCAACTTGGATGTCCTTGGTACAAAGAATTCTGTCATAATCAATCTCTTTACTAGTGCAGGACATCAGTGCTGAGATGAGGTACACACACTCAACTAACTCATCTTTTTCACCATCCATTGGGATAATAATGCTCTTGAAATGGTTGTGATTACGTTGTAAATTCTAAATTAAAACTGTGACTTATTTAACCAAAACTAAAACCTAAATTTAAATAAAAATTTTTTGAGACAAATCTATTTCTTCTGCAAAAGATTTAGCATTAATTATGTTTAGTTTCCAAAAAAATTTAAAGAGACACCTTAAGTCTCAAATACGTATTTTTTCTTTTCTTCAGTTATTAGTTTCAGTAAGTTACACACACAAAAGAGATATACTCTTGGCTTCTAGTGCTTCATCTTTGACACTCTTGTTCCTCTTGTGTGCTGAAAAAAATTGCAGTCAGTCCATGGTGTGCCATCCATTTGGTTTGACAGGGTCGTAAGCTTCTGAACAGCTGAAGCCATAGGTTGCCATCCCTCTATTGCCTCCCTTTGTAGTGGCAGCCCCCATGTGAAAGTGCAGCACCCTCAGGAGTGAGTGCTCCTCAATTACTCACACATTGATGCTCAATCTTTCTCCACTTGCTCAGGCTGTCTCAATATGAGGATTAAAAAAATTCATAGAAATGTAAAGTTTCAACATAAACATGAGGCCGAAGTTATGACAAGATACTGGCAAGGGCAAAACTACCTGCAAGTTTTCAGACAGAATACACAAAGTAATTTAAAAAAATATATAACCGAATGTATTAGTAGCATAAAAATTCATGCTTCTGATGAACTAATAGAAAACTTACAAGAAAATTTATGTCAAAATAGCAAGATCTACATTGCCTTCTAGCTAGTTGTCAGTCCCATTTCAAAATACCTCTTTATAATAACAACTCAGTCTTGCCATAATTGCAGGGCTTTCTTGATATAAGCATTTAAGCATCTAGTGAGATATGGGACACATTTTAAACTTTGTCCTTAAAAGCCCTCTAAAGGATAAATCCTTTTGAAATGGATTTAGCATCATCTCAGTTTGATAGATATTTATGATCTGAAAGACCTATCCCACCTGCTATTTTCGTCTGTCAAATTGGATTATTCTTATTCTTGGTTACTTGATAATGCTTTATTAAATGGATTGTGTTCATTTAGACATATAAACTCTATTTTCTTTCCCAGAGTTCTTTCCTCTATTTTTAGTGTTTGGCAGCAGTTAACGGCTTAAATATAATTAGTGTACAAAATTTAAATAAAATAGGAATGGCATCTGTCCAATACAGCAGTGTTACTTAGCATAATGAGCACTAATAAAGAAGATAACAAGTCTATTAGCTAATATTAATTCTTAGACAATGTGTCCAATTAAATGTAGGACAATAAAGAGGAGTCTAATGGTTGAAAAGGCATTAGTCCAGCGAGTTTATCAATATCTGGTTTTAATTTTAGAAATGTGAATCCTGTTATTTTTAATTATGTCTGGTTCTATCTCCTTGAGCACCCCTTTTTCTACGAACATATTTGGATGTGGAATTTTTGATTGTGTTCTCTCCTCATCAACCTTTCTTTTTTTGTTAAAAGGTATGAGTGAAGGAACGAACCCTTTCAACCACCTCTGTGCATTTCTTCCAAAATTGCTCCCATTTAGCAGCATGGAGTAGCTTCAAGCTGCGTATGATACTCCCAAGTGTGTAATCGGCAAAGTCATATGGTTTAGGTAATCGGTTCTGTGAGTACAACAATATATCACCAAAATCTCAAATTCTTAAAAAAAGTTGTGCTACACATGTGTCCCTAGGATATACCTTACATTCCAACAAACCAAGTTTCTCTGAGACTTATACTGGGAAAAGTGCCGTCAAAATCTCCTACTTTTTGTGTTCCAAGATGCTTTCTCCAAAGCACGTGCTTTTATTTCACATTTACTCCATGTAAGACAGGGTTTCTTTCTGTGTATTATTTTTAATATTACTTTTTTATGTCAGAGTGAGCACATTTTAATAAAATATACTGTGTGTTATTGAGAACTTAAAACCTTGACTTTCAATTAGCTGTTAATAGAGGATACTAATGTAGGACAATCCTCAGGTCTGGGGAAGAATTTCTCTTGGCAAGTTATTGTTCCTCTGCATTATATTCTCGATCCCATGAAGATTTACAGAAACTTTCAATTTAGTATTAACTGTGAATTTAATTAGTGTTGTTATCCTGTTAGATTACTTATGACTTTGCTAATTAAAATTTGAATTAGCACTGTTGTCTATACTTCCCTACTGAAAAAAACTAGTTCTAACTAGGAATGTGTGAAATAACTGAGCACTAAAAATTAATATATTTTAAATTTACTATAATGAATGACCTATATGAATGACCAAAATTACCTATTTTTCTTTTAAAACTTTTTGAACAATGACATCTGAAATATTTTTTGTATTTTTTATTGAAAATTTTTTTCTGACTTTCTCTGTGGCGATACAAAGGAAACCTTGGATGATATTTTTGGTGTAAAACTAGACATGGTGATGCAAATTCAGAAATAATGTAAAATTCATGAACAAAGTTATAGAAAAATGCAAAGGAGATAAATGCAAATGATAAGAACATCCCAAGATTTGATAAGATTGATGCTGCTTTAGGATGGAAATGGATTGGGGAGCCTGAGGTTTTGATTTTGTAACGTTTGGGCTGCATTTCCCCCTGAATTCAGAATGGTTTAGAAATTATCTGCAATAGTGCTCCTTCTTTTCATTCCCCAGACTTCGGCATCCTCTGGAGCATAAAATCTGTCTTGAAAAGCTTCTCTCTGTTAGAATGGAGAGGTTATATCCCAAGTGCAATTTGCTTTTTCCTCTCATAAGATGACCAGAAATAATAGCCAGTTTCTGGTCGTTTTGCAACCTTTTGGTATTTAGTAAAATTGAAGGATGTTGTTGAATTTTTGCAGAGGTATATTTTTATCAGATACTCTGTCATATCAAGTTATTTCTTGCAAAGCTATGATGTGGACTCTTTTCCTGGTTGAGCAGATACTGCTGTTTGCTTGAACAGTTTTAGTCAGAGAGTATTTCTCTGTGGGCATGCAATAAATTGTAGAAACATTTTCAGAGTTCATGGCATAACCTATGATGATAAGTGATGTTAACATAAGTTGCAAAAGTATTTTTTTCACTGATCGAAACCACTAATCACTATCTAAATGCTTTTCATTCTTATCCTGGAAGTCATAGGTGGCTTCGTAACTGTACATTAGAGATTTAGCAAGAATGGAATATAAAAAGTATTTTTTATTTTTAACATTCAGATCTTGTATAAAGTAATAATATAAATTAGGAAGAATTGATTTTAAAGTTGTTGAGTGTTTTTGCTGGGAATATTTATTTCCTTACCTACATACAGCAAACTTCTTTGAAAAATGGGATATGATTACCAAAAGATGCAATAATTTAATTCTAAGCTCTTCTATGCAATGAATATGAGTTTTATCCTGATATGGAATACTAAATAAAGAACATCTGTCCTTGGAACTGCCAGTGGTATACTGTGCATTTGTCTATAAGGTGGATGGTGAGTAGTCAAACTTGACCTCTATCTCAACAATATAGATTATGAGCTCTATCTGATTCAAAACTCACATATCTTCACTAGGGCTCTGACATGTGTAGTCAGTATACTGTTTCTCAACAAAACTTGGAGCCTGATCCCAGAACTTTGTTACCACACGGGTTATAGACTGCAGCTGCCTTGTGTCCCAGAGCACAAGGCAAAACTTGCTCCAAATTATTCAGTCTCTTATGTAGGCACCCCCTTAACTTTTACCAGTTATCTGGTAAGTGTTAAGGGGATACCCACATGTCAGCTTTGTATTAGTTCCTCCTTTTCACGATAGGATGATAACACCGTGTATATTAGGGGAGGGCGAAAGGAAGGCCAGTTACATTTCCTCTAAGTATGGGGCACAGCCAGTGACCCATAAGGCAGCCCCATTCAGGCAGCCAAGCTTGTTGCAGAGGCTCTAGCACAGATAGCAGCATTGTACCTGCATCATTTCATCACTATGCCCATTCTAATTAATTTCTCATGACAGCAATCAGTATGGGTGCAAAAGTATGATCATGATGCTAGAAACTACCTTGGCTATGCTTCTATGTTCCCAAGTGTCCCAAAGCAAGGAATGTTTGTATGGCTCTCTTCAACAGGTATTTTGGTTGTCTATTATTCATGCAAGCTACATTTTGGTGCACCTAAATTTTCATTCCAGTCTCCCTTGGAAAACCTCCCGTAAATTTAAATGATGGACACCATACACCTGAGATTATTTCAGAAGAAGCCTTTTTTTTGCAGAGGCAGCCCAATAGACACTAAGATACAAAAGTAGCCAGTTTAGGATGACTAGTTTGGTTACCAGATTTCAAGGCTTATACCTTTTATGACTAGACATCCCAGCATCTTGACCAGTGAACATTGAATCCGTCCTCGAAATTATGTGATGTACATCTTCCAAAAAGAACAGTGATGAAAGAATAGATAAATGCAATCCTGCCCAGTTCCACAGCTGCTTATTCCCATGCTTCCAAATGTAAAAGAATGGGCATCAGAAATGAAAACATCATTCCATCACTGACCTGATCATGTTGTATAGAGAGATAAAGCCACCTCCACTTGGTTTTGGTTTGTTAAGTCCAGACTACTGTAAGCCCTGTTTGCCAAAGCACTATGCACTGAGAATTCATGCTAAATTCATCTCCACTGACCTTCTGTCCTGTTTAAAGTTTGCATTTTCCGTGATTCTTAATCCTTGTTTTAGAATATTTATTTGCATTTTGTCCCTAAGTAGCTGAGTCTCCATGGCTCTATTAAGGTATTTTGTCTCAATGTGCCCCTCTTACGAGCAGTTCACTCAGTACCTGTCTTTCTCATTTAGGGTGTTTTCCAAGAGAGATATGGTTGAGACATGTCAATTTTTTCAGTTAGAATTCTGTAAAGTATCAAGTAAGATGCTTTTGCAAGTTGAAATATGGTATATTTGAACACAGTTTCTTTTCCTTTTTCAGCTACCAAATTTAAACTAATGAATGGTATTTCTCTGAGAAAAACCCCAAACGTTTTCCCTAGTATAATGTTGAATTGACTACTTAAATGCCCAAGTTTTAATTACTAATTAAATCCAATACAATTTTTGTTGTGATTGGTTGTTTTCTTGCCTGGTGTTTGATGCACCTGATTGTTGCAGTGTTAACTGACATGCAGTCAGTCCATTTGCCCTTTTCAAATATTGGCACAGCTTTAGAATGAGAATTTCCCTACTAATACCTATTTGTATTAAAAATGAGCATGGTTGCTGGAGATTCATCTTAGCCAGCTCTTTCACCCTGTAGAAAAATAATGTATGTAAAGTTCTTTTCTGCAAAAAAAGCTGCCAGGTGTTTGTGAATATTTCTGTGATGGTTTCATACTGTAAAACGGTACAAAATATAGAGGATATGGTTCTTGCCTCAAAGATTTTACAAGATACATTACTTGTCAGTCATGCATATTCACACAAACCTACAAACACATCCTTTCTTCTCTATGGGGAGAAATAGTGATGTTTCGTTCTCTCTCCCACCAGAGGAAAAAAAGGGACTGACAACAAAAGTCTCCTTCTCATTTAGTAAATTGCATGGTGAGCACCATTTCAACAAACCTGGAATGATCCCCATGTTTTTGTGCCCTGAGGAAATTGTCTAGGTTTTTAGTATTTTGTAGTCTACAGGATAGCTTAGTTTCCAGAGCTGTTGGCTGGTTTCTGTGTCATTGGAGTGGGGACTTCAATGGGCCCACACCACTTGCTCCCTAGCTGCAAGTCAGCAGAGACTCAGCAGCCCATTGGGAGCATGTATATTTTATGTCTAGATGAAAGCAGACTTCTTATGCATTTATCATGCAGTTAATTTGGTGTGACAGGTTGCATTCCTTTTGCAGTTGTGATTTTTGAGAAAAGGAGGCCTTTCAGCAAGTGCCAGAAAAGTTTACCTTTGCATTGTACCATGCAGAGTTTGGTACAGTTAGCCCATTCACGGATTGGCCTGGCACACATTACAAAAATCAGCAGAAAATTTGGATCCAATGTACCAATATAATGTATCTAATGTAAAAGAAAAATTAAATATCCAATAGGCAATAGGGAAGTATAATTAACTTTCCAGATGAGGAACTATTACCAGATCCAATATTGCATGCAGTCTTTAAAGTAGTTCTAACTTAACTGATAAAATGAAAAATTCTTAAAATAAATGGATACAAAACCATTAACAGAATACAGTATCCATAATAATTTATGTTGCAATTAATCAGAATATCATATGGTGAATTTGAAGGGCTGGTTTTATGAAGGAACTGAGTCTTAGGAATTTTTTGATGTCATCTTTACTTGCATATCCCCTAGGAACTATTCAAACAGAAAGATTGGATCTAGCACGTTACCATCTCTCTGGGCTTTCATGTTTTTACTTACTTTGAAACTTCTGTAAGCTTTGGATAAAACCTGAAAGAGGAGGAGGGCAGAAGAAGGCCAGGGACATGTGTATGAAACAGTGTCATGTTGAGACACCAGTATGAATTTCATGGTCTTTAGTCTTTCAATGCTTGCTGTCTCTGTAAAGTGGAAGCTGGAGACAAATATTGATGAGTGATACATGTCCAAAAGACTATGTAGCTTTCAAATGAAAAGCAGGAAAACCATAAAAAAAATTAAATATTGTTTGCAAGTTGTAGCTGAGGATTTTATGACCATATGAAAGCAGACGTCCTTTGTGGCTGCAAAATATTTTCTGGATGGGATGGTCTCTATATTCACCTTTTTGTCAATCCTAATTCTATTTTGGCATTCAAATTTTATCTTTAAATAATAAGCTTCTCCTTGTCTGTCTGAACGAGAAGCAACTAATTTCTTGTTGAAGTTCAGAAAAATTGCCTGGTATGTTATGCCACAAACTGCATCTCTAATCCTTAAAAAAAGAACAGTGTGGGCAGATGATTTCACCTAAATAAAGGTTTTTTGGGGGAAGTCAGGGGACTCCATGTGGGTGTAATGATCTACATTTATGCACCTGTGGACCTCAGGACTCAGGCAATTTGAGGCATTAGAAGCTCTATTTGCTTGAGTACTTCCATTAATTTTAGTAAGACGATTCACAGTAATAAGCACCAAGCTCAGAAGCAAATCATGATCAGCCCCTACAGTATTTAAATGTTTGTGTGGTTCTGGCATCTTTGCCGCTGAGCTTTTCTCTTTTATTCTTGCATAAACAAAGGATGCAGCTGCAAGTGAGTCTGAAAGCAGTGATCACCTCTGCAGGATCAACTTCTGTTGCATGCACGAGGCCATAGACCCTGTGGATGCTTCTGTCATTTGTCAGTTTTCTCCCCTGCTTCAGGAAAAGCCCAGGGACAGTGACAGTGACACCTGTTGGTAACAGATGATCTCTGAGTGCTGACAGCTGTACTGTAAAATCCCTATTATGGATAACCTTGCCATACTATTTGACTTTGCAAGGAGCATCTGTCCTTTCCTAAATTGAATGATTGGATGGAAATTGTCATTCTTAATACGTTTACCTTCCATTTAATGAGCAATCCCTTTATGAAGGGTGAAGAAATGCAGCCTCGCATGTGAGTTTTGTTACAGTTCATCAGAGAAAATCCCTTTGCAATGTCATAGCTCCTCTGTGGCAGGCAGCACCAGGAGCTGTAACTACCCACCGTGGAAGAGGGAATCATTTAAAGTCCGCGTGAAAAGAATAAAGGGAGAAAATTTCAAACTGGGACTTATCGAAGGCCAGGTAATGCCTCAAGGTACTTTCTGTGGAATTTCAGTATTTTGCACTGTCTGGTAATATACTGTATGAGGTCTTCCAGTAATGAGGGCTTCTCCTCCCTTGGTACCCTCACCCCGCATTTCCTATTGCCTAGGCTTCATCATCATGACAGTGTAAAGAAAATAGAAAGATGTTTCGAGAGATATTTTTTCTGCCTTCATGAATCTTCTCTGACCAATTTCTGCCTTTCTATTCAAGTTAAAAGCACAGTTGGTGGCAGAATTTGTATTGCTGACTGTGGTTTTAAAATACCCACATATTCTTTGGCTAGTTGGTAAGTGCAAAGAGAAGTCAAACAAGTGTAAACTATAGGCAAAAATTTATTTTATGGCCAGGGAACATGTGATGTGCCATATCGTTGCCTGCCTTTTGTGCTCCATTATTCCAGTGAATGATTTCCATCAATACAAATGGTTCCATGAAATTCAATTTCATTACTAAACGGTGGTCAATATCCTGGTCACAAGAACAGGTGGCTAGAGTCTGTGGCCATCACATGTAGGGTTCCATCTATGTGTTGTGAAATGCTGGGGCCGTGTGTCCTGACAGTTTCAATGACAAGCCAGGTTTGATGTGCCATTCAGCTCCACATGAGCTAGAAAAGTGGTTAAAAAGCTATGTTTGACTGAAATATCTCTACTGTGGCTATTTATTTCCTGCATCTTTAACTCACAAAGAATTTACATGACTGTCCAATCTTCTTTAATTCCTGACCCATACTTTTTTTGTTTGTTTTTCTGTCATGTAAAAATATGTAATCAGTGTTGCATTTTGTAGTGAAAAAGCTGTATGAACTCTGGTTTTTTTAGTTGTTTGGGAAATCCCTTGTATTGTATCATTAAAACAGCATTTTCCACTGCATTTTAATAAATGGGTGGATCATTTTTAGGGCATTCTGTATGCTCTTTCTATATTTGAGTCCCAGATACTTTCATCTTCCTGATTGTACACATTATATATTTCTATGCTTTTCTACAGCTTTAAGTTTAATTTGAAGCATAAAAAAAAAAAAATGTGACCAGAAACCCCATAAAATCATATGACATGTAACTAGAGCAACAGATTCAGATATTGTCTGGAAATGCAGGCACTGTGTTGTGTTTGAATTTGTATCTCAGTGAAGTTATAGTTTCCCCATAGTTAATGTCGATAACATAGAGATCCTGTTTTAACGAGGCTAAACAAGTTCAGTAATACTGTATATATTTAGGTGCAAAGAAAAATTGAAAAATGTGTAGATGACTTTTAAAAATTCTCTTTATCATGTCACATACATGAGGTAAAATTAGGCATTGTAATTAAAGATACTTAAGGACAGTATTTCCTTATTTATGGCTGCATATCTTAGACACCTTTCAAACTCTCATTATGAACTTCTGATTTTATTTTCATTCCTAACACTTACTTTTAATTCGAAAGAAGAAAGTATCTAAGAAATATCATCAGATGAAATTTCTAATGGAAGTTTAAGCAATTCTAAAAAAATAACATTAATGTATTAATAACAAATCATAAGCCCTTACAAATGAGGGCTACTTTTGTTTTTTTACAGAGTTCACGTTTATTAGGAGCATACTTTTTGGTTAAGCCCAATTAGTTACACATTAAATTGAAGTAAGGTCTCTTTTCAGATTCTGTGGCCTCAGACTCATTTTGCTTCTTGGAGGTGATGTTGGAAATAGCAAGCTGAGTTATTTTCAAGGGCTACTGGAAATAGTAGAGACAGACAGGTGAGGAGGTTAAAATAAGGATAAAACAATTGCTTGGTGAAGCATGATACACAAAAGAAAGAGAAATAGGTTTTTGCCTTATCCAGTAGATTGAAGCAGTTTCATGTTGAAAGCTGGCCCAGAGAAAATCACTTGGGATCAAGAAGGGAGTTTTTGCAATCTAGGGAGAAGATTTTTTTTTTTCCTTGTAAGAATATTGAAATTTCTGTTTATAATCCAATGTGAAGCAGCTTATAACATTTTTACACCAGAAAACCAATTAGCTCATGGGAAAACGAATGGAACTGAAAGCCATTCTCTGTAAGGATACTCAGCTGAGGACTGACAGGAATTTTTTTAACGTGTGCATATATGTCTTTGTGGTGCTACCTAGAAAAATACTTGCAGAACAGTGGCTATATATATTTGGTAGCAATTAGAAACAGCCTGGAGTCCCAGAAGCCAGAAATACAAAGGTCTTGAAGAAGAAACTGCTCTCCCATTGGAAAAGCTAACTTTTCCTTTAGTTTCTTTCAAAGCCAAAATTTGTCACAGTTACGTAGGCCACCATTGAACACCCTTTGCACTGAAGCTTCCCTAAGCCTTTGTTTTCCAAGCATGGTTTTCCCTTGAACTCCTCCTAAATTTTAAATTCACTGCATTTTTCAAAGGGCTTTTGTTGTTGTTGGAGTTTTTTTCTGAAGTATCTAACAGTAGACAGCTACTCTATGGTGGTGGTAATCTCATGGTTGTATTTGCTTACTTCGTGTGGAGTAACAGTGACATCCAGTGGTTGGCTATTTCAGCCAGATGTATAAATCACTATTCCAGGCAGTATTTCAGTGAGTGCACTCCTGCCAGTGTTTCCCTTCTAGGGGTTCCCTTGGGTGGGAGATGAGTGGAAAGAGAAATAAAATTTATAGTGCAGGAGATTTACCCTGGGAGTTTCAGCAAGTGTTGTGCTGAAGTGAGAGAAAATTATTTATTATTTTAAATTCAAAAACCTTTTTTTTGTGTGTGTTCATTTCTGTGGTTTAAAATCAGTTCATGCAGCACTGGAAGGTTGCTTCACGACGTTTTGAATTTTACTTTGTCTCTGAAGTTCGTAGAATCATAGAATATCTCTACCACATAGCTATGCAGATGTGCACATAAAAGAAGACATTTTCCTTTGCCATCTGCAATTAATAATCTTGTAGTTGAATAGGGGAGAGAGAGAGAAGATAATGAGAAGAATTTTTCATCTCTTTTCTTTGTGGTATGACATATGTTTATTCTAATGACTTGTTAAACTAAAGGGTATGTTATTATACATAAAGTAAGCATCCCAGTAACTGCATTCATTCTATACTGTGCAACTTGTTGGAACAATTTTTTGGTTGTCAAAGCTTGAACGAAGCTCTTAAGAATGAAAAGAAACTTTTATTATTGTTCATCTGAATCAGTCACGTTGAAAGGCATCTGAAAAAAAATCCTTCACAGTGTGTTACTGTGCAATTTTTCTTGTAGGCCTTATTTGCTTCCATTGTAAACAGATGATCTGTCAACTAGAAATGTAAACACAAATAGCTTTTCTTGTATATATATACATATATATATATATATATATATAAATCACTTACTGTCACTCTTGTCTCACATTCTGTAATAGTATCTTCATAAGCTCTCAGTAGTAATTATTTCCTTGGTCAGTAAGGAGAAAGAACAGTGGTGGTACCTCTGCACCTCCCGTGCTGAAAAATAAAGGATTTTTGGTCCACACAGTAAGAAATCTTTGTTCTGAACTGCAAAAGCATTTGAAATCATGTCTAAGCTTTGAAAAGGTTGAAGTGCTGGCGCATGGCTTCTGAGTTATGGCAGGGATCATTCCTGAAATAGTGCTCAAAGTGATTAAGGTAAGATAGATGGCAATGCCTACAGAGTAAAAAAGAAGTGCTTCCTTATGGTCCTCCTTGGTGGTGTGACTGAAGAAGTCAACACATTGCAAATCAAAACAGGTAACGTCCCCATAATTTTAAGACAAATACTGGGAAGCCTGTGAATTTTATTACCAGTTAAGTAAATAAGAAACATTGATTTAATTTTGAGACAGTATCAGTATGTTTCCGTTCTCTCATGTTTGTGTAGTTTTCCCGTTTCCCTAAGTGCCCTGCTTCCAGTAGCCCTTGATGAAATTTCTTGTTATAGGTTACAAAGGAAAACTTTGAACAAAAAAAGGCCTTGTAGACATTTCAAATCTGGTGATTTGTGACCAATCTCTTCCAGGGTTAAAATGAACAATACTTTTCAGTTTAAAGACTGAGGACTGTAAGATTTACTGCAAAGTCCCCCTAGGCTGGAAATAGTGTTTTCAGCCATGTGTGCAGTGAAACATTTACTGTGGAGGTGTCTGAGGAGACATGTCAGCAGTTGTTTGGGGAGAGTCTTGTGTCTGTCCAAGCCTTCGTACATGTGCAAGATGATCTTAAAAAAAAAAAAAGTATATTTTAGCCCTTCGTTGGTGCAGTTGGATGCTTAGTTTAATTTTATAGATATCTTTCAATTCAAAATTTAAGGAAAAAAAATGGTGTTTGCTGTTCTTGGCTTCATTTGTCATTAGGATGTAAATCCTTCCGAGCACTCAGGTAGGTGAGCTTCTGGGGAGATGCACTTCAGGGCTGATTTGCTGATGTGTGAAAAAGAAGAGAGGTGGTTGGCTTGCTCGGGTGTAGATGGAGACATCTGTCTAATGAAATTTTTTGAACATGAAGTGTATGTTTCTTTTGAACATGAAGTGTATGTTTCTTTGAAAACTGCTTCACAGCATATCATGCACAGGATGTACAGTCTGAAAAAGGACTTTTCTCAATTACGGTGAAAGTAATACTTTGACTAAAAGGGGTTTTCCACTTGCATTTCATCTGTGGCTAGTTAAAATTGTCTTCTGCTCAAAATGCTATCTTATCTTCTGGTTTGGAAACCGGTTGCAGCACTCCAGTTCTTTTCACTACTTGCTTAGTAAAAAGTGAAAGCAGTGAAATACAAAAGGCTGTTATGTACCAAGAAAACATCTTGTGAATTGTCCTTAGTTAACAATGACTGTGAAAAGGGTCACTGGATTTCAATACATAGGTACAATTCTGACTTAATAAGCAAGAGCTCTTGCTAATCTGTTTAATACCAAAACTCTCTTATCTTTAAATCTACAGCAGTTTCAATCCAGCATTCCTAGCACAAGTCATAATTTAATAAACATGTTTGGTCAGAAAGGGCATTTTAGAGGGATTTTTAGGTTGCTTCAGTGTATTTGTCTGGGTTTTCCTGACTTCTTTGCACCTCTGTAGCATACAGGCTGTTATTCATTTGGTCTGTATCCGAGTTGGCAAATCTAAAACACAGTTCTGTCTGAACCTTTTTTTTTGTCATGTGAAAAACTTCAGATATCTGTTTCTTTCTTATTTTAACCTTGAGCTTTGATCTTTAGTGACAGTTCAGATTTAAAATCACTTCCTACTGGATCACATCAGTAGGATGATTGAAGGGAATTGGAACCCAAGCTGTTTACTCAGTTGGCCGTCAGAAAGTTTCCCTTCAAGGGAAGCATTTCAATTAATGTTATACAAACCACAATGAGAGTGGAGACCAGCCTAGAGCCATGCATACGGGTGTCAGTTAAATTCAGATGTCAGACATGGCTTTTAATTGCAGACCTACAACTGCAAATCGGTGGTATTTGAAGCATGCTGGTGATTTCAGCTTCACTTTGGTAACCCATGATATCTGAAAGTGAAGTGAGAGCCTACAGGTAAAGGTTTATGTGCAGGCCCTGTGTGCTTCAAACTGGGAATACAAAAGGTTTGTTTGCTCATCAGCTGGAAGTCTAATGAGTAAACAGACTCTTCTCTTCAGAAGAAGAACAGACAGTTCTCTTCACCATATTTTTAAATGATGGAAATGGCATTCTGGAGAGGGTAAACATAGGGTAAAGATGCCTTAGAGGTCTTCTAGCTCCTCCAGCTGTATCCTCTATATATCCTGCTCTCAACCACAAGCTCACCCTTTGGGCACTGATTTTTGGAGAGCATGTTAATATTTGAGTGTATACTTTCTTTTTATTAATTTTTTGTATTTTACCTCCTGGCTATTCACAGATTTCAGTTTCATCTGTAGAGTCCTCAATTTATCAAGACAAGTGTTTCTCGGATTTCTTAGAATACTTTTGAGGCACTTTTGAACAGTGGTGAAAAAAGAAAGGAGGACCATCATGATTTCCAGACAAGGGTGAAAGAATTGTCAAGTTGGCATTGATATGGTGTCATGAAATCTTTCAGATTTAATTGTTTGAATAAAAGAATGACAGTTAATTCAGTTGGAAATAACAATATTATTCCAGGTAGAAAAAAGTACAGCTTTCCTTTCTGGGTTATTGAGTGTTCTGTTTACTCTTGCATTTAGCAAGCATCATAGTATCACACCACTCTTTTAGCTTAGTGAGAGATGCTTTCTATAACAGTATTCTCAATATTTGAGAGTTTTTACTTCGGAAAACAGAAGAAAAGTTTTCATTCAACAAGAGAAATGTACAGATGAAAATATATCATTTCCAATTACAGGCAATTTTCAAGTTTTGGATTCAGAGCCAAGAGGCAATTAGGTGTTTTACATTTTCCAGATCTGTCCCTTTCACTTGACCAAGACAAAAATAGTTTTTTATTTGAATTCTTGGTGCAGTTCGAGGATCACAACAACAACATGACTGAAATATTTAAAAGCTACCATTGCTGAAGCAAAACTATGGATGAAGGCACAAGAGTAAAATCAGCCTGACATGGTACCCTGAACTGCACCTTTGGAAGCAAGGATACCTATGAAGGATTATTTCAAACTGCAAAGTCAGTCAGCAAAAAATTGAAAGCAAAGAGTGTTTAGCTACATAAATAGAATCATAGAATCATAGGTTGGAAGGGATCTTTGAGATCATCCAATTCTACCCCCACCCCGCCATGGGCAGGGATGCCACCCACTAGACCAAAAACAGTACTGAGAAGTAGCTGCAATAGATTTAATTTCTGGTGATAAAGAGATTCCTAAGCATGAAATTAACAGTTTTGTTAAAATTTTGGTAGTCTTGTTCCCTTGAAGTGCATATTCCATTCATTTCTAAAGCTTAGCACAGCAGAAATTTGGATAACCACTGCGAAACTTAGCCCCAAAGACCCCATTTCTGTACAGCATACATTTGATAATTATCATCCAGAGCTAAATTTTTTGGGTTTTCTGGGTGCATTCTTTGGAGCCCATGCAAATTGAAGAGCAATATAATTATGTTTAAAAATATAGTATATTCTTTAATACGGAGTTGTACCATGACAACTGTTTTTCTGTTTGTGTAGAGATGCACATGTATTGTTGACACAAATTTTTCTCTTCAGTGTACATACCTGTGTGTATCTGGAGAGAAACAGTCTTTTAAAACTCTCAATTATTTCCCACTAATTACAGAAAAGTACTTTGGACTATTTGAATTCCTCATTATACACAGCTGAATATATTTTTTCATTTCCTTTTCAGAACTTGTTTGAAGAAGGTGCTGATAAGGGTTAGATAAAGTGTTAATTGGATTACATTGTATTTGTGAGAGAGATGAAGAGGGAAGACAAAGTTCTTGCTCTGAAAAAAGAGTGGAAGTGACTGCATGTCCCAGACTATGATAATGTAATTTAGTTCAAATAATTACAGGGCATTTCACTTACAGGAAAATTTTATTGGCTCCTACTAGAGCTCTTGTGCCCTACTGTAATGACAAACAGTGTCTGCTAATTAACTTTATTCATATTTAACTGTGTGTTTCTCTGCTTAAGAGCAGCCCTTATTGTCATCAAGTTGGGATTCAGCTGCCTGACTCTCATTTTTGTCACTGGGCCATAGTGGCTTTAGGAGATGCTATGGTGACATATGGTGAGGTCAGGAGCTGCTGCACAACATTTAGGTTAGTTTAAACTAAACTGTTCTTTAGAAAGTCTCCAAATTCAGATAACTGAAGTCCTCATTCAGGTCTTCTGTTGATTGTGGGGTTTGTAGCAACACAGGAGTTTTTTTCGGTCTTCTGAATTGTTAGGGGGATTTATTTGTTTATTTATTTATTGAATAGAGATGTTTAATTACCAAACTATTTTAAATAAGTAGCTAACTTTGACTGTATGGTTCTGAAATGAAAAATAGTGCAAGTAAACAACTTTGACCTAGGAAATCTTTTGACTGTAGAAAAATTTAATATGCCTGTAAATGATTTAAATCAGGATAAATGGCTTTATAATTTGATACTGCATTGCTGTAGAGACTATTGTCCCCTGCTTGCCAGTATGCCTGGGCAGTATATGCGAGAGAACCCAAAGCAGATATGATTTGTCTTGTATGAATGTAAATAGCACTTCTAGGCTGATCTGGGGTCGCTGGGGCATTCTCTGCTTCTGGGAAAATCTCTAACAAGTAATTAGTCCAGCACATGCTCATTGAAGTTCCAGAAGAGGAACAGTTTCCAGCTAAACTCATGGTGAGATTAGTAGTGAAATTTTCAGGTAAGGCTGGGACAGTTTTGAACCATGACCAGGAGGACTTTGGTATCTGGGCTGCCTTGACCACCCTGTGGTCTGAGGAGCTGCTTCAGTCACTTTTCTATAGGTTTGGGTTCAAAATCTTTATCCAACCTCATCCCTCCTTGATGAAAAGCTGAGGTAAACAGGCATATTTTTCAAATATAAGTACTGAATTGAAGTGGGCTTTTTAATTGCTGCTTCAGTGTAGTCCCACCTCTCTGCTTCTTACGCTTGCTATGACCTTTCCAATACTTTCACATTTATGCATAACATTTAAGAAAAGATTGCTGATAATGGTAAGTAGTAGGTATGTGGAGATAACTGCCTGCCCAAGAGATTAAAAGGGTAAATGAATACCAACTGAGGAACACCATGATAAATTTAGGACCAGTTCATGAAGAGGAAATAATGATAATTAGAAGCTCTCCAAGTATTTGGCTCTGAAAACTACAAGGCAGCAAAGGGAAAGGAGCTACTAGTAATGAAAGCAATGACATAAGGCTACTAATGAGGATGAGCTATCAGGTGAAATCCTGGTTGCAGGAAGCCCATTGTTGATGAGTGACAATTTGAGGACAAAGCAGCAGTTTTTTATGCTGGTGCCAGCTCAGATGTTACCAGGACCAGCCAGTGACATGACCTTTAGGAGATGTCCTTCTTCCCAAGTATGCATGAGTTGACTTTAAGTACATTGCCCTTTTTCTCTGTGTTTTACTGTGGGAAATGGATGTTTAAGTGCAATATTCTGCCTAAAGTTTCACTGGTAACACTGGTTTCCAAGCTAGGTGGTTGTGAACCAGAAACAAGGTGGAGATGAAGAGCATGCATTTTTTGATAAAATGCGTAAGCACATGGGTGGGACACAGGGAGCACCATAAGTGAAGGGGGACTGATGAGGAGGAGTTCCTCTGAACCTGGATATTCATGACATCTCAGTCTCTAGAAAACATCTTTTAAAACGTACTTAATAAAATTAATTTATAAGCATTGTGTTGCTCAAGCTTCTATCTAGAAGATTAACTCTCTGTCCAGAAAGAACCTCTATCTTCCAATTAAATCACAGTATCTCATGTCTCTCTCAACATGCTTGTCTGTATGTGTTGGTTTCTGAAATACTGAGCACTGTGGGGCGATGAGTAATCGAATGTTTTGTTCCAGCAGTATGATTTTTTGCAGAGACAGTTCTAGTTGGTATTAAAAGTACTGACCAGAGCACAAACACTGGTGTCAGTTCCTGTTTGGCTGCTGCACATAAGAGGAAGTATTAGTGATGCCATACAGCTGTGGAGCAGGCTTTTTTTTTAATATGGAATAATGGTTTCTTTAGATAGCCTGTGTGCCACAAGTTCAGAAGATGAGATGTGTTAGCACAGACCTCTCCCAGTCGATGTGCTGCTGCACGTACTGCTGGGAGCAGACTGTCTGCTGTCTGGATTCCCTGTCACCCACAAGCAGTGACCAGACTGCTGCCCAGGACTTCTTATTTGCCTTGGACTAGCTCACAGGTTTCCAGTCCTGGTGGACTGAGCCTGTTCTTCTTCTCCACCTTCCTAAAATTGCATGCATGTAAAGTGCTATTGAACAACGATCTAAACTGTGAGTAAATGATCCCACAAAATAAATTGTGGTAGCTGTTGTATTTAGGCTGTTGGGGTACTTGGTGTGATCCATCTAGCTCCTTTATAAGAGAACAGGAGTACAGTTTTACATCTCCTGTAAAATTAATGGCTCTTAGAGTCTTGGAAACACTTCCAAGGCTGCAGTTGCTATGGTGATAGATGTAGTATGGAGATGTAGATGGATTGCCTGAGCAATACTAGCCAATCGTCTTTAAACTTCACTTACCACAAGCCATACAACTGTCATTTGTTGGCTTTTTTTTTTCTTTCTCTTTCACAACCTGTATTATGCCTGATCCTGTAATTGAACCCTTGTGGGCTGTATTCACAGGGCTTGAGTGCAAATCCTATTGTCTGGACTCTATGGTCTCTATATCTGAACACAACTTGGAGCATGAGCCAATGATTGTTTAATATACTTTTTAATAGTTAAATATACTTCTTTTATAATTAGTTTATTTTCACATATCAGGATATTTCTGGGTTTTCCTCTGTTGCAGTGTGCACTCAATGAAGCTGAGTAGTAAACACTAGCACCACTTCAAGCTTCGAAGTTCCTTGATGCCAATTGTTTTTAAGAGCTCACCCAGCATTTTTATTTATAGAGAAGTATCTGTGCTAGATGCTGATGGATTGCTGGCAGTATAGATCCCTGTGATACTAAACACAAAATAAGAGAAATTGTACATTCATTTGTATAAGCCATTATACAAATGAATGTACAATTCATGCTGCTTATGGTTATAACACTTGGTCACATATTTACTATTCAGTATTTTTTCCACACCCAATTGCTTTGGGTTTTTTTCTGAACTTCAGCAATTAGCATGGGATGATTGTCCTATGACATTGTCCCATGTGTTCTTTATGACCAGTATAGGAGAACTAGCCTTACTTATCTTCAGCATCGTAGGTTGCAAAGGGTCGCTCTGTGAAGATGCGTCTGTCTCTCAACAGGCTACGTAACACTTCATAAAGTTAAGCAAAAGAGATCCTTTATATCCACTGCTACTGGATATCTGTACTCTAGGGCAGAGTTTTTTCCTGTGTTCTAGGAGGGTGTAGTCATAGCAGTTACACCCTAAACAGACCAGGACATAGAATCATAGAGTGATTTGGGTTGGAAGAGACTTTAACATTTATTCAATTCCAACCCCCCTGCCAGAGGCAGGGACATCTCTTCCACTAGACCAGGTTGTACAGAGCTCTGCCCAACCTGGCCTTGAACACTTTTAGGGATGAGGCATCCACAGTTTCTCTGGGCAACATCTTCTTGTACCTCACCCCTCTCACAGCAAAGAATCTCTCCCTAATATCTAATCTAAACCCACCCTCTTTAAGTTTGAAGCCATTCCCCCTTATCCTATCACTAAACGCTCTTGTAAAAAGTCAGTCTCCAGATCTCTTGTAGTCCCCCTTAGGTACTGGAAGGCCTCTGGACAGTCTCCCTGCAGCCTTCTCTTCTCCAGGCTGAACAACCCCAACTCTCTTGGCCTTCTGTCTTTATAGGAGAGCTGCTTTAGCTCTCTGATCCGCTTTGTGAACATCCTCTGGACTTGCTCTAAGAAGTCCATGTCCTTCTTATGCTGGGAACCCCAAAGCTGAACACAGTGCTCAAGTGCAGACTCATGAGAGTGGAGTGGAGGAGAAGAATCACCTCTCCTGATGCTTTCAGTATTCCTACACTTACCTGGTGTTTTTTTCTCTCTCTGGCATGAGCAGAGCATTTTTCAGTGACAACTAGTATCAAGTAATTAAACCCTTTCTGAATAGTTCCTGTGGATCATTTTTCTTAAGATGCTCAGGTTATTTCCTGGAAGACTGAAGATGAGCAAGAGACTTTGCATGAAAAACAAGTCGGAGTTGGAGCTCCACAGTGGGGAGGCAGAACAGCACTGAAAGGTGCTCCCCGGGGCTGCAGCAGCAAGCCTGCCCCAATGTAGGTCATTGCCTAGAATGAAACTCTTCCTCAGGGCATCTGTGGAAAAAGAGACGGGCAGGAAAATTTGGCTGATGCAGATGTAGTCTGAGGAAATAATAGATTTACAACCACTGTTTTAGACAGCACCATCCAAGGCCACCCAACAGCTGTTTAATATTGAGGTATAAGCAGAATTCTCAGTGAATAAATATTCTGCAATGATTGTAGTTAGCACTACATGAATAAATATCCTGCAAATAATGTAGATAGCAGTACATAGAGGCAAAAGGAATCATCTGGAGCAAGGACCTGGAGCGAAAGCTGTGCAGTCATAATATGTTTTTAATGTCTTTGCTGCCAAAAGCTTCAGACAGCTGGATAATGACTCATCAGAAAGCCTCTTGGAGTAATTCCACAGTCCTGCGAACTCCTAGATTTGGGCCTTTTTTCCCCCTAAAAAATGCCATCAGCTATTTAGTTTCACACTGGTTGGCCAAGCAGCGTGGATTAGCATGGGAAATAGTCAAATAATGAGATGGTTTTATTTTGTCACTGTGCTTGAGAATATAGGACAGCTGGCAAAATGTGTCAGAGTGCAATGCTTTGCTCCAGGAGTTCCACGAAAGTATCGCTTGGCGAGCGGCCACACAGGCGCTCAGCGCAGCGTCTCCTCTGAGGGCCGGACAAATCTGCCCTGCAAGGGGGGTTCCAGGGAGGAGATGTTGATCTTTACCAAAGCCAGGATTCTGAATTTGTGAAAGTATTTCATTAAGACCAGCAGTAAGCCTGCTGGGTAGTACAGCAGTTAGTTTGTCACTCTTAGGGTGTGAACAATAATTTTCATTTCATTTATGTACCCTAGTCTGCCAGGAGTGAGATCAAAATGATCTTTAACACAACGAATGAGACACAGGATTGTTATTCTTGCAAAATTCACTTTGAAACTGTCCAAATACCCCAGAAAGAGACCAATTTTTTTGTCTTCATAGAGTTAATAGCATGTTATCCACTTACATTTATTATAGATTAGGCAGGCGAGCTCAGAAATTTACAGGACAAAAACCTCACTTTGCTGCTTATGTACTTTGTCTAAGAGTGGCTCCGTTTTTGCAATAGCCTGCTGTTCTTTTATTTCTTTCACTCTAAATTGTATACACCTGCACTCTGATTTGCTTCTGATCTGAGAATTTTCTCCTTATGTGCTTCACGAAAAGATGCTCATTTGCTCCCTCCCACACTTTCAGAATAACAACTTTGCCACTTTGTCCTGTTTTTCGTAGGGTTTTTTGTTAGCTAAATCTGCTCTCAAGCATTATGAGCTGATTGTCTCCAAAAAAATAACTTTTCTGCACTGAAAAATTACAATAAAGATTGGCTACAGTCCTAGTCTCTGACTGTAAGTCATTGCAAGGCTTATTTCTCTATGTACTGCTGCACATATGCTGCAAAACCCTTCACAGGCTTCATAGCCTAGGCACAAAAATTATCACAGTAAGCATTTAGTTTTTTGGCTGTGAAAGAGAGGTCAGGAAGGGTCCTGCACTTTTACATCCCATTGTTTCCATTTCTCTGCCACTGTCTGGAGAAAGTGATGGATAGGCAAGTCTGTGTTTTCCCATCCATTTTATTCTTTAGTATGGATAAAAACCTGTTATTTAATAATAAAGTCATTTTTCTGAACATCTTGGAATCAGATTTTCATGTGGGTGGAATCAGATTTTCCAGGGCCCAGTTGGAACAGGTGCTTTCCAAGTCTGTGTGTTTCCCCGTAGCCCAGGCCCAGGTGACGCCCTCACCCAGGCCTGGAGAGGTGCAGGACGTTGGAAGTGACATTAAGGGATTTCATGAGCACAGGTGGGGAGGTGCTGCATGCCCTTAGATGAAGCAAGGGTGGTACAGAAAAAAAGAGTAAATAAGATAAGGTAAGCCCAGAGTGTTAAGCAGGCTTAGAAAGATTTTATCTGAGTGGGTATTTTAGAAGATGCAAATATGCCTTTGCTTTTACTTCACAGGGTTGTTAATCTGAGGATCTGTCTTTGCTTGTGTTGCAGCAGGAGGATGGGAATAGCAGCATTTACTCAGTTCTGTGAAGTACCTAAAAACATACAACACAAAAACCTGCCTTGGTCTTACTCATTTTTGATTGAAATACATTAGAATACCACCTGTATATTTAAGTGTAAGCTTAAAAGAATTTGAAGGAAAGAGTATTTTAAGCTGATACTAAATTTTGCCAAACAAACAGAATTCTCAAAAATGTATTCAACCTCAGCCATATGTTGTTTTAAAAGTGGTAAGTAATTAGAAGTGGAACAGTAGGTTACTTCTATTTCTTATGGAAATATAAAGGTTATTAACAATATGGTGAATAGGAGTATCAAGGCTGACACACTGCAGAAGTTCATCACAAATTAAAAAAAAATGCAACATACAGATAATTAATCATTTATTATTATTTCCACAAATGAAATATTTTTTAAAGTAGTAATTTCTTTCTAAGGCTCTAAAATTAATCATGAAAGCAATGTGAACAAAAAATGATGGCATGTCTTTTTTTTTGGCTGAGAATTTTGTTTCAGGTTTTCTTCAGAAGCAGACTGAAGGCATGTCAACAGATATGTAGAGTGTAGGGTTTGCCACTAAAATATGTCATTTTAAATTACATGAATAACTACTATTCTTTGGCATTGACTTCACAGAACATTCTTAATCTTTTATTAATATTGGATCTCTGTGATTTTTAGATCCCTCATGACCTTTCTAGCTTTTCCTTTTTTTCCTGGTAATTCAGTTAAGAGGGGATACTTATTTTGGAGGAAATTTCACATTTTAAAGTGAACACTTGGAATTTGAAAAGTTTAGGTTTACTGTGTAGTAATTATCATCTGATAAAAGCTGATTTAAATATGACCTGAGTTAGAAATGCCTTAGAAAGTTGCTATTGCATAACCACTTTGTTGTTGTTACAGCACTGTACTGTTCCTCACAAGTAATTGGAAAACATTAATTTAAAAATTATGAGATCTGAAAACAGCAAGTATCAAGTTTAATTTAATGTTTTTCTTTCCTTCCTTGTCACCAATGTAAAAAATAAACTAACAGCAGAAAAAAAGCATTAGCAGCATCCTCTCATATCTGATTCTGCTTCAAGTACTGGTTGGACCTTCTGAAGCCTCTTTTAACCTGAGCTATGCTGAAAGTCTGCTGCTACAGCTAAAAAAGCTCTAGCAAAGCTCCAGGCAGGCCATGACAAGCCCAAGTAGAACTGTCCACCAGCCCAACACCCAGCTGGTGGCCTGATGGAAGCAATGTGGCCACCCTTACCTGCCTCCACTTCTGGAGTCACAGCAGGGTCTCCTTCACCTCCAGAGAAGAAGGGGGAAACCCATTATTTCACTCTCACTCTTGTGGCTGTAATAAGCATCCAGGTTTGACTGGGAGAGGACATACCTTCATCCTTCTTATTCTTGCTCCACACAGCCCCTTCTGTTGCAGGGCTTTTCTGAACTAGTAGCTCTTAGCAGTACATTGCAGTAAAATGATTCAGCTCACCTTTTCAGAGGTCATCACTTCTCTGTGCACTCAGGTCTCGTTTGCTTATCAGTAGAAATCCCACATGGTGCTGTAGCTTTTCTTTGCAGCCGTAAAGGAACACCTGAAACCCGTTCTTAATTAATAAGGACATCAAAAAACAAAGGGAAAATATAAAATAACTTAATGATGCCTTCAAATGCTGTGCTATGTCCATCTAGAGGCGGAGATTCCTGTGGGTTTGGATGCTCACATTGGAAGAAGGGGCACCAAGTGACCCAGTAACTGCATGGTGCTTATAGCTTGTTCAGTGAAGCCTGGGCTTACCTTTGACAATTGAGTGCCGTGTTCTGATATACAAGTGAGAGCATCTCCTTCTCCTGCTAATACATCAGCTCTGACTGGCTTTTTATGTCACTGATGCATTTAAGCGCTGAGGCATTCAAAATCCAAACAGAGCATTGCTCAGGGCATCTAAAACACTTAATGCTACAATAGGAAATAGTTTTGTGGGTTCTGTGGGTTAGTTACTGCCTGTTCCACTTCAGGAGTTTCATTTATCTTTCAAAAAGTTCTTATAAATCAGTTTAATGAACTGGAACTTAAAATCAATTATTTCTTAATTTACTGCCTAGCATCCTTAGTTTTGTTCTCATACAATATCTCATCTGTTTAGATTTGTATCCTAATTAGCTGTGTCCCAATTCAAATACCTCTCAGTGGATTTGTAAGGAGGTACACAAGAAGCAAGGCACACACACATCACCAGAGGAAGAACCCCATTTAATTCAGGTTCCAGATGAGCTCAGAAAGACAGTTCAGTTATGCCTAGACTGGTATCTGCAATGGTTAAAGAGGCAGTGGAAGGGAATACTTTAGCAAGAATTTTATTTGAGGAAGAATATAATTTTTAGAATGGAAAAAGGGCTTATTAGTTTGCCAAAACAGATGTTTAAGTGTATTGACTTATGGAATAAAATGATAATGCTTTCTCTGTTTCAAATGTGAGTATTTTTTGCCGTTGAGGAAATGGAGATCTATCTTTTGCAAGAAAAAATTTGGATCATCTTGTAGTATGAGGAAAACAGAAAAAAAACCCCACAAATTTAATAAAACAAAAGGAAGGGACTTTGAACATTTTTAAACAATATAGGACCTTTTAAAACTTTATTATTTGTGCTGCTGTATTCTCTCTCTTTTTTTTCCTTATTTTTAACAACACAGCTGACCTAGTTCCCTTCACTGTCATTCACATCCACATCGTGTGCAGCTTACTTATTCATGCACAGTAGTATTTTGTGAGAGCAGTTTTCACTTTAGAATAAGTATCTTAGTTATGAAAGGATAGGAGAGAAATGAATCCCAATCCGTAGATTAGGTTTTGCCATAGATTAGGTTCCAAATCCCACATTTTTTCAACTGTGACTTTCTCAGCGGCAGATATAGATGAGGCCACCTCCGAGTCTGCTTAAAGGAACCAGCACTGATAAATACATGGAATACTTCTCAGAGTACCTCTCTTCAGATAATGTTGTTTTTCATATATTTTAGTTTATATATATGAGTGTCCTTCTAACATCAGGTATACTAATTAAGGTTATTTTTATTTATAAATGTTTGCAGGTTGGGGCGTTATTATCAAAGGCACTTGAGAGTTTTTAAGGCTGCTGTTTTAATCCATAGGATATAAACGTAATAAGATCTCTCCTGAGTGTTGCAGGGCCTCTCTATTCTTCATGATGAACAGTTTTCTGAAAGTGATGTACCTGAGGCTTCTGAGCCTTAGAAAGAATCAGAGTGCTCAACATAGGGCGTAAATTCAGATGAGACTATCCATACAAGTAACATTCCTGATTTTTATATTTATAAAATAAATTACAGCTCACAGCATTTTATGTTTCATTTAGTAATTTCATAAATGAGCATCATATAAATATTACATTTAGACAAATAAACACATTAAAGACTATAAATTATTCCAGGGTATTTTTACTCAGCTCTATTTGCTGTTTAGCTCATTGGCCCTGAGGATTGACTCCTGGTAGAGGTTTCAGAAAGTCAGAGAAATACTCACGCTATTAAAATACATAAAATTATACTAATATTATAATTTTTGCACAGTGCTTAGCATTTCATTTAAACAGATGTAGACCAGAATGTTGTTAAGGAATGATTTCCCCCTTTTTTTCCCCTTTCTATTTGTGTTTTCCTTTTGGAGCAGTGAATTGGAATAAAGGGAAGAAGAATATGTTTCATGAGATATGAGTGGTAATTTATTTACTTTTAAATATGGTGATACCTACAGAAGGCCTTTATCCTGAGAATTAAACAAGCAGTGACCTATGAACAAAAGCACTCCCCAAAAGTTAAAAATATGTAAGAATTAAATTGCTCAAAGACATGATTTTAGAAGTGGAATCTAACAAAAGCATAATAAAGAAATGGCCAAGATAATGAAAGTCCAGTATCTTCTGAGTTTCAGTGAAGGGAGAGAGGGCCTATTTTAATATTCATAAATTGAGCCATGACCTGTCCAGGAACAGGTTCCTTCACCTGCTCACCCTGACTGATGGGCTTCCTGGAAGAATCCAAAAGGAAACGATGTTGAACATTTGTTATGGCTCAATCCATCATTTGTGTGGGAGGCTCAGGTCCCTGTTTACAGCTGCTGTGCCCTGCAGCCAGTTCCAAGCAGACCGCAATACCTGTGGTCTGGCTGTGCACGCCAGAAGGTGCCAGGGAAAGAGGCTGCTCCCTGCCCCAGCACCAACTCCCTGTTCCCCCATGCCAGGAGCATGTAAACCCGGCAGGATCCAGGCTGGTCCTGGACAAATTGCCTTTAATGACATCTCTGTAGTGTTCTCATGATGTGATCTGTTTATCCTAAACTCAGGGCTTCAATTAAGGGCCTTTGAAGCTCATGCTGCAGGCTGGCTGTCACTTTTAGGTGATGGTGGGCATGGAATGATGCTGGTGTGAACACCCAGACAGAAATGTTAGGTATTTACTGGTTGGTACTTGGTGAAATCTCTGGCCAGGGGTAGCTGTATAATTCTTCCTTTAAGCTAAATGTAAAATTTGCATTTAACCAAAGAGAATAACTCACCTTCTGTACTAAAAACAAGTATACTTTTATCAGAGGCATGGAGCCAAGTGCTTAAAATATTAATTCTTATGTCCCAAGGAGGATCCTGAGTATTTTTGTATCAGTTTTCTGAGGGTTGTAATATTTTACCTCTACTTTGTAACTCTATGTAGATGAGGTTTGAGTCAGTCATGTCCAATAAATACACAAGCTGAGGTACCAGATAACTTTTTAGTAAAAGTTATGCAGACTGTGGGTGTTGTACAAGTCGTGAGCCTGAGTAGTGTCAGGCAAGAGACAGATTCTATGTGAGTAGAGAAGGGAGATTTTTTTCTCAAATATTGTATCACTTTATTATTATTGATAAGAGTAGATAATTAAATACCTACAATAGCATTCCAGAGGCAGTGATAGGTTAGAAAAATAAAGCAGAGAGGGTTTTTGTCGCCTTTTCTTTGTAAGCATCACTCCATTTACTTAATTTCCGTTTCTGAAAAAGCTTGGCTAACAGGAATTGATTGGCTGAGGCAGGGGGTGGATGGTGCTCCCCTGGACATCACTTCAGAGCAGCAGGTACTTCCTGCTCACTTTGGAGCTCTGATAAAGTGTTTTATACAGAATTCTACCCCCTTTTATAGTGTCAGACTGCAACCTGTGGCAACTTGGTTGTCCTATGAACATTTCACTTTCCAGATCTGGATAAGTGTCCTGCATGGATTCAGCTTGGGAAGAAGGCTGGCAAAGCAGGGAGATTCTTAAAATCTGCTTGTCTTTCCATCCTGGCATCCCCTGGCATATCCTGGAGAAAGTTGGGTGAGTGATTTTTAAAAAGGGAGGAGTGGCAGGAAGATTTGACAGCTAAAGTGTTCCCCTCCAGACAAAAAAATGAGGCAGAGCTGTAGCATGTCCAGACGTGAGTATCCGGATGTCCTCAGGCCTATCTGAGGACCACCAGGTCTTATATCCTTAGCTGATCCCAGGTACTTTTTTAATGATGAAAAATGCCATTCTGCAGTGATAAAATTTGCAAGAAACTCTGCAAACAAACTCTAGCACTTCACTGGATATATGGGAGGAGAGGTTTCTATAAGCAATATTTTTGTACCTGTTCATTTACCCACAGTGTCTCAGCCCAAATGGACTCTGCATTGATTCATATGACTGAGACCTTGAACAGCTGTACTGGCTTTTCTCTGTCTTATAGCACAACTTTGTCCCAGGCACTTCTTCTAATCTATCTGAACTCAGTGGATTTTCTTTTTCTTAAACACTTAACACTGATGAAACACCAATAGAAAGTCTATTCACCCCCCACACTAAATAGTTTTGAGGATTGATTTGCAATTCACATCTCTGAATTGCATTTGATCTGCATGTGTTTAGATGTGGACTGTTTTTTTTAAGTTAGGTAGTGAGATATCTAACTCTTTGTTGGGTGTTGTACAGGAGGTATAGACAGGACGGCAAAGGGATAACAGTGACAACCAGTGGTGAAAAGCTCCTGCCCATTCTTGGGGCTTCCTGAGGAGGCCTAACACTGGCAAGAAAAACACTTCAGTTGGATTGAAAAATGGGACTGATTTTGTGAGTTTAGGGAAAATAGTTTCTGAGTAGATTTCCACAGTTCTATATTTGGGGTACCAAAATTCCTGGCCTGATTTTCAGAAGCACCAGAGCAGCTGAGAGCAAAGCAGAGGTTGCCCAGCACTGCATAGCTGACCATCTGGCCTCCAGGTATTGCTGCTAAAAGGTAATCTCAAAATCAGAGATCACCTTTGAGAATGCTGGCTTTAATCTCAATTTTACAGGTTTTTCTAGATGTACTCCAGAGGCTTTTTTGTAACTTATTTATTTGAAATGAAAGAGGAGTATATTTAGATCAGATATTCAGAAGAAATTATTTACCCTCAGGGTCATAAGGCACAGAAACAGGTTGCCCAGAGAAGTCATGGATGCCCCATGCCTGGATGTGCTCAAGACCAGGTTAGATGGGGCTCTGAGCAATGTGATCGAGTGGAAGGAGTCCCTGCCCATGGGAAGGGGGTTTGGGGTTATATGATCTTTAAGGTCTCTTCCAACCCAAATCATTCTATGATTTTGTGATCCTGTTTGCTGGCAATGGTGGGTGGAAATACTAGTACAGACCTTTGAAGACATAAAGCTTGACAGAAATGAAAAAGATAAAAAGTTTTCTGTTTGTCTTTTTGTGAAATACCAGTTTTGTTATTGATGTAAATCACACAGAGTGTAAACAACATGTTCTTGTTACTGCGGGGGACTGAGTGCCTCAGCAGAAACTGTGAGTGCTATTCCTGGTGACTCCTTCTTTTCTAATTATTGTTCTCATGCAAGTACATAAGAGAAGTAAAGTTTATTCACTGAAATTAGTGACTTGTGTAGGCAGGTATATCCAATGACTCCAATTTTGTGTTCACTGGCAGCATTGTTTCAGTTGCTGCTTTTTTCCCATGAAGGAGTTCAACTCCCAGGTGGATGGGTTTCCAGAAGCAGCAGAGGAGACACACCTATAAGCACGACTGCAGAGGCAGCTCCCTGCAGCAGCACTCATCTCTTAATCACCAACAGAGCATCGTGTCAGTGCACATCCTGAAGAAGAGGGTTTCTTCTTTTTCTTAGCAGTCTCATTTGGAATGTCACAGCCTGTTACTGGCAGTCTGCTTCACACCCTGAGATTTTCCAAACATTTTGGTGCTTCCTGCTGACACCTCTGAATGCTTGGTGACATACTGAATGTGCAAGGTGATGTATCAGTACAGAGGACCAGATCTAAATGCCAAGAAGTTGTTACATTTTCAGGGATCCAGACAAACTGTACCATGAACCAATCTCGAAATTTGAATTTAAAAAGATTTTTTTTTTTTTCTTACTTAATATTAAGGCTGTGTTATTTTCTGGAAAAAAACCTCAACCAGTTGCTGCTCCCATTTTGTTTTAAGCACTGGTAGGTCAGCCAAATGATTGTTATTTAGTTAAGATACAAGAATTTTCTTTTTTTTTTTTTTTTGCAGCTGTTTGAGACATTCAGTGTATAAAGAAATAACCCTGGATTAGCCAAGTGATATATCTGTACCAAGCTGTTGTAAATTATACAGTAGAAAACTACCCACATTTCAAAAACATCTGGATGTTTTGTCTTGCTTGGGTTTTTTTCTTGTTTATTTGCTTTTGCTTAGATCAAAAGTACAATTAAAAAGACCTGACTGGCAAACTAGAGAGGCAGAAGAAGAGGAGCTGCCACCTGCTGTAAGTTTTAGATGCTCAATTGCATGTCCTGTTGGTTGATTTCTCCTATAATGGCTCTGCAATCTCAATTTTTTTACATGAAATACAGCAGCTCCAACCCTTTATGAGCAGACTTGGTCTCCTTAGTGTTATTTTCACACACTTTATACCCTATCCATTACAGAATTCAGATATTTGAACAGAACAATAATGGGTAATAGTCTCTCAACTTCAGTGGGGGTTTTCTCAGTAGCTTTCTGAAGTCTTTGCAAAAGAACGGAAGTGGCATGAATAAAGTCCTGAGGAAACACCAGTGATGAGAGATTAAAACTCACAGTTTAAAAAAAAAAAAAAAAGAAAGAAAACAGGGCAGCACAGTACAGAAAATAGTTTATACTTTGGGAAATCTTTCATTTATTGCAGTCAAAGCTCCCTTTCCATGTCCACTCTTTCATTTGTTCTTCCCCATGTCATTGTTTTCATGCATTTTAAACTGCATAAAAGGCATAACACTGTGTCCATGTTCCATTCTGACCTTGGCCCTTGTAGATCATGGACACAGACAGCGTGTTGCTCATTTGTGAGTTATTCCACTTGTGCAGGCACACCCCTTGTCCGGGGTGTGCCAGTGCTGCAGAGGGCATGGCTGGAGATGTGGCAGCACGGGGCAGTCCCTCGGGACCACTGTGAGTTAGCACCGGTGAGATCAGCCCTGACAGGCACTGTCACACCAACTGCTCCAGTCCCAGCCAAAAGGTCACATTTGCTTGCCTCTTCAGCAGAGCTCATGTATCTAAAACATCATGTTTTGTAAGGAATTACGAACAGCAAGGCAAAAACAATCTGTTGATTACGCAAAGGGAACAGCATTGGGAATTTTCAGGGAAAAGAAAACACATCCATATCTAATTCTCTAATACAAGCATGAGGATGAAATTCAGTTGTGATAAGTATTGAAAAATAGGCTCTTATACGCAGATTTACATGGGACTGCTTGTATCTATCGGAACCAATGTAAAAGGTAGACGCTAAGAGAAATGTAAACAAATGGAACAGGAGTTTAAGGCTAAAAACAGGTCCTCATCTGCGTTTTGCCTCAATTTTAAGAATTTAGTGAGATAATCCAATGGGAATAAGAGCAGAACATACATGTAACTTTGATAGATTTTATGAATGCGTGTCATGCAATGCCTTTAGGACAGTGGGAGAAATTGGAAATCCAGATAAAGCTGAGGATAAGCAAATTGCATGTTTATAGCTCTAAACATGACAGTATAAGCAGGCAGTCAAACCTAAGGTCAAGGTAAACATTTACACTCCTCAGCATATATAGGTATAGAAACAGGTGTGCAATCACCGTGGCATTCGCAGGACAAGGAGTTCCTCTGACCTGTAGCAATATTTTAGTATGCTAATGGTTTGATTATTGGGGGAGAAAGATTCAAAAGGTTCTTGAAAGACTTGAAGGAAATGGACAAGAAAAATGGAATGTAGATCAACAAATATTAAAATATTGTTGCAAGGAGGCAACTGAGATCAGGGTAACTACAGAGGCATCACCAGGCATCCACTGGGGCTCACCAACTCACTCGCTGAGGTTCAGTTTCTTTCCAGCTCTTCTGAATTATTCCTTGAAGTTCAGAATTTGTGTGTAGTATGGCTTGATGCACACTTTTCTTGTGACAGGAACATATGAAAATTGTGCTCAGCTTTGGTGAACCAGTAAAAAAGTTTACTTCCAAGAAATTTGGAAATCAAAATACCTGATATTTTCACCTTCATGCCCTTTGCTGTAGAAATCAGAAGACTGTTTCTAAGACCTCAAAACGGTCTTTTCTTTGCATTTAGCAGTTTTCCCCTGCTTCTTACAGATGATGTAGCAGGGAACATGTTAGTATGTGTACCCATTGTGTCTCTTTTACCAGCTGAGGGCAGATTACAGAGCAATTTACTGTTTTGAGTTGGCTAGAGTTTTGACCTTGACCCTCCAATTGTTTGTATACACAGTTCAATAGCAATATATGTTTTCTAATTCAGTTTATCTTTGCAATGATCCCCTCAAGTCTATAGACAATGCGTTTTTATTGCCATGTTGACAAAGAGGAAGATCCTCCATTTTTCAGGAACGTAGCTGATGTAAATTAAATTCCAAGCAGCCATAAAAGCAACCGTAATCTCAAGTAAAACCTCATTGCTTTCTTGGAAATATATTCACAACAGCTGAGCCTCTTCGAAGAAGCTGTTATGTTTTACAGTCTGCCTTCCTCAGGAGTAGATTAAAAGGGTTAAAAGTTGGATATTTTCATCTCATTATTCACCAAGATAGTTCCTTAATTGATTGAAGCTGCTCTAGCATAAATATGTTGTGTCCATGTAACACTAAGCTCTGACTTTCTCAGGACAGCTATAGGAATATCCTGTAACAGTAACAGACAATGAGTTAAGTAGTGGCTTGATACAACTGATTTTTTAGGAAATG
Organism: Struthidea cinerea; assembly: GCA_013397865.1. NCBI lineage: Eukaryota > Metazoa > Chordata > Aves > Passeriformes > Corcoracidae > Struthidea > Struthidea cinerea. The sequence continues at coordinate 1,076,372 of VZTI01002511.1, forward strand.
AACAGATTTCTAGCACCGGAGCTCTGGACAAAAATCTGGCTTTGTTTATTGTTATGAAAACTACTTGATAAAACTACTTCCACTTTTTTTTTTTTTTTGTTTGTTTGTTTTTGTTCTGCAATGCCTATTGTAACACTGAGGCAAATAAAAAGCCATAATCCTTTGCTACTGCTCTGATTTTTGTACCTTTATGGGTTTTGCCAGGCATCTATATTCACCTTGTTCATCATCAACCCTTACAAGTTTGCTGCTGAAAGGAATTTTACGTGAGCATCAGGATGTAGCTATAACCACCTTGGTGTTACCCATCCATAACAAAAACAAGCGTCACTGCTGAGTGTGTTAAGAGTGGCATGTAATCATCTCCTTTCTAATGAGATACATTAAATTTCTGGGGGTTTAGCATATAAACATATACCCAAAATTGTCTGACTTGTTTCTTTTCACAATTTCCAACTGGTTAATGGTGTGATGCCATTCCACAAAAATACTTTTTAGTGGCTGACATTTTATTTCCCATTAATGGTTTAGTTAAAACAGGAGACAGAATGGATTTTCTTTTGTATTGATTCATGATACATTTTTTGAATGTTTGGTATGAGTCTGTACTTCAACTTTCTTCTGATAATGGATACTTGAAGTAACAATTATGTAGATGTGTGAAAATTAAATCATAATAGGAACATATTTTTACATCTCTAGATGAACTGAAATATTTTAAGTGAACATTGATATTTGCATTTTATATATATATATATACATTAATATTTCCTAACTAGAAAGACTTTTTGGATTTGTGTTTACATTTATTAATTTCAGGACAGGCAAGTTTGCTCTTGTGTTATATTTTCTGGAAAGATATTTCAGCAGTTTTTTGGGTGCTCCATCCTATGTGCACTGACTTTTTATTTTTAAGTGGAACAGTGCTGTAGGCATCTATCTCTGTGAAAGAATGAAAATGCAGAAAACAGGAAATGGTACAGAATATTTAAGAGCTTGTCAGCCTGTCAGGTTTTGGCTGTCTTTCTGGTTTGATGTCCATCATTTTCTACCCTCTCACTGGAAAAGGAGAGAATGGATTTAGAGCCCTTTGTCTTCATATGTGAAAGCTGCTTTGGAAGGAAATGGGGAAAGCCTGTTGAATATTTAGTTATGCTTCCAAAACAGAAGAACAAAGATGGGCAAAAAGATGCACAGTGAAAGAAGGAAGAAATTGGTGGCTTCTCCGAAAACTCGTATTTGCGGTATAACAAGAGCTAAGTAACAAACATCTAAAAGTTGTCTCTGTTCCCTGGGCTTCCCAGCATTCAGTGATCAACTGCAGCTTATATTGAGTCGTGGAACTAAGAGCAGACTTAGCTAATGCATTTTCTGAGAGATCTGATTACATTCATTATGCAATAGTTTTGCCTTATGCAAGTCTCCTCAGACTGAGGTTTCTCTGAATTTACCTTTCCTGCTCTTCTTATGAACACTGAGTGTAAAACAGCAAAAGGATGAGAAAGAGACACTAGCAAGAATTTCGTATAATAATCATATAATTATAATTTTATATACCTACCCTCCTGACTTTTATTTATTCCAGCCCCTGTCTTTTAAAATAGTTGATTTTTAGATAGGATAATTCATACCCTGGCAGGTCATAAAGAAAGGCTGCAAGCAGAAAAACAGGGTCACAACTGCAAAGAAAAAAGACATAGAAAAGAGTACACTAAAGTAGGCCACTTCATATAGCTTGGGTGTTCCTGCAACTTTTTCTAGCTTCTCAGCTTGTAAATTACACCCATTTTGAACTTTCATAAGTTCGCACATCTTTTGGAAGGAACACATAGAACTGAAAGAGCCTAAATTATACTTTAAAAGATACCTCTAAATTTGCACTTATTTATGTTTATTTTTGCATTTGTACATAGTTATGGACATGTCATACTATCATACTAAGGGAGGTCTACAAAAACACCATATATATGAAAATATACCATCCCATCTGATGTTGCACAATAGTGGCAAAAACTGTAATAATTTTTCTTTATCCAATATTTCCGTGTTATTAGAGAGGAGCAGAAATTTCCTTGTGGTAAATAACTAGAAAAAGTCATCCCCCTTGGTTCTTTTTGAGTGCTTGGCCATTTCAATAACTATTTTTTGCGTTTTTCTTTATAGCTCATTTTATTTGAGACATTTGCATTGCAGAAGATTGTCTACAGTAATGACTGCAAGTGTCTGGATAAACTTCTGTCAAAAAATTCCACTGTCATTTGGAAAGGTTTGGTCTACGACTGAATGTCTCTGTATTCCTCCTGCATTATTCATTCAGGATCAGAACGGTGGATTGATGGGCAACCGGATGAGAATTTCTTCCCTAGCCCATCGTGGTTTGTTTCAACAGCTATATAGTTAAATCCTTCCTTTCAGTCTCTTAGTTTAGTGCTGTCCCATTTTTCCCTGGGCATTGACCTTTTCTAGATAAGAACCTGGTCAACAAGCTGATGAATTATGGCTGTTCTGAGTGGAAGTGACCATCAAATACAGGCTGGTTTACTCATGTTCTTCTCCAAAAGCCCCCATGACAGTACTGGAAGAAAATATTCCCTACAATGCATGCAATTTCTCTTAGTCATGCCTTGGGGCATCTGCCTTTCTTATTGATACTGGGTTTCTTTAATCACAGATGCTGTACAGGAGATAAAAGATGTCTCTCTGTGTTGATACAGCAAGGAGTTATTGTTGGTGTTTCAGCTGAAACCTTAAAGCAATTTTTACTGCATATTTGAATCTTAAGGAAAGGTAGATGCTGAGGATTAGGTGGGGAGGAGATTATGCTCTGGGAGAATGAATATCTCATTTCAGTGATACAAGGGTTCTGGCTGTGTTTCCTTTAAAGCCAAAGGTACCCAAGCCGAAAACTACACATTTCTGTGAAAGTTCAGAGTTGAAATGAAGCAGAACATAGCTGCTCTCTCAGTTATGTGTCTGTGGGGATACTTGACAGTACGCTATACCATGTGATGGCTCTTGGTGGGCTACAGACCGTTCTAAACCCATAGGTACAAACTTGGCTTCTCAATAATATTTCTAAAATAAGTTTTTCTTCTTCTATTCAGGTGAAGCAGCACTTTTTCAGTGGTTCTACTCCTGAGCATTTAGTGAAGTATTCTAGTTTTGGAATAAGTGCCATAAAGACAGTTTTGAAAATTAGTAACCTTTTCCAAGATGCTGCCCCAAACTTTTTCTTGAGTATAAACAACCTCTACTCACTCATTCCCAGTGTGAGGGTTACGTTTCTGGTCTTCATGATGGGCTGCATTTCACAAACATTAGGTCATTTTTTGAGTCAAATTGTCCAACTTTAAATAACATATATCAGAAATTCTTATATCAATGAAATTTGTTCTACTTCAGCCGTGTCCCACGGAGTTGATGACTATGAATTGTATATAGTGGCCAAAAGAAGATTAATACCAGAGCACTGCTTGTAACATAATACTAGCTTCTATGTAAGTAGGAGAGAGAAATATATGACTTCTCCTGAGTAGTATACATAAGTAGCAATTTGGGATCATTCTTGCAGTTATTATTTAAAATATTCTTTTTTTCTGACATCATTGTTTCATCTTTCAAATGGTAATTTTATGAAAAAGCATGCGCTCTGCCTTCCATAAAAAAATATTATTGACTTTTATAAATTATATATTAATATGCCCATAGCTTCTAGTTGTAAGCAAGGCAACTTATCTGTTGTGAATTAAGGAAGCTTTTGTAAACCAAGATGCTATATTCTGTTTTGGCCTTATAACTCTCTACAACTACCTGAAAGGAGGTGTAGGCAGGTGGGGGTCAGCCTCTTCTCCAAGGCAAACAGACACAGGATGAGAGGAAATGGCCTTAAACTGCAGCAGGAAAAGTTCAGGTTGGACATCAGGAAGAATTTCTTCACTGAAAGGGTGGCTAAGCATTGGCTGCCCAGGGAGGTGGTGGAGTCACCATCCCTGGAACTGCTCAAGAAATGACTGGATGTGGCACTTAATGCTGCGGTTTAGTTGACATGGTGGTGTTCAGTCAGAGGTTGAACTTGATGATTTTGGAGGCCTTTTCCAACTTTAATAATTGTATGATTCCAATCTGGACATAAAATTAAGCGAAACTTGGGCTTTGATCAGTGTTAGGGGTGTTGGACTAGATGATCTCCAGAGGTCCCTTCCAACCCTAACACTTCTATGATTCTGTGATCCTCTTAAACACACAGAGATCTGTTCAAGCTATTTTTTGTTAGCTTATCTTTATGTACGCCATGTGAATTTTATTCATGACCTTATTTTAGGTGCTTATGAATGTACATGAATAAAAGAATTGCTACATGATCAATATTACCATTCATATTCCTGCTAATTAGAATCCTAGTTAAGTAAGGGCTAATATTTGCAATAGAATTAATTTACATTGACTTTTGCCTAAATTTAGTCAAAAGTTGTGTTCTATTTCTTTACAAGCAGTTATAGTCACATTTTCAGAAGTTGAAAGTGAGATACAGGAATTGTAGCTAAAAGTTTTCTTTCACACGCTGACATTTTAATGTACTCTCAGTGATTCTTTAACCAGCAAGAATCATCCCTGATTTTTACCTGCATGATAGCAAGTCCTCTTTTTATAATTTTCCCTTTTTTTAAAGACCACATGTTTAGTAATCTTCCAGAGGACAGAAACAACATTAGCTTACAAGAGACAATAATGGTGTTCTCCAACTGTAGTAATTTATTGAGGAACTTTTCTGTCAGAAAATGGCAGAAAGCATGTGAAAGGGACTGTGAGTGTTTGCTGCTTTCATAGGACATCTATATGCTTGTCAGGTTCAGCTATTACTGCCTTTTATTTTGAAGTTAGTTAGTAAAGTGACTGCAAAGCTTGTCTTGTGTTCCTTGGTATCTTACTTGGCCAGTTTGCACATAGAAAATTTTGTCAGCTTTGCTCGTTCTTGTTCTAATGTTCAAAAATTATGTTTCTATTAGGGGATTTTTAGGCCCAGACACACTAAATGTCTTCTGAACCTGCAGGTAATAGAAAAAAAATTTCTCCTTAATTCATAAGGTACGTAACCACATGTTGCTGTGTTTCCTGCCGTTCAAGGAGGAGCTCATGCACAAGATAATTTCACACTGCAGACTTTTAGCCATTTTAAGTATTGAGAAAATTTGGTGTTATGGACGGGAAATATCAAGTGATTTTTTTGTATTCCTGCACCAGCATTTGTCAAATAAATTTACTATAAGAAGGTAGTCTAACTCACCTAATTCAATGTGCAGCAAGTCATTGGAATATCAATTTAGGTGTATTCCAAGTCTCATGTGCAGGTGAATCCTCCAGATCTTACAGGTTTTGCTGCACAAATACGTCTATGACAAGGCCTTTTGCCATTCCACTGCACTGCAGCTGTTTGCTGCGATCTCATCAGTTCACACCTCGATCGCTGCAGCATCCTCCCCTCCTGCACTGAGCAATACAGTGCTACCCCCACAGTCTCTGTTCACAACTCTGCCACAAAGTCCATTTCCCACCTTCATTATTTTAACTTATTTCTCTTCTCTTCTGAGTGTGTTTTCTTCATTAAGCAGACTGCTTCTTTTCAACTTTAAGACCAGTCTTCATGAGTCATTCCCAACCTTTCTATCCACTGTTAAAATGTAATTTCCTTTTTTTTATTCCTGTGTTGCTAGCCTCTAACTCTCAAAACACTTTTGTGCTGACTCTGTGCTGCTTTTCTCCCTCTGCAGAAATTTCCCATAAGCCTCCACAAAGCCAGTGTTGCCCTTTCTCCAGTCTTTCCTTAAAAATCCTTTGTCATCATTTCTTAAAAAAAAAAAAAATTGATAATTACCTACCCATGCTGATATCATTGATTGGATGTGTTGGGGTTTTTTTCGACACACGAGGCGTTCGCATCAGGCAGATTCCACTTGGCCTGTACATCAAAAGCACTGAGGTGCTGTTCCATAATCTGTACTTTTACGTGCAAGTAATGAATAGTATCAGGATTTCTTACAGTGTTTGATTAGACTGGCTGCTCCTCTCCTGGCAATCTCTTGGAGCTTGTATTGCAATTGTGTCTTCTGCATGGCACCAAGGAGAAACTGCAGCTAGTCCAACTACAGCTGTGCTTTTGCTGCCTGGTTGATGAACAAGTCCTGTTGTGCCTATCTCCAGGGGAGTCCACTGCCTCTTTGTTTGCTGCTGGCTACAATTCAAGAGGATATCTGCTAGATTTATCACTTCTGTGAGCTGTAACTAATGCCCTTCCTTCATATATTTCAGAATAAAACACAAATCTAAAGAGGCTTAAAGATTCAGGACTAGAAGGTAGGAAACTTTTGTGGGAGCCCTTATTGTTGGTACAGCTGACCATTGTAGAGCCATGTTCTTACGCCGTCCCTCATGGTGTGCAGTGGAAGGTTACTTTTTGTTCAGTCCTGACAGTTCATTATTGATTTACTGAACAGAAATATAATTTAAAACTGCAGGTGCCCATTTAATTTTTAAACAATATCTGGAAGCCATGTGGCTAGTTATGTTGTCGTGCTAGTTTTTGCTTTGTAACTCTGTGGTTCACAGCATATTTCTTCTTTCTGAGAGCTGTACTAGAAAAAGGCTGTGCTTTGTGGGGTTTGTTTTAAGTGAAAGGCCATGGCTCAGAATGGACATGTGCAGCTTCACTAAAGCTAGCTAATTTGAACAGACTAAATCGTGAAATCACGGCAATTAGAAGTTACACGGATAATCCATTCAAATAATTTCAATTACTCAATGGCTTGTGGGACAATAAAGTTTGCTGTACTTCTATTTTGAACAATAGCCATTTGCTACAGTGCCATATTATTGATTGGCATTGAGGCTTAGCTTCATCATGTCAGACTTCAGCTTTTGATTGACAGAAAGACATTACTTGGTAGGGAATTCATCTTAGTTGTCATCTGAATTACTTTCCAACAGCGCTTATATCTCTCTGTCAACACCACACAGCTCAGTAACCTGAGCTCTGTTGTTCAGAAACTCCCAGATTTGAGAAGATAATGGTTCTTTTTTGATTTGCATAATGGTTCTTTTTTTATTTAATTTCTTTTTTGTTTTGTTCTTATATGAAAGTAGATTCTGATACCACCACATGATTCCATGAGGAAAAACCCCATCATTTTGTATACTATAATGCTAAGATTTGGCAACTGGTGGGGGCCCCAAAACTAAGAACTCTGCAATGACAGAACTTTTGATTCCACAGGTTTGAACTCACAATCTTTGTGTCGTGAATGAATTAATGCTAATGCAACTAGAAGAATTAAAATATCTCCAGATAGGACTCACATCTAGCAAAAATTTGGTTAGAATCTAGAAAAAATATCCAAGTGAAAATTCTTCTCAGCAAAGTATAGTTTAATGCACCCTCCACTTCTCCTGATGCCTTGAAGTGGCTACCTGAAAACAAGAGGCTACACAAGATTAAGAGAATAAAAGTGGGTATTTGTTTGAGGTGCCTTCAAAGGTACACCTTGGGAGTCAAAAGCCTCCAAGGGGCTCCACCCAAGATGGACCACTGGTCACGGGTTTTTAACACTTTTATAAGTTTGGTCCATTTGCATATCAGGGTTAATTCTCCAATTATAACTTCAGTTAATGATGTAATTACCTCAAGTTTGCTCCTCCTGTCAGTTTACATATTTTGGGACCTGGGACAAGGTGTTCTTGAAGTGCAAACCTAGAGAGGGTTTGTTATGTCTAACTAGCACGAGAGATCAGTAGATAACAGGCTGTATGAAGTTTCAGAGTTATGTACTAAGCAGTACAGAATTTGAAAAATAGAAAAGTTAAAATCTAAGGCATCATTCCGGGACCCAGGAAGCTGTATCAGATTGCAGTTCACAGCCAAAATCCATTCCTGGGGTTTTGGAAATTGGCAGCTGGTATACACTTTTTTTTTCGAATGTTGCTTTGACAGGATAAAACCACTTTTTATAAAACTACAAGTTAAAGCTGGGCTCTGACCTTGAAAGAGGAATCCTGAGCTCAAGTTCTTGTTTTCAAGTCATGTCTGGTTTTGCAATTTATTCATTCACTTCCTAATACAAAATGTCCTGGGATCAAAAACCAAAAAGTCATTCTTGCAGGGAAGGTCTAAATTATTCATGTCAGCCAGATGCAGATTAGGATTCCTTCAGGTTGGATACAGATAGGGAGGTAGCCTAGGGGAGTTTCCTCACCACTCAGTTTCTCTTATAAAACACCACTGTACCACCTTTCCCCCAACAATAGGTTTAAGTAAAGTTGCCCACAGACTTTTTTTTTTGTAAGTCAGTGCTGTTAGCACATTAGTAATTTTCTGGGAGTTCTTACTGTCTTAAGTCAGATATACAGATCTAGATTTGACCTAGGTACATGCAAAAACAACATCTTAGGTGTTATGGCTACTTTACTGAAGAAAATTCAGTACAGCTTTTCAGCCCACTGAGATGCTGTCTGAGGCAAGACTTTAGGCACCACTCTTAACTTAGAAATATTCAATTTCACCTGAGCCCCAGGGAAGGGGGCCATTTCAGAAGTCTCCTTCTGATTAACTCTTTCCTTAAAGGAACTGGTGTCTGCAGTTGAGTATAGTAATTGTCAGGTGCCTAATTTTCATTAATGAATACTCGCCACACCGCTGGAACTATTAGTCTGCTTTAAAGCAACATATATTTAAGGGACTTTTTGACTGAGAGTTTAACCCAGGTAGAATGGCCTCCAAATATACCGGATGAATGCAAACTCTGTCCAAAGATGTTGCCCTACCCAGACATCTGGAGTAGGATAGCTGCAGTATTTTTAGGTAGAATACAGTCTTCAGGTTTGACTCTTCCTTGTACAAAAAAAAAAAAAAAANAAAAAAAAAAAAAAAAAAAAAAAAAAAATTATCAGACTGTTATTATGGTTTTCATAACTACATAGTAGTAATGATGCAGGTTTGTCCAGGAGTAGCCAAATTATTGTGTTGACATAATCAAAATTTTTTTCTTGGTAAAGTAAATGCCTACCACTTCATATACTGTGCACTGTCAGAAACACTACTGCAATGCCAAAGAAGTGAGAGAGGAAAGAGACTGGTTTGATTCAGAGAAGGGATATGAATTGAAGGAACCTTGTTTAAGTATCATAATGGATATTGTTAGGGAAAACATACAAATAGTGTTTAGAGGCAGCCAACCAGCTCTAGTACGGAGGAACATAGAATGACAAACAGCTTTTGTTTATAGCACAAAAAATATGAGTATTGGCTAAGAAGTAGTGTTTATGGTAATTGAGCCTTACAAGGAAGTAAAACTTCGTGGGGAACACAGGGGGTAGCATTTTCAGTGAAGTAGGCAATGAGGAGAGCTGTGTAGGCATTTCCTGATTAGCATCTGCTGTTTCAACAGCCAAGGAACACAACTCGCATGTAAATGCTTGTGCTAGGCTTTAACAGGCATTCCCTCTAGCATGCCACCCTGCCTTCTGGTTTTATTTTGAGTCTCCTTGAGCCCTACTGTGACTTGAAATCAGTGGAGGAGAAAGGAGAGTAACACAAACAACAGATGTCTTAAAGTTTCGAACAGAGAAAAAGCCCCATGGCAAAGGAGAAGGTGCAGTTAAGGTGTTTTCCTGTCATTAGTATTCAGTGCCTCCAGTACAGACTCTATTTGCATTTTTGCATGTATATATATTCATATCTATATATATGCAGTTGTACACATCAGGGGTAAAGAAGTGGTAGTGCAAAAAGATGCCCATTGCACGGTTCAGAATATTTTTTTGCTTCCTGTAAGAGTGTAACCTATAGACACTAAGTGTACTGGCTGACACAGCCAAAGCAACCTGTTTTACAGCAGGCTCACAAATTATTTCCCAGCTGCTCCCGTAACTGCTTTTAGTCTCTTGCTGCAAAAAATACATTAATTATTTTTAATCTGAAGTTCAAAGATGCTCCATAATTGAGAATGCTAATAGTTTGCCTGGTGTTCATCAAGACAGCTTTGCTTACAGGTGGTAACTTAAGCTATGGCAAGACAAATTCCATGTACTCCACCACATTAGGAGAACTAGGTCGTGCACCAAGTGACATTCAGTGCACATTCAGAAAAGTCTTTAATCTGTGCTTTTTGATATGGGGAACTGTGTCTTTAAGGACTTTGATTTCCAGAAAGTAAATCTGTGGCAGAAACAGCTGTGAAATTCTTACAATATATAGGCAGCTGGGGATGCCATAGAGACCCTGAAAATACATTGCCTGCTGGGTGTTAACTCAGTACTGCATGGGGCCAGGAACAAAAAGAAATGGAAAAAAAATACTGTGAATGGAGAAGTGAAAAAATATGATGTTTCTAGATTTTTTCACTTCTTGGGGAAGATAACTAAAAGAAATATAAAAAGAGTATTCAGGGCTGAGAACTTTGAGCTCTGAAAACTTAGCAAGCTACTTCCCCCTTTCCCACATCTACCTTCTCCTTTTATGTCTTATTTCTTCTACAGGCTTCAGCAGATGGGTCCACAGACAGAAAATCACATTCAGACAGAATCCTATTTTCTTGTGATATTTTAAATGTATATTTATTTGCTTGTTAACTTGCTGGGTTTTTTCAAAGAATTTTGGTAATCTCTATCTCTATGTATGTTCACACTGTTTATTTTGGTAGTTACTTGTGTTATTAATATATATATATATATTTAATATTATTTGGCTCTTGGACTACAGAAGTTTATGCTTAGATTAACCTATATAGAGTTTAGGACAACTGCTGGTACTGAATGTGGCTTCTGAAAAAAAATTCCAGTTTTGGAATGAATGCTGAGGATGCCAGCAAGAACTACTTTTCTTTGTCCAGGAATCTGTGCATCAGAATAATATTTCCCTGTGGTGGTATTTTCCTGGACAACAGGGAATGCTGTATATTTCAATATGTTGGTAGCAGCACTTTAAGTATCAAACATTAGCTGTTGTTAACCCGAGGGAGTCTGCTGCATTCAGTTAAAACAGAACAACTGTTATCTCATTAATACTATTTTAGCATAGACTTTCTTAATCTTTATAAGGATATCCTATCAGAAAAATAAGCATAATAACAATAATTATGCCTGTATTTTAAATAGTGCTTTTATGCCTCTGTGGCTCTCTTTCTACTTTAAAAAAGTATACTATCTCTGTTGCACAGAGGGTAAACTAAGGCACGCATGGGAAGTGAAATAGGTTCACTGGAGGTCTTCCCGAGAAAGACAGTACTCCTGGTTTTAAAGGAGAACCTTATCATAAGTCATATATAAAACTTATCACAAGGTATTTGTAAATTAAAAAACCAAATCCTGCACTTTGGAGATACCATTTAACATTTATTTTTCTTCCCACAGGAACTTTTTACACCAGAGTGCAAATTCAAGGAGTCTGTTTTTGAAAATTATTATGTAATCTACTCATCCATGCTCTACAGACAACAGGAGTCCGGGAGGGCCTGGTTCTTGGGGCTGAACAAAGAAGGGCAGGTCATGAAAGGAAACAGAGTGAAGAAAACGAAACCAGCAGCTCATTTTCTACCCAAGCCATTGGAAGGTGAGGCTCATTCCATCCCTGGTAGACCCTCCTATAGATCTCACAAGAAGAGGGAATGGTTTTCAAAATGCCCTTCCTGAACATGCATGCCCCACACAGGGGCCAGTCCCACTGCCGTTCCCAAAGCTTCATGGAGAAGTTTTGTGCTTCTGTGTAGTGATGCTACAAAGGGCATATGTAAAAACCTTTTTCCAGAGACTAAGAGGTCATTCTACAAGAAAAGAAATCTTTTGTGGAAGATCATTGTGCTGCTTTAAAAATATTCTGTTGTTAAGGACAACAACTGTTGTGAGTCTTGCAGTGAGAAAACAGTCCTTTCATTAGGCAGAATGAAATAATGGATATTGTAGGATGATTGGGAGTTATAAAGGGAATGGATGAAATGTCAGCATTTCAAAGTAAAAGCTTTCTAATACAAAACACAAAGGTCTCTCTACAAAATAAATCATGATGTATTACTTTGCCAATTGGAGTAATGTACACAACTTGTGTAAGTTGGCCTTTAAACAAAGACAGGTGCAAATAGCAGTCACAGTAACCTTACAAACCAAAATGATCACAGTCTCTGAAAAATCCATTTATATCTTGGAACTTTTGTGTTATCCTGTGTATTCTGCAGGCCTTTGTAAACCTATGCTGCCTTTTGCTTCTTGTCCTGATGTCACTACTCATTGTTCTAATTGCTACACATAGCCTCAGTCATTCTGAAAATTCTCTCAGTACTTACCATCTGAAAACACATCTCTGAGTAATGCTGTGGTTAGCAGTCCAACTTCTATTGATGCTTTAACTTAACATTTTTGATTGAAGGATCAGTTTGTTAAGTACTTTAGTTTCATCATAAGGAAAGAATCAGAATGATCTCATGTTTATTTGAAGTTAGATTGATGCCTTTGTGCTTACCTTGTCTTGTGAAAGCTTACAGTTGTTTCATAAGCTCTCAACAATATCAATACTTTATATCTTGATCCCTCTATATTAAATTGAGAATTACAGGGAGGGAAAGCCAGTGCATTTTTAAAAGCAAGGCAAATTCATATGGATTAGGAAAGAAGTTACTTTTTTTCAATAATGTTTGGATGATCAGACTCCATCAAAATAGCTTACACAATGCTTAGAAATATCTTGATTTACATTGCTTATGAGAATCATCAAATATGACAGCTCTGCTATGTAATTCCTTACTTTATAGTTCCATTTCATGTTGTTCAATGTAATAATTTTGTAGGTCACAGTGTAATTTCACCAAGCTCTTTTAATTAACCAGCAAAGTGCCCTAAACACATTTATGGCCACTCTGAAGATATAGATCATAACCAGCCTTATGTACTCTAGAGAAGATATTTAATTTCAGTCTTCCAGAAGCTATAAAAGGATTTAGATTATGTCACTGGAAATGTTAGAAGAAGTGTTTGATTAGTAAATGATGCTATGGGGCCCTTTACATTTATTATGAAACTTCACACCATTGAAGATCAAGGTCAGTACTCTGATGCTCCAGCCTCCTACTCTAATTAGCCAAGGGATGAAGGAATTGTGCTAAGGCAGCACACACCCAGCCTGGACATCAGTGTGATGATTAATTCCTTTGCCTGCTGTGACACCTCTTTTAACATTGCTCCGATATAAATAAATGCCACTGAAGTTAGGTGTAAGTGGAAATATTACCTGATTTCATGACATGGAAAATGAAATTGAATTATCCAAGAGCATTAATCATTAAGGCAGTTTAATGCTGGAACTGTGTAATTGAATACATGTATTTCCCTCAAAGGATTTGAAGTGGTTAGATAGGGACTGAAGCCCAGGGACAAATTCCTAATTCCTCTAAGAATTCAGTTAATAGCTTAATTTGGAATTTTCTGCACTTCTACATTCAGTGTAGATCAGTGGCTACTGCATATGTTTTTGGAAATGAGGAAGGAAAACCCCCAAACCTCTTTTGTACTCTCCACATCTCCTGGACATTTCTTCAGGGCACACCTGAAGAAGAGACCATGGCCGAATTCCTCAGATTTGAGAGACTAATGTATACGTTACTTTGTAGAACTGGACCCTAGCCTAGTCTTGCAATGTATGACTAACAACACTTAAGTCTAGACAACTGTATTGTATGCTCCCATTTTTAAATTACAATCTGTCTTACCACATTTTACTTCTGAAAGCTTGCGTGTTTATTTAATGTTTATTTAAGGACTGTATATACATACACGTGTATATACATATATATTTTTTTGTTCCTTATGCAAAGACAGAACACTCGTTTTTCATTTCCAAGAACCTATAGTACCCATTAAACAAGCAAGAATGCAGTTTCCCACTGCATTTTTAAGTCAGATGCAGAAGTCTGAGAATTTTGGAGGGTCAAGCAATTCTATCAGTGGTGCAAAACCAGTGTCTGTCAAAGTAAGTAGTTTCCCTGGTATGCAAGAGGAACATAGAAAATCAGTCCTATTTCAGATTAACTCCTATATTTGATACATTGTTAAAAATGCCTCTCCTTTTCTCTTCTTTCTCCTCAGTTGCCATGTATCGAGAACCATCTTTGCATGATATTGGAGAAACAGTGCCAAAGGCTGGGGTAACTCCAAGTAAAAGCACAAGTGCATCTGCAATAATGAATGGCGGCAAACCAGTGAACAAGAGCAAGACGACATAGCCAGATCCTCACAGGTGTTGTGACTTTACTGAGTCCCGAGTACAGTTGAGCGATTTATCCTTGCCAGACTTCCCCTCGGCCGTGTCTGTGGATCAGCGTGCGGCAAGTCACCAACTTGCTCGTTGCTGTTTCTGAACTGAGTTGTTGCAAGTGGATAAATCTCAACATGTAGCTCCACCACAACAAGAAGACACCTGGATGAACCAGCTAAACTCAGACCATGGAATGCCCTACCAGATATTGGAATGCCTTTTTAATATCTTTTCTGTGACTGTGACACTTCATGTGAATGACATACTTCACAAGTACACTTGATACCTTGCCTGCTGACAATTGCCCATAATCCCTTTTTGAGTCCAGTTTCAGCAAAATCCATGTGTTTAAGTTCTATTTTGTAGCACACAAATAATCAAGTAATTTCTAGTTAGATGCTGTAAACCTGTGCTATTATGGATTTCTCTTCTTCCCTTTTTTATAAGGCTGCTCGCTCCACTGTTTGTGACCTTTTGCAGGGATTGTGTTTCTCTATAACTTAAGTGTTGCCGGTGGCTTAGTTTTGAAAGCAATCAGGGAATCAGGAAGCCTTCAAAAATCTATTATTACAAATTATATCTATAAAGAATAGGATTGTTGTCTCTGGCTTAGAATATTGATTAAATGTGAATACTCTTTAGTAACAGATACTGTGCTTCTGAGGTTGGCATTGAAGTGGAGGGAAGAGTGTCAAACACAACCAACGGGGAGTTTTCTGAAACGTGTGTTTGGCATCCCCCTATAGTTTCTTTTTGTGTGTGTGTTTTATACATATCACAGGCTTACTGGTAATGGTAACATTTGCCTTGCCCAGCGAGCAAGACCCACTCATTTTTGGAAAAGTGGGTCCAAAGAATTTTGTAGGCCTTGTAGGCCTGAATTAAGGCTCATTTTTCATCTACTAAATCTTCATTGTTTGAAAAACAACCACCACCAATAAAAAAAGTAAGACTAATCAGAATTGCGCTACCTAAATCCATTTCAAATATAATCCTTTCCTGTTTTTAAGGAACTGAATTTAATGCCATTGTTATTTTTGGCTGAATCCCACACCTACTTAGCAAAGCATGGGCAAGGATGTTGTTGTGTTCTATTTTGCAGCACCAATGCAAAGGGTAGTTACAAATTATAGGTTAATATTTCTGGTGTTTTAAAAAAGAAGTTTTAAAACTGGACATATTACAAAACTTTATTTTTATTTTTAGCTAAGCATGCAAAGTCCGGTCCTATGTATTTCACTGATATCCCAGTATGTACCTCCACCCAGCTTCCTAGGATAACATGCCCACCAAATTGCTAGATTGAAGGTGCCTTGCCTTGATCTCTATATACTGTACTTTCTCCTACATGAACCTAGAAAAAATCAAAAACATCATAAAATTGAAGCCTTGGGTCATATTACCAGAAACAACATCAACCCTTTGAGTTTGTCACTTGTGAGCAATTAAGTCAATGTTGTGGGGGATGAAGGACAGGGAGGGTGGGGGGAAGATTTAGAGAACGCCACAGAGATGCCACTGAAGTTTTTGCACGCTTAGTCACAGGCTTTCAGAAGATTAAAAATATGGGCACTCTCTGTATGCTTAAGAAGGAATTTGTTTCTTAGAAATGGCAGCAAAGATCAAACTGTATTTCAGTCTGGAAAACTGTGTGGCAACACTCTCTTGGCCTCTTGCTGTTACCTTGATATTTAAAGACAAAAAGAGGAAACCATCCTTTCCTTTTTTAGCACTGTATTTCTGGCAATTTGTTTTATCACATCTTTGTGCTGAATTCCCTAACAGAGACTGCTGATTATTTCAAACTCCCTGTCTGCTCAGCTGAACAACTGATTCAGTCTGAATGAACTCTTCATACTAGTTTTCAAATGTGTTCTGTTTTTATAAGCAACATTTAGTGCACTCTTCAAGGAGGCTACTGTAAAGCTGCTAAATTCTAGATAAACTTTTTCTTTTTTCTGTAGGTCAGACTTCTTTTTGTATATGTTATATGAGAACAGCAAGCTAATGCTTGATGTTGGGTCTTTCAAGGGAGGGAATGAGTTAAGCATGAAGCCCTCTATCCATGTAGAGAAAAAAAAATACAAACCTAATCTAAAACTGTGATAAAAATGCAAAGAAACCTTGACTTAAGACTGTGCCCTTGCCTGCTAGCACTAAATCTGTGTGCGTGGGGCAAACAACACTTTATTAAAAACTTTGGTGTGCCCTTCTCGTCCCATCTGGTCCAGTGGGATTTGTGCAGCATCCCTGAGAAAACAAAATGAAACCAAAGCACCTCAGATGGTGAGCTGGAGGCTTGCTCTGCACTGCAGGCCCCATGAGAGGCAGCAGCCTTGATGCTGTACTGTTGGCCGGGTCCTGCTGTGGCTCCTGGCCTTCCTACAATTGTAAGAGGAGAACTTGACAATATTTCAAGTAAGATAAAACAGCTGAAGGCTACATTCTCTCTCACCTGATTCATGAGGAGGGAATACATGAGTTCATGTCCCATTCAGCTGTCTTTTTACTCATCCAGTGTAAGAGCCTGAGGAGAGACAGGGCTGGAGACCTGGCTGAGCCCTGCAAGGAGGATCTGGTTTATTGCCTGATCCTATATAAGCATTGTTTTCAACATTAGCCTTTTGGTCCTGAGTAACTATGATCTGTGAACCAGTTTGGGAGGCTATAATTAAGGCCAGATATAATTTCTTTAAGCAGTTAGTACATACTGGAAATACAGCTTTTTAAAATTTTTTTACTATTATTATTATTANCCTGAGTAACTATGATCTGTGAACCAGTTTGGGAGGCTATAATTAAGGCCAGATATAATTTCTTTAAGCAGTTAGTACATACTGGAAATACAGCTTTTTAAATTTTTTTTTTATTATTATTATTATTGTTTTCTGATTTTGTTTCTGTGGGCTAAATTCATATGAGTGTTTAATCCAATGAATCAATGTCCTAATTTTTTTTTCTACAATCTGTTTAAACATAACAAAGGTATCTTTGTACTTTGTTTCCTCCCTTTTGTCTTGTCTCATCTGTTGCATGGGAAGAGTATGGCAAGGATGAACTAACTGCATGTTGTAGGTTGTGTCTGTCAAAGAACTGTTGGTCAGTGTTACAAATTTACATACATATATGCAAAGAGTTTGTCCGCATTGTACAGTTTGTGTTTATTCTTATTTGTTGTATACACAGATTCAACATGATGAATAAAACATTTATATGAAGGCATACTGGAAACCAACAAAAAAGTTTATGTAAGAAGTAGACTGTGCAAAGCATCATTGCATTGGCCACAGGATGGTGAAACTTCATGTAAATAGGTTGGCAAACTCAGTTCTCCCCCTTTACCATGCCAAAGAAAATTTCAGCTCCTTAATATAATACCTCTCTTGCTGTTCTCCAGGATGAGACTTCACCATTTTCTTCCCTCTAAAATTAATTTTGCTGTTAAGTGAAAGCTGTTTTCAACTGTCTGTTACTACTAAAGTACTGTATAGTAAACCTGATGGAATCAATTTGTATTTACAGGTTGGGGTTTTTGTACTTACATGTGCAGCTGTCTGTGAATCTGCAGCGTTCCAGGTCTTCTGCATGCTTGCTTTGTATTTTGTTCTTCTGGTTTTCTCTAATCTCTGAGAGACTGTTCACACTGCAATCTAACCTCATCTTACAATTTTATATGTTAACACTGCACAAAGTCATTCTCTCCTTTCCTCTTTTTAAATCCGTGTTTCAGCTACAGTTCTTTTTGGCAAAATCAGTCACACCTGCACAGTTTTAGAGATCCAGTTTTGAGGAGATATGAACTACTCCAACAAAGCACCATTTTGCTGTACTTCAAAAATTTTATAAATATACAAGAATCCTTATGAGATTGCTCACATGATAGAGCCTATAGAAGGGCCTCTAGCTCCTTTTAAGTGCTTTGTAGTTCACATAACAGAGCTTTTGCTTCATATTCTGGGGGTTTTAGCCATTCTCAATTGGTTTTTTAATATACTGTCATTTTCATTAATGTTGGTTATTAATAAACCCCTCCCAGCCCCTCCCCTCCACTACATATAAAGTATAGCAATTCACTTTGACTATGGTATATACCTGAAACAATAATAAGAACCCTGGCAAACATATACATATAGATATACATTTACATATACATACACATATATATGGGGAAACTTTTTGTCTTGGTTTAAAACTAGTTTAAGCAATGAGGTATGAAAGCAGGCAGTTTGGTCCATGCAGTAAAAGTGTATCATGATGATCCATCTGTTTATTGGTATAAAGAAGACATTATTCAGCTACATCCAAATGGAAATGGAAGCAAAATTAGACTAAATAAGAAGGTTCTCTTTCTTTTAAATGGCCCTTTAGATAAATTCATATTTCGTGCAGTGCATTCAAAAATGTTTAATAACGGGGTTTTTTTCTGTGATGACTAATGCAAATGCTATGTCTTATTTTTAAAGATGTAATAAAATTTTTGTTCAATTACTTAGTCACAGAAATATTCAACTTAGCTTTCTTCATCCCAGTATCATTTAGCTGTATCATTTAGCTACAAAGTGAGATGTCATTCTGCAAAGAAGCCAGGGCAATGCATCAGGAAAGTGAGAGCAAGTACATGATTAAATGCATCTATGGGTTTCTAAGAAAGAGTATAGCCAGGGGAGAAAAAAAAGGATCACAAGCAGGTTAATAATTTATAGAAGCAAATCAATCCACAGATTTTTTATAGGTGGTATTACAGATATGTTATACACAATAGGCATAATCCTGTAAGTCCATTATAGAAGCATTGGCACACTTCTGGATTGTGCTCTTTCTCACATAAGAAGAAAACAAGGCTATAGTACCTTTTGTTTATAAGGTTTATCAATCGAAGCAGTAAGAAGTCCCCATTTATCCAATTTGGTTTTACCTTTTGCCACAGGCCTGGAAGCAGGTTTTTACAGTCACTAGTTATGAAGAATCAAGTAAGCTTCACTTCCTTATGCCTCTTCCTGTATTTGCAGTTTATATATCTGGAATTCCCATCATAGGGAATGAGGTGTAAGATAGCAATTTATTAATACAGCTATTATATTCACATATGTGAAATAATAATCTTATTCCTTCTGATTTCATTTTTCTAGAGAGGAAATGAGCCACAAAACAGATATGCTGGGTGTCACATCACCAGTTACCTCAGCAAGAAGAGCAGGGAAAATGTTCAAGCAACATTATAGGAAACAGAAGAAAAATTGGAAAAGAATTAATGTGTACATTACATTTTTAGTAGTCTTAGTTATAATAGCACCACTTTGTTTGATAGTTGCATTTTAATGAACCACTGAGAGTAGCTGTCTTAGATATTCTGATTTTTTTCCATATGTAAGTTAACAAACAACTTGGATAACACTTTTCGAAATGCTATGGCTACATAATTCATCCAGTAGTCAAAAGGTTGGAGTTGATTGGTTTAAAAAAAAAAAAATCTAAGTAGAAATAAAAATTACTTTATACTCTTTAAATATATAAATTTGAAATTAAAGCAAATGACAAAGTAAAATGCATCAAATACAACACTGCAACCACCTAAAGAATTGTTCTTTTATAGATGAATGAGTAACTGAAATACCACAGCTGATCTACGGTGTATATATAAATATGTCATGATGCCATGAAACAAGTCAAAAGCATCTACTGACACCAGATGAGAGTTTTGATTATCTAGTATTTTCTTAATACAGTACTAAGTACAAATGGAAGGAAAGCAAGGAGAACTTTGTATCCTCCATTGTTTACACTCTGATTCAGCAGATGAATGTTTATGCAAAAAACCCAGCGATTATAAGATGATTCAGGTCAGCGGTATTCCTTATTCATAAATATAAATAAAAGCAACAATTTGTGCTCTCCAGACACTAAGGTTGGCAAAATGCATATATGCTAAAACTTAAGAAAATATTCCTGTTGAGTTCCATGGAGTTTAAGGGTTTTCAGTATAAAATATAAAATAAAATTTCAATATGAATTTTACTTTGAAGATTCTTTATACTTTAGGAATACAGTGTAGAACTCTGCCTGATATTTTGGTTATCTGATAAGAGAGTAGCTAGCACATTTGGGATGTATGTCTAGTTATTTATCTGCATAGCTTATATATAAGTTGGGTGTTTGGTAATTATACTCCCTGAGAACATGGGCTTCACAAGCTTCATTTTTAGAAAGAAAGAATCCAGATTAAGGGGAAAAAAAGTGGTAGTTAAAGAACAAGCTATATGGGATGGGGGAAAAATAAAGCAGTTAAATTAATTTGAAACTTTGCATTCTATTACATGTTCTGTACCATTGTATTTTCCTATTTCAAAACTGTCCTTTCTAAAAGAAAACTAATTTCTAGACCAATAATGGAAATACATTTTTTTGGTTAATACATAGTTCCATTATTTCTGAGTCTTGTACCTCTTCAAAAATCAGGACCTTGGCACCTACACCCCAACGTTAAAGTTTGGTATCTAAAAGAAGTATTTTTGAGCCATTTAATCAATTTCTTGCTCAATCATGGTTTCACAAAATGTAAACACTTTTGAAACTAAAATGTATATTTCTTTTTTTTGCTCTAAAGAATTCAAGGGCTGCCAAATCTACATGTACAAAAAAATAAGAGACTCATATGTAAATAAGTTAGGGAAGTCCCAATAGTTGTGCATCATTCATAACTCAATGTGAATTTCACACTGAGCAGCATTTCACCATTGGAAAATAAAAATAAAATTTTTGTTCATACCACTGCTTTGTTTGTATTTACTGTATTAAAACTTTAATTACTTTGTTGACATTGTTCAAACATCTTTAGCTGAGACCAAGCTACTGCATAGCACAGATGATTTTTCAAGTCAGTTGACGTTCAGGTTCTCCACTTCTATAAAAGCAGTTAAATTCAGTGAATTCCACACGTGACAGGGCAATCTATCCTGAACAGTGATTTCTAAGAGTAGACAGAATTTTCATCCTAAAAGTTGCTAAAATAAAAAAATTTCATTTGCTTTACATGTAGGAGGCAACTGTAGATACATAGCACAGTACAGTAGGAGTACATGTGAGCTGCAGAATACATATGCAGAATAGGCAATCACACTTTTATATCTTTATTAGTTGCATTCCTTATGTTTCTATACGTTATGTATTTGAAAGTATTGTAATATGTAGATTAGATAACCAACTTACTGACATATCAACCACAGAAATGAAAAATTCTCTTCTGGAAAAGCTTCCATTCAAACATTTTGGGTCTTCAGTCTATGGGTGTCACATAATTGGACCTCAGTTACACAATTATTTGACCAAATAAAAAATCATTAATATTTTTATAGGCTTCTTTACAGTTCCTCTCACTTTATGAGCTGGTGCATAATCAGGATTGTTGGAAAGAAAAAAAAGGGCCAAATAATGTATTTTTCAAACACCATAAACCAAATCAAACTAATTGTTTGACAAATACTCAACTAGTGCTACTCTTCTACATGTGCATTGTTGCATACTGATAAGGAGATGTGACAACCAAGTAAATAAGGTTAAAAAAAGGGTTTTCTTATACCTTTGCCTAAGGTTGCTCAAAGAAATTGTCATTACAGGTATAATATTGGTTCCACTGAATTTAAAAAAACTCTGGAGAAGTTCCATAGGGCCAGTATTTTATGACTTCACCCTCTAGAGCTTGGGCTGTCCTGCTCGCTTGCTTAGTTTTCTGATGCATTTCTTTAACGAGCAGATCCTCAAATGTGTTCTAAGCTATTTACAACCACGTATGTGTGCATTCATGCACACCCACACCCAGACACTTCTGAAATCAAATGTCCTAGCAGCCTAAAGAAAAACAAACAACAAAAACCTCCTCAATCTTTGACGTCCTTCATTAAGGATATTCTCTCCCCAACCA
The DNA here is from genome assembly GCA_013397865.1 of Struthidea cinerea. Lineage (NCBI taxonomy): Eukaryota > Metazoa > Chordata > Aves > Passeriformes > Corcoracidae > Struthidea > Struthidea cinerea. Next base: position 1,098,577 of record VZTI01002511.1, read on the forward strand.
GATTTCACAAGCATTTCCATTCCATCCTTCCCAGCACTCACAGTTTCCACAGCTACAAACACCGTTACCTAGAATAGAACGAATAAAGGGCAATTACCATAATCGAAATGTAATACATTAAAATGTGTTTTATGGGAAGCAAAAAGCTATGCTAAAGTATTTGCATTGTTCCTTTATAGTTCCCCTACCCCTTTTTCCTTTGGAAGGAAGCAATTACTGTACCATTGCAATAAGAAGCCACTCCACACCTATACTTACAAGGCATTAATAGCATGTTCTCAATAATTCCATCAGCAGTCTTGCAAATATTGTAACTGTGTGTGGTGTAGTGTAATTGTGTACACCAGTGTTTGTACCCAGCTGGTGAGGCTTAAGTGTTCACACTATGCCTCCAAGCACAAAGAAAAACACGATTACTTTTAACTATTATTCATAAAGAAAAAGTCATTAAAAGCTACCAACAGAATAGCAATAAAACCATGTCTTTGAACATGAAAAAACTTTAAACCTAAAATCTCAGAAGTGCTATACAAATAAATCCTATCTCAAATTCTGTTAAGTGAAAAGTGTCTTGGCCCTATTTTGAAGCAGGGAAACATGTACTACTGAGACCCATATATTAATTTTATTTAAATATTTTTTATAACTCTCAGATGTTCAGCTTGAGACCTCTGTAACCTTTGTATCTATGTAAACTCCTCTTCCTTCTGACTTTATGAAGATCCATGACTAGCCATTAGAGCTGCAGATAAGGCTCTTGTTGCTGCTATAGTGGCTACTTGCCTCCAGAAAATGACCCTTGCTAACAGGGCTAGCTGGAAGACACAACTTACTAGTGTCAGCCTTCCCACTCTCACTCTAATCGGCTTGTAGAGTTCTTCCACATCTAATAATTGCTCAGCAAAGATTTTCTAAAATTAAGATTTGTAACAGGAAGCAGCCAGTGAGTTAATTTAGCAATTCCCATGCTGCTTCTTGTCACTATGTTTGTCATGAGGGCTTGTTGGCAGCCTGCCCATTTCTATCGACATCTGCCACCTGCATATTCAGACAATGTTAAGGAGAAGCTGCTTGAATCATTTACTATCACTTCATAAGAAAAGCTACCAGGTATTCCAGCCTCCCACTGACAATTGTCTGATTGCTAGGAAGCTCTGTTAACCCACACAACTATGCCCCTAACCCACCAGGGATCATGAGACAAGTGAATTTTGTCTGTGATTTAAATGCATTACACACATGGAATGTCCAGTAAAAGAACAAAGGCTAAGGAAACCTAATGATTGTAATACTGAGACTGTGTCCTTTGCCAAAAACCAGTGACTTGTAGTCTGTTAGAGTGAGAATTGTTGATGGGTTCCATAGCTGGCTTACTTATTTAAATTCATACTCAGGCTTTTAACTGTTGTTTTGAAACCTTAAGTTGATCATCGCGCTGCATGAAGAAACAATCCTAGCAGGTTTGAATAACCAGCAAATGCGCTTCCTCTGTCAATGGGGAATGAAGAAGCTGGGCTTTGTCTAACATAATTCCCATCAACTCAGTTTGTTTCTTGAAGCAATTAATTGTTAGCCTGTACTGTACCTGTGCAAATGAGACCATCATGTTTGTCACAGTCTCTGTCATCGCATTCACAGAAATCACCCGAAATGTACCATTCCTGGGGTGAACAAATGCACTTTCCACAGTGGCAGGAACCTGAAATCATAAAAATTATTACTCACAGTCAAAGAGTACTGTCACATTCAGGCTAGAAAATAACAACCCAAGTCACACATGTGCACACATACGCACATGTGCACGTGCACAAAATTGCTGTGTAAGAGGCTGTTGCATAAAAGAAAATAATCAAACTAAAAGCCTTTTGAATGAAAGGATTCTTTTGGTGTGAGCTAGAGCATGTTGGGATGTTACTACTAATGCTTTGATCCTGCTATTTCACTTAATCAGGACTCACATTTTGAAGCTTTCTTTTGGTTTCAGAGACTTACAATCAGGGCTTCTCTTCCCAGTAACTTCCTTTTTTTTTACTAGAAAAGCTCAAATTGTCCCTGACCCATTGTTACTGAAGGCAATAAAATCACACCCAGGAAGAAAATAGTCCTCCTCATCTAAAGTTTTTAGGGGTGAGTTCACAAAAGACCAGCAGTGCCCAAGACTAACATCGGTAGACCCCCAAAATCCTCATCACCACAAATGAAGCTTTTCCACCTCCCACAGAATTACTAAATATTTGCTCTGGGTCAGAAAGAGTTTGTGCACATAATGGCGGCTCAGCAACTGCCTCATTCCTGCAGTGTGCCCTACTGGCCCTTGTTGGAACATGCTGCTCTCCTTCTCCTCAAGGATGTCAGGCCACACGCTCACAGGCAAAGGAGGGACTCTGTGGTCAAATTCAGGTGATGCCATAACCCATGGAGTGCCAGAAACTTCCCTTTAAGACTCTGAGACATCCTTACCCTCAGGAAAAGAAGATTCACGGCTCTGAATCCTGGAAAGTGACGAGTGCCCCCAGACAATCGTGTCAGGAAGCCTGTAGCCTGAGAAGTATGTGAGAAAGGCTTCTCTGCAACTAGAAATGCCATAAGGAGATGGTAATTCCTACTGAATGATTCCAACCCTTGGCTTAAGAGACTTGGCTTTTACAGATCCCATCTTCAGCAACCTGGCCCTATACAGATTTCAGACATGTAAACACTGAGGTGAGCATCTTAGTAACTGCTAAGCAAAAATCCTTTTGTGAACCTAGCCCTAAGTAGGGATTAGAGCAGGAATCAATGTTAAAAAAATAAAATAAACCCCAAATAAATTATAGTAAATAATACATGCAAAATTTTCAACTATGAGAGGCTGAGTTAAAGAAAAAATGTCACCACAGAAGCAGCTGACCTTTTACAGAAGATGCTTATAAATGCGTTAAAGGCACTTGAAAATCCTAGCCTCCATCAATATTTCCAGAATGATTCCATTAAAAAGTCACCAATGTGTTTAATGCATTATTAAAGAAAAACTATATAGAAGGAAGCTAGGTTACGTCAGAATATAACCTATACAGAATTCATGGGTTACTTAACAGTAACCTGGCCTGAGCCAAAGCCTGTAAAATTATGCTTTTCCATCTTTCCAGTTCTTTCAGTGACCCCTGAATAAAATCCATAGTAATAATCCTAATACTCTTGAAGAAAAAAAGTTGTATCGGCTGATATCAACCAATTGCTTTTCTCATAAATACTGAAGCTTAATTCTTGAAAACTTCAGAACAGCCTCAGCAGAGTATCTAATTTTTAATTAAATATGTAACTGAATGCTTCTTTTGAATTTACAAAAATTAACTCATTGCCTAATTTTAGGGAAATGCTTTAACTTGTAACATATGGAACATGTAAACATATTCAAGAAGAGCTAGTGATCAGAACATTTGAGGATGGAAGTATTTGATTAAGCATCTACATTTTCTGTGAGTCCTGAGTATTGCTTACCGGGCCACTGGTATAGGAAATACTGACATTCCCTACAAGGATCAAAAATGCCGTTGTATAAAGAGGCAGTGGAGGATAGCATACGTATCACAAGGCTGCTCTGTGAGAGATACACTAAGACATATTTGAGGGTAATTTAAACCAAATACCTCTGTTCATACAAACTGCAAGGTACTGACATCTGAAAATAATGAGGAACAGTATGAGCATTTCAGTGAAATTAAAGCAGTTATTAAGAGTATTACACTGTAAGAAGCCTGAAGTGATTCTGCATAAGCAAGCACTGATGCTGCTACTGGGGGACGCCCAAGATGTTTAAAACTGTTTTGCAGAAGATGCAGCAAATTTAACACCAAGTCAACCAAGGAAGATAAGGCTCCAAAATAAAAAATCTTTTAGGGAAATGAATGTATCGAGTCTTTTCCCTGAACAGGGCAGGCTGCTCTGGGAGGCTCCTCAGTTTAATTGAGTCTAATGAGTTGCAGGGTGTTTCCTGGGGTCCCAGCCAGATCCTCTAGGATGGGATTTGGCTCATTACCTTGCCCACATCCTGCACTGTTACAATCGCCATGTACAGCCCTATCTTTACTGCCAGGGAGGCAGCAGTGTGGTGGGTGTTGTTGTTTTCCTTGGGAAGAGCTTTTGCCACAGGTGGCACAGTCAGCGAGCCAAGATTCTGAAAACAGCCTAGGAATGTGGATGCCCAACTTTGCTTATATTAGCAGAGTGCAATTTTCTGATAGTGTTCAACAGTTATCTGCTGAAAAGCAGGACTTCTCACAGTCTATTAAAACCTACATACAGAAACTCAAGCTATCCTCAGTCCACTATACCACTTGCATATCCTGGCTAGGTTTCCAACAAAAATGGAATAACCACCATTAGTGCACAAGTTTGAAATTCCCTTTTGTTCGACCAGTAGTCATTATTTTCTTCTCACTGTAATGAATCAGAAAGAACAATTTGCCATTTTGGTTCCTGGGTAGTGCTTCACCAGCTATGAACAGTGTTTTAAAGTATGAGTATCCAGTAAGAAATGATTTCCAGACACATATCTTAGGATCAAGAATAGATTTGCCAAAAAAATACCCAAACCCACCACCAAAAAAAAAAAGGGGGGGGGGGAAGCATAAGAACAAAATTTATAAGTAATTAGACAAATTAGACTGTCTTTGCCTGTGAACCCCATCCTGCTCAGAAAAGAGGCAGGAGATAGTAGCCTTCTTGGATGTTTACTGACCACAGACTGGTGAAGATGTCTTATGGAGGTAATTTTTCTGCTGGGACAGGCACTTACATGTGAATTGCTGTTCCTACAATAAAGCTGCTATCACATCTAATTTGACACAGCTTTTGCATATTGACTGGCCTCAGGGCAACCTTCCATGACAGTGGAAGCTAATACGTTTTCCAGGGCCAAAGAAACTTAACCAAAAAAAAAAAAAAATCCCACCACTGTTGCTGAATATGGATTTAGGGTCACAGATGGGTAAGGCTGGACAGGACAACAGTGGGGTCATCTGATCCAACCTCCCTGCTGAGGGAGCACCTCAGGGTGTTCCTAGAGCACATCAAGCAGGATTGCCTCCAGACAGTTCTTGAATAACTCCAGCGAGGGAGACTCTCTGGTCAGTCTGTTCCAGTGCTCAGTCACCCACACAGTAAGAAGTCCTTCCTCATATCCAGGTGGAACTTCCTGTGCATCATCGTCTGCCTGTTGCCGCTCGTTTTACTGCTTGGCACCACTGAGACGAGCTTCATAGGAAGCTCATAGGAAGTAATTCCCATAGGAAGAAAAGGCTGTTCAAAAGAGCTACTACCTAGAAAATCTGGGCCTGTGGAACCTCCATTCATGCAGTCATGTTTAAAAGCACGACCTGCCTGCTGCTGATTACAATCTAGAGCACCTTTCAGGCTGCTACAGATTACATCAGTGACCAGATCCCAAACCATGCCCTGGTGGCATAGCCAACAGAGGAAAAAATCCTTGGTACCCCTGCAAATTCCTAATGGATTATCTGCTCCCAAAGCCTCAAAGTAAATTGTACCCTTGACACACATGCTCAAAGCTAATTGTTCACAGTAAGACCCACAGGCTGGAATAAATAGCTCTCAGCCATTCTTAGAAAAGGGTAGCAGATAATATGGATATTTTAAAAACCAACATAATTTTTCATGTTTATATTTATATAGAATCTTGCATAGTGCATCTTATTGATACCAAGCATATTCCCTCACCTTCATGGTTTATATAAAAAATCTCAGTGAGGTACACATTAAGAGAAAAAAAGTTAACTTCTGCAGTAAAACAGAGTAATTTCCATTTCTCCAGTAACTCACCATCCTCTTACACATATACTAATTTAAAGATAGTCCCATCTGGAAAAAATAGAGAAACAGTGCAAATTTCTCCTTTTTTTATGACATTGCATCAACTGAGGGGGGGAAAAAAAACCAAAAAAAAAATGAAATGGTGCAATAGGGGAGAATTCTGATAAGTGATAATACAGATGGATGAAGGCTGGGCTGGAAACCACATTTAAATTTCCTTTGCACTGAAATAAAAGTTACCAAAGGGAAAACTGGAAATCTGCCTGATGTAGAAGGTTCCTAACTGTTTTTTCCAGCTGGCAGATTTCTTTCCTGTCTATGCAAGGGACATACAAATATAGGAAATGGCACAGAGAGTCTGGATTGAGTGCATGCTAGCCTCCAACCAGTCTCTTTTTTGTCTATTCTCTTTCAGACATATCATATACAAAAATAGGCAATTTGCACTATGGGGGAGCTAAAAAGCCCTCTTTCCATTAATGCAATTTCCTAGCCTGAAAGACTGCAATGTAAGAACCTCAGAGAATAATTTCAGATAATTATCAAGATTTTCTAACTTTTATTCTTCCCTGTGGCAATTTTTTTAGAGCTGAACTGAAGCTGATGCAACCATCTGAATGAAAACTAGTAAATGAGAAAGTTTGTAGGATTCATTTGTGGGGGTTGCAGACATCTACTTTTCCTTTGCAGCTGTGTTGGGGAGCAGAGTGATTAAGGATACCGCATGTTGCTTTTAAACACTCTCCTCCACTTACTGTTTGCCATCTTCCCCACTAGAGTGTTACTGTGGGGAGTGCCCTTTTCCCCCAAAATGGAAGGAGCACTAACAGTCAGTTTATAATGTACAGCTGTTCCTCACAGACCATCAGCTAAACACATACAGGAAATTACATGCTACTAACAAATTGCATAGGAGAGCAGCGCTGCTGAACGCGTATGGCTGGGGTGGGTGTCTGACAAAATGGATGTAAGTGCATTACGGAGCCAAATATAACATCCTTTTAATAATGAGTGCCTTTGAAGGAAAGGGTTACTAAACAACAACCCCCTGCCATGCACATTAGTCTTCCAGAACGTGATTATTTTCCTCTGGCAGGCACTGACACAGGGTAGCTCAGCTGCCAGATCTTACCCTTCCCGGAGCACAATATGCCATCCGCTGACTCGCAGAGACTTCTGCTCTCCTCCTCCGTCATGTTGCACTTCCTTGAGTGCTGGCACAACTTTCCAAACCACCCATCCTTGCAAATACATCGGCCACATGAGCAGATACCATGGCCTGTAATGACAGCAAGGTTGGTTATGAGCAAGACAAGCAGAAACCAGTGACTCTGGTCACAGCTTCAGACCTCTTCAGTGTGAAGTGCATGCTATGGGACAGACAGACAGAGGGGTGGACAGCACAGCTTCCCAGCAGGATGGCCTTCACCAGTTCTCGCTCTCCAGTTGTGTTCAACAGGGTTCCCTAGTGGTGTGCAGAAAACAACACTGGGAAAGGTCAAAGGAACCCTAGAACATGGGTGAAAAATTGACTCTAAAAGCCACAATTCACACTTTAAAGGAGGGGGAGGGGGAAGATAAAATAGAATTTTTTGACAATTATTTTTACAAAGATTAATAAAATAATTATGCTGAATAGTTCATCAAAAATATGTTGAATAGTAAACTAAGTAGAAAGTTTGGCCAGGAAGAAGGGAAAAGTGACAACAAATACAGCAAAGAATATAGGAATGGAGAATAGGAAAGAAAAAAGAAGTAAGAAATGTCTCACAGACAGAATTACATTTTTCAGCTTTGAATAATATTTCTGCATCAGAGACAATAATTCCTTAGCTAATCTGGGAAGCAAATTATACATACCAGTGACTTTCATCCTATCCTACCTGCTATGTAGGTCAAGGGAGTAGAAATGAAGGGACTGAGATAATTTGGGAGCACGGACTGGGAAGAAGGGAACAAGCAGTAGGAGTATCTGGGAAAGCAGTGAGCCATAGGATGCAGGGAAGCAAACCAGCAATTTTGTTTTACTAATTAGTGGACTCCCTATGAGCCTCCAGTGTGACTTGACATTGTAAACTGAGAGGCAGCACCGGTAGAGGCTGAGGGGAGAGACAAACCTGGTAGTTTGCTGTAAGTGGAATTCATTCAGGTTTACTGATAGTCAAATACTTTACAAATTCTAATTACAAAAATACTGGGAGCTCCAATGTCTTGTAGCTGTCATTTCCAGCATCTAAAAGTTCAAAATAAGTTTTGTATCCCAGACTCTGTATTGATCTTTGGGTTTTTTTAATCATATTATCTATACACCTTTAAAGGCTCAGTAACAATGACACAGTCTTACTATGACAGTATTTCTACCCACTTCTAAAAATTGATAACTAGCAACAAGAGAAGCTTGATGCTACTTGAATTTCTGTGTTAGACTGGGAAACAAGAACAACTATATGACAACCCAAAATACAAGAGGTAAAAACCAAGCATAAATACTTTCCCACATGCTCCTTCCAGATAGATATCATACAATTGTCTACATTAACTAACTAAAATTAAGCTTCTGTCAGAGCATTTTTATCTACCTTATTTATTTTTAATTAATAACATAGAGATTAGAATTCAGATAAGCTCAACCAATTAAGAGCAAAATATACAACTGGATGTCTCTGCTGGAAAATGATTTCTGAAGATACAAACCCTTGTACTCATTTTTGCAGTGAATAGTAAGAAATCCATGGCAATTTCTCCAAGAAAATAATTTTAAGGCATTTTTCTTGTAGTCATTATGTGTTATGAATAAAGAGACTGATCATGTCTGTAAAGCCTTTACACAAGTCAAATAAAAAGTTAATGAATAATCTATAAATTTGCAGCAAACAGAGCTTGCAGTTTACCATGTGAAATTTGACTTGCATTTTCCTGTAATGACCATTTCTGTCCTCCTTTACGCCATATAAATCCTCAAACATAAAGGATTCTTTTGCCTCAAATAATCCATTTTACAAAAATAATATTTGTTTCTAGCTGACACCAGCTTGGGCAGCTGCAATGTTTTGGATGCCTCATCTCTTGGGGTGGCAAGGGTACGTGTTCAGCCCAGTGCTTGTTAACTCTAAGCTATCTCATATGTGTGTGGTAGCCTGAGAAAAACTGCTTTACATGGTCTAGTTGTGAATATCCTCCTTGCAAACCACAGAACAAAGGGGCAATCTGAATAGTTAAATTAGTACTTTATCATGTTAAGCAATTCATTTCAGCTGGATTTCTTCAATTAGAGATTTTTCTTTACTGCTAGATATTCAGATTAAGCAGATTTACTGGGAAGTGTTGGTCTAACAATCTTTCAGGCCTAACATAAACCAGTTAAAATCACAAACAAATTGCATTGAAATGCTCATTCATAAATATCTATGTTAATGGACTTTTAATTAATCAACGGTGTTTTAAAAATTAATTCTCAGAGAATAAAGACTTTGACGGGGAGAGGTAAAGGACAGAAAGATGGTGTCAAATACACTACCATTTTATTTAGAATTATAACTCAAATAACCACAAGATTTAAATGTGAAACATGAATTCAGCAAAACAGCAAGCTGTGACAGATTACTAGCAGGGGCCCATTATAACCCAAATCAACCTGAACCAAACTGGACATCAGGATGAATTACTTCTTGCCATGCCTGGAATTGCAATTGTGTTGTTGTGGGAAATTTCAGTTTAGGACTACTCATGCAGCTGTTGTTGGTGTTCCCCAAAAATCTGCACAATCATTTTGTAATACAAAAGGCACCGCTACATAGGAACACCAGCACAACGAAAAAAGTGAAGTAATCATTACGGAGGAAGCTGGTTCTTCTTTACAGACTAACTATTACAACCAGGTGATGTTCCTGAAGGGCAAATTGAGGCCAGATCGAAGCAAAATCTGGCACCTCAGGAACAGAAGTTTCTCAAATTAATATATTTGTATAATAATATAATGTATTTTAACTGGATGAAAAATAAGAAGTCTTAAAGTGTACTAAGAATGTGAAAAATTGCAGAATAACACAGGTTTCCTGATATAGAACACCACAGAAAATGAAACAAATATTTCTCTTCGTATTTAAATAGAAACAGGACTTCCATTTTTATTTTTCCTTTTAAATTGCAGGACTTTCCATTATATTATTAACAGAAGAGAATATTAAACCACATATATCTGGGAGAAATATTTCTGAGCAAGCAGGCTTCATTACCCTGCCCACATACGCTAAACAAGGTGCTAAAAACATTATTAGAACACTGATTTTTATTTTTCAGTTTTTCTTGAATACCAGAAGACAGGAACAGTTGCGACAACTGCAGTTGGAGAAGCCTAATATAAATGTGAAGCTATATACTGATTGTCTATTGTATTTTTGAAGTAGGTCAGTTAGTCTTGTCTAATTCTAATACAGGTGGACTGTGGCTTCAGTTTGAGTAACACAACAGCCAGGCGGTTCAGTAACACCTTCAAGTGAAACTCTGCAGCAAAAAGGGCCAATGTCATCCTCACATCTACCTACCCAGAGAAAAGTGAGTAGGAACAAAATTGGAGCATTGGTGAGATGGCGTTAAAGTCCTTCAACTCTGTGATATCCATGTTTGAAGAGATTTTTGCAAGACTTGGAAGGGTACTAAAAAGTTCCAAGGAATTCAAAGGGTATCAGAAAGGGTATTCTCAAGCTACCAGAGAAAGACAAAGCAAGAGAGAAAACCTGAAACAGAAAAAATCATTTAAGAAATGAACCAGCATTTCAGACAAGGGTGATGACTGTTGGAACAAACTTTCAAGTGATATTGGTCTGGGCTACACAGGCCTTAGGGGTTCTGAGAGCATGGCCTGCTCAGAGACACAGTGCAGAGACTTCAACGCAGGGGAAGCATGGGAAGAGTGTAATGGCTATTTATAGCCTAATAGAAGAGGTTCAACAGAAAAGCCCCTTTTGGATTCACAAAATTAATATATATTAATCAACTTAAATGTTAATATACTAGCAATTCCTTTACTGCTCATTTGAGCAGAAAGATTAAATTAAAACGCTTTTTGCAAACCTGAATCACATTTTATGCTATCTGAAAACTAAATAAACTAAGTTGTCTGTGTATATATGTAAAGTGTTGACTTTTCAGACACCTACACAAATGTCTGGCTGACCAGGACAGAAATCTGTAGTGCATTTAAAAGTTAGAAAAATTAAAATTAATTTAATACAGACTATGCGGTGCCATTAATACCTGTACTAGCTACAGTAGTCACTCTTGTATCTAATACCTACTAATCCCTTCAAATTTATCTGTTGCTGCCCCTGGATGTGCCTCAGAGCTAGGATGAAGCAGCTAAACACAAGGACACAGGCATTCAATCATTAACTCTCCTCTTAGTATTGTCAAAATAAAAACCTAATTCACATTAGTTTTATTCCAGTTAGACTAGGAGTTCTCCACTATTTGATACCATCATTTTCACTTTTGTTAGCACCAGTTTTACTCAGTAAGCATGTGCTTGAACTGTTGGTTTGGTTTTCTGTTAGTTTTGTTTTGGTTTTTTTTTTCCCCAGGAGAATAAATTGTATTTTTCAATAACAAATACCATCATAAAAATTCTCAAGTAATATATATATAGAGAATATGTCTATCTAGTCTGTTCACTATCTGTATAGAGTATATAAACTGAATTCTCTAACAATTATATGTTCTTCAGATTCCACAGTCAAAAGAATATGGTCCCTCGTCTAAAGACTTTTCGAAAGAACAGATGAAAGACCTGTTGGGTAGGATATAAACTCTTATTTTAACATGGCAGGAACCTCAGAGAAATTAGAAGTTCAATTCAGACGCCCAGTGCCATTGGGCAAGCCCTAAGGCATCAAGGACATCTTCACAATGGCAGCAGCCGGGCAGGCACCCCTGTGTCCTTGTGGAGCCAAGCTGGGGTCAGACAAAGGTAGTCTTGGGAATCACAGATGATAAAAGGTGCTTTAACTTAGGTGGCTGAAGACTTTGAAGTTGTGTGCCAAATGGTCGGTGAAGCCATGGTAGAAATCAGGAATCATATTTCTGAATTCTCAGACCAGTCAGTGCCAAAACCTGTCTTTGTTCGGGAGATAGACAATTTTTCTTTCCTAATTTGGTTTCTACATATATTAGAGAGTCCCACAAATGTCTTATATACTTCTGTTTCTCTGGTTCAACATCAGTGCAAGAAATGAGGAAACTGTCTGACTGAAATGAGCAACTGTACCATACTTAGCTTTTTCTTAATGAAGCATTTAATTAATCACAGCTCTCTCATTTCTATGGTTATGGTCTTACTGGTCCTCATAAGAACATGTTATCTGAAAATATCATGCTTCTGCTTCACTGAACAGATAACAAAATTAAATGTCATTCATGATTTCTGCAGTATGGACCTAGAACTTTCATAAAAAAAAAATGTTTTATGGTTTTACATTTTCTGTTGTATATCTTATATTCCAAAAAAAAAGAAAAAAAAAGGCAGTACTTCCTCTGAATCCAATTATTTAGCCTGGATGGATAGTAATGAAAATTTTATATTGAAAGGAACATGGCAATTAGGGGCAACTTATACCAGACTTTTGAGAGGGAGCTTTACTGTTGTACATCCTGGTGATGACTGTGCAATCCTAGAATCCATCACTATAAGAATGTGATACGGAAGTTTCTGTCTCAGTTTCAAAAGTTTAAATCATCGGAAAGCTGTGAATTGTGGCTTAAGGTATATGCATGCCTTACAAACTCCAGATTTTCCTTTGTTCTCTGGCAATTCATAGAGACTAATGTTGGAAATCTTAATACTGGTGTCAGTGATGTATGGATGGAAATGTGTAAGTAAGCGCCAGAAGAAACACCAGAATGAGGTCAAATACATGACCTACATTGATAACCAACAACACATTCACAGAAGTAAACTAAGGAATGTATTATTTTGTCAAAATCAGATGGTCTGCACTCTCGTAAAACAATTACATGATGAATGACATGATAACTTGTTGGCAGAAGTCTGTGTGCTCAACAACAAAAGATGTCAGTGCAGATGCAGCACATAACTTGTGTCGTTCTTTTCCTCATAACCCCAACAAGAACAGCTTTGTTCTAAGAATGTCAAAAATCAGGAAGCAGACAACAAGCGCCAGACTTGCCTGAAGTTTACGGAGATAAAAGTAAGCAAAACTCCGAGTCAAAAGGATTACCCTAACTTTTGGGTCCTAAGTATATAAAAGATGCATTTAAAGACCAGTTTGTTATTGTCAGTCAAGAAGAAACAAAATGACGTACCGAGAACTTGATGGGTGGCATCCCTTGTCCACATTCTATATCACACACAAGGAATCCTGACCACACTATTAAATGCAGACACTTTGATGCTTGTATTTGGGCGTGAGAATGCAAGTGAACGAAATCCATGAAAGGATGTGCCTAAATAGTGAAAATTAATTGTCCTGCAGATTTCCTAAAAAAATACGAGCTTCCCCTCCCATAAAGTCACACGCAGAGTTTTTACTGCACTGCTTTCTTAGAGAAAAGAGAGGTGTGAAGGCATATCTGAGTAAGGAGGGAAATATGTATTACCTCAGCATTTACTCCAAGAATAAGTCAACTCCTCCAGCTTCTAAAAGCCTTTATAGTATAACCAGAATTTCAAACTAATGATAACTAACGCCTTTTACCAAAAGGCATTGGTATAAACAAACAAAAAGATAATCTGCATTTACTCTTTGATGTGACATGACACAGCTGGATTCCCTACAGTGTTAGGATTGTGTTTTGGTGAGGATTGCATTTTGATGTGCTGTGGCCAAAACAATTAGTTTAAAAGTCATCAAAGTGGAATTGCTCACTTGCAAATAAAGGAATCAGACTTAAAGTATTCCACTGTCACCAGCCAAAGAACTGGTTTACTGGAATGATCAGTCTCAGTTTTTTCTAATTGTTGAGGACAATGCAGCCATGTATGAATAAACATTAAAAGGTCTTATCAAAGCTAATGTTCTAATTGGTGGCCCACTATTTGAAGCACAGAATGACATATTGTTGTAATACAGAATGCGTGCATCCATAGAAATATGTAAGAGTCTTGTTATGAGTTACCTGTTACAAGTTTAAACCTTTGCTAGCAACCCTAGTTTCAACCAACTTTTTACTATTTTTGTTGGGTTTGGTCTTATTACAGAGTTTTTAATCAGCATAATTCTACAGGAACTTGTAGTATGCAGAGGACCCCAAAGGTTTTGTTTCATTCCTTCAATGACTGCTACTTGGATCTCATATCTAGGCCAATAATTGTCCAGAGAACAAATCGAAGTGAATGGAGTTAAGAGCATTATCAAATCCATTTCAAATTGATCTTTACTGTTGTTCTGAGTTCTTGTTGTCTGCCTGCCCTCAATCCTGAAAGAGAAAAAAATCGTAATGGACAACAGTCGACCCCATGAGGTGGAGCAGCCAACGATAAATCACTGGAAAATGTGACTGGACACAGAAAGAAAACAAATACCATTTGAAAGCTCAGGACACTTGAAAGTGAGCAGCACAACCATAACCTCGGAGGGCAGAGAGAAATATGTCTCACCAGGATACAGGACAAGTAAATATCAAGCCTGGTGTAAAAAAGTGACACAGCCTTGCCAAGAACTTGCGCTGACAAACCTGTGATTCTCTGGTCATGTGTGTGCACCAAAACCACTTAACTTGCACATGAAAGACCCAAAGAACCAAATAAAGCCAAAGGAAATGTGATGCTAAAATACTTCTGTGGATCAACACTGCAGTATACCTGGGAAAATCTTACATAATCAAAAACCCTCAAGAGTAGGGAATGGGCCATGAGGTAGAACATATCTATCTCAAAAAGGCTGCATGAGACATCTCCTCCAGTCTTAGCATGTTAAGTCTCTGTACAGAGGCACAGACAAAGGAAGTGGAACATGAAGGAAAGACCAGGAAAGCAGGTCAAGGACGGTGAGTCTCCCCTTCCACTCCACTCTGGTGAGACCCCACCTGGAGTACTGTGTCCAGCTCTGGGGTCCCTAGTACAAGAAAGACATGAATCTGTTGGGGCAGGTCCAGAGAAGGTCACCAAAAATGGTCAGAGGAATGGAGCATCCTTCTTTTGAGGAATGGCTGAGAGCATTGAGATAGTTTAGCCTGAAGGAGAGAAGGCTCTGGGGAGACCTTACTGTGGTCTTTCAATGTTTTAAAGGAGGAGTATAAGAAAGTTGGGGAGAGATTTTTTTACCAAGGTCTGTAGTGACAGAACAAGGGATAATGGTTTTAAACTGAAAGATAGTGAGTTTAGCTTGGACATAAGGAAGAGATATTTTTATCATTAGGGTGTTGAGACTTGCAACAAGTTGCAAGAGATGTGGATTACCCATCCCCAAAAATGTT
Source organism: Struthidea cinerea (assembly GCA_013397865.1). NCBI lineage: Eukaryota > Metazoa > Chordata > Aves > Passeriformes > Corcoracidae > Struthidea > Struthidea cinerea. Next base: position 1,113,817 of record VZTI01002511.1, read on the forward strand.
CAAGACCAGGTTGGATGGGGCTCTGAGCATTTCACTAAGCTCTGGTCTTAGTGAAATGTTCCCTGTCCATGTCAGGAGCGGTTGGACTAGATGATCTTTAAAGGCCCCCTTCAACCCAAACTATTCTGTGATTCCATAATTATATGAATCAATTTCTAATAGCAGAGTGCTGTGAAATCTATGCCGAGTTCGTCTGCAACCTCCGTCTTTGTGGAGACATTAAGTCTCTATTCTTGGTACTGCCTTGATGGACAGCTGAATTTTTAAGTGAATGACTCACCACAATCATGCAGAAACATGGCCATAGGGTCTCATTCAGCTGCACCCTAATTTATCATAGCTTTCGCCTCATGTCTTTCTATCGTTGCATGGACAGCTGGTCTGGAAAGCAAGCTATTAATCAGTCTCTGCAGGTTGGAGGAGGCCAGCAACAATTCCTATTCAAGTCATTGAGGTTGTCATTCACATTTCTCATTTCAGCACGCATTTAATCTGAAAACACTGCTCTTCCTTCTTTGTGCTTACAGGCACTCAGTGCTTGCTGTCAGACCCCACACAGTCCAGTTTATAATGCTCCAAAGACAGATTTACTAGCAACGGCTTATGTCCTCACTGTGACTGCCTAGGCAGCAACAGTGGTAGAAAAATAGCAATGAAAAGAGGACAAGGAAAGAGGAAAGAATAAGCAGTTCAGAAAGACATTTCAGGTAGTTCAGGCTGAGATGGAAGTATGGACAAACCCAAAAGAAAGAGAGGAAGATGTAATAATGTAAAATAGGAGTGATATAAACAGATATTTTTAGCGTGGATGATGATGATTTTTGTTTCCCAACTATTTAATTTCTAACAAATATGAAACAGATTTTCTGTGCTTTTCAGTACTTTTATGTCCTTTACACAAAATTAAATTTCAAATTATTCTTTTTCTACACACTGATATTATTGAATTACTCTGAATGCTGTAAACTATTTTTATGGCTGGTTAGATATTCAAACCAAAATCTTCTATATATGTCTATATTCTGCATGGCAGACACCTTGAAGAAATATTCCCTGTAGTCAGAATTTTTTATGTTCTTGAGGCTCATGAAGCAATACATTCTTTTTCTTACATAGAAATAAGGACTACAATACAATGTGCCATTGTTCATACCAACAACATTGTTAACATTTAGAACCAAAGAGTAATTTTAAAAGTAAAGCAAATAAAATCTAGAAAAAGAGCATTTAGGATAAATATTATTCACCTGCTTATAAAATGCCTTGTGGTATGCATGCACTTATATATGCCAAACTATCTTGAAATACTGCTAAATAGCAATGTACTTTGCTGAAATATCACAAGGTAAGGTTTTCACTGGCAACACTAAAATAAACCATCTGCATCTACAATTACTATGACACTGTCTCTCAAGAATTTTAGATTCTTTCATAACATATTTTGCTACATTTTTAGAAAACAGGCACATCACTGTCAGTGAATATGAAATATTTAAACATTTTTCTGGTCATTAGTACCTTTAGGTTTATTACAACACCCTCAATAAAACATCAGTTGTACTAAATACAATGTAAAGTTACCTAATATTTTAGGTTTTTGTTAAAGTGTTTGTATTCTTCTCTAATGAACACTGATGGAATTTAGGATATATTACAGCACTTTCATTTATGTGTTAACATTCCTGAAATCTTAAAATAAATGTTCTCTAACATATTCAATATTTCTAGCGCTTGTTTCTTACAAAAATCTGCCATCTTATTAATGATCAAAGATGTAAATTGTCTATAGTGACATCACACTACAAAATCAAGGGGAACAGAAAGCTATATAGTGCCAAGATTTAGTTCTGTTATGTTGTTAAATTATGCTATGTTATGTTATGTGATATTAAGTGAACACATACCCCCACAGACATCGCCATCTGCATTTTCACACTGTCGATCATCACATTCACAGTTTTTGCCATGAACTCTGTTGTCTCCTGGAGGGAAACAAGTGCATTGGCCACATTCACATCTCCCTGTAAGAATAAATAATTTTTAAGAGTCATGATTTCAGTAAAGTAAAATAAAATAAATTGAATAAAACCCTAAATCTATGCTACATTCTACCCCCAAAGACAAACTACAAGTCACGCTGTATTAATTAAAGTATAGAACATAAACACAATTAAAAACCAACCAACCAACCAAACAAAAACATAGCAAAACAAAACTATTCCTCTTCCATGGCAACCAGATGGAAAGTATCACTGTTAAAATCTTAGTGGAAACAGCAACAATAAGCAACCATTGGCATTGCATGTTTTTCATATCTGAACTTAGCATAACTGAGCTGGCCCATGTTTATCTGCATAATTAACCTCTATAATCGATCTAAAATATTTAGCACATACCTCAGAAACACCAAGAAGAATGTAATCAGAATTATAGTCTATGCACAGAGCTACCTAAGATACTCTATTCATGTAGAAAAATAATTCCTCAAATATTCTGTCAAGCTTTTTGAAAGCAAAAATCCCTATACTTTTTCATGTCTAGCTCTGAGGTAAAAAGCACAACCTCTGTCACAGTCTCCCCTTCCATCAAACTGTTTACAGGAGAGTTCCCCCGAGCTTAAAGGGACAACAGATTTATCCAAGCTCGCACAGATCTTCACCCCAAAACCGTAACAGCAGTGAGTACTAAATGGCCAGATGTGGAAAAAATCAATATCCAGGCCAGTCTTACATTCCACACATCTGAGACAAACTTAGTTCAGGTAACAGGCCCTAACTTCTAGAAGTTTGCCACTGTATGTTTTTAAATTGTTTTGTGCAATGCTGGTGTGAGAATGTTCTAAATATGGCACAAACCATGGACCAAACTCAGACATTTGATGGGCTTGGGAAAGGGTATTGTGTGTAGAAAACTGCCACCAGAGACACAGACTAGGATGCAGAAAACCTGCTCTTTTTGATTTGATTTAATCACAGCTTCAGTGAAACTCAACTTGGGCCTCGTCACTGCTGTACTGACTGCAACCCCCAAATTCACAGTATTGCTAGAAAGTAAAACATATCCTCCCAGTGCAGCCTTTCATTATGCAACCAGACAGTTCACAACACACTGCACTAATTTTTTTCAGCATTTGCTGAAATATTTTATTGAACAGGAAAGGACTGTTAATGGAAATCTTAGTGGAGATTTTCTAACTGTAGGTGTCATGACAATAAAACCTTTTAGGGTAAGGTACTGACAGATAATTATTAACATTCTTCTTTTCCCAACTTCTAACCTTAATTTGTTATGTTTGTTTGTGGGGTTTTGGAGTTTGTTTTTTGTTTGTTTGGTTTTTTTAAAGAAAACAGTCTAATTGAGTTGGAGTAGGGAGAGAACTTATTATTTATGGAAAAATATTCCTGAGCTCATTTTCTAACTTCTATACTCTTCATCTTCCCAAGCCTCAATGTACATTGCACCTCTGAGCTCACATTTTATGCACCAGGATTCAATCTAGAAGGACACGAAGTGCAAGAACTTTGGAAAAGACATGCTGATAAAGAGAATTAGAGCAAATGCTTCTTAATACCTTTATTATATGTATAGTTTAAAAGCTATGTTGCAGTGGCAATTATATGAGGATGCTTGTTCTAGAAAGAAACTTCTTATAGGAAGTGCATCTCCCATGTCAAGGAATAGAGTTGTGCTTAGTAATCATTTCAAAATCTAAGACATGATTGTGTGCAGAAGAAATTATGTTATTTGCCTGCATTTTCTGAGCTGCAATTATTTGCCAAGGACAGCCACATTAGAAATTGGAAAAAAAATCCTTAGTGCTTAAACATACAGAGAATTCTGTTGAGTCTAACTTGTCTCTTTTTATGCATTCACCTTAGGCAACCTGATCACTTTTACAAAAATGCCACATCACCCTGTCCCAAGGAACAGTCAGTAACCTGTAGGCTGAGAGGTACCTGATGAACAGGACCCATCTGTTGTGGAGACTATAACATAAACAAAAGAAGAATCTTCAGCAGTGGTCTCCTGGCCAGCCATTGCTATAATAAGGATGCCTGAAGATGGTAAAATCATTTTAAGCAAGCTGATTTGACTATAGGAGTCATCAGAAATGGAAAATCCTCCAGAGGAAGGAGCAAAGGAAGGTCCTATAATGAGGATTCTGCATGTTCTGTTACTAAGCATTATCTTCTGTAATACTTAATTTAATAAGTCAGAGTCCAGTGGCTGGTCCCTTGTGCTGCAATGGGAACAGGCTCCCCTCAGTCTCTGCTGCAAGTAATATTTATCCATTTTAGTTAATGTGCAACAGTTTCACCAGCAGAAAAATGGAGAGAAGCCCATCCATAGGCAAATCAGGCACATTTCTGTCGCGTAAGCGATACAAGATCAAAGGGCATTTAGGCCCTACTTTCTCAATCTGTGTCTCATATTTTATTTTGCATGGCGCCAACCTAAGTTCAGGGTACAGTTTAGATCATCTGACTGCAGATGTCAGCAGAATTGAAAGTGTCTTGAAAATGGACAGAAACTTCAGTCAGCAAGTTCTCTGGAAAAAGGATTTCTTTGAGCTATTTCTTTACTCTTAAATATTCAAAGATACAATTACAGTAGCTTAGTACAATGCTGCTGAAATTGATACTCAAATTATTAGTTCCTTTACTTTTACAAATGTTACAAGATCAGCATGAGAAATTAATTTAGTGGTGTCACTAAATAACTGGAACTTTGTACTGGCTATAAAAATATTTTGCCTCCAAAAGTAGTGAGATTTTGAAGTAGTGAGATTTTGGCTAGATTATGTAAAGTGGGCTCACTCTAAGGAGATAATTTAACAAAGAATTAAAGCCCTATTTCTTCTGAACAGCTAACTATATAGGATGTGTCTGCTACTGAAATATCAGAAGCCACACCTTATTTTGTGACCTTCTCTTAGCTATTGTGATAAGATACTTACTAAACAAATTCAATCATTCGAAACTAATTTGAAGTTCACGTTATACTGAAAAGGGATCAGCACTTTACTAAACATATTCTTTCTTTGTATAGAATAATAGGTTTACCATAGCAACCTGATTATACAGGGAAAGCTACTGCCATACATCCTCAATTCTCTTTAAATTCCAAGGCATACAAAAACAATTAAACACGGGATGACTATAATATTCTGCACCTTCTCAACCATCTGTGCAAGAGCTACACTTTATGAGCAAAAAGAAATCAGTTGACCTCAGACATTTTACAGCAAGGGGCTTCCACTCTTCCTTGCTAAACAGGGAGAGTAAATGTCATAATCTGATGGCTTCAGATGAAGGAAGCTTTATGATGGAAGTTGTACGAGCTATTAGCATTGAAAAGCTTAAGCTACTTATTGCAATGCAAGAAGCTAAGAATAGAATAATTATACAAGACATTTATTTGCCTACAGTCTTAATATTTCCTCACACTTCTTCCTCCCATTGATGTCAATAGGAGTATTAACTTATCACTAATAATTGTTAGTACTTGAAGAGTGACAAAAGATCAGCTTAGGTTGGGTTTTTTTTGTTTTTAAAGGGAATTAAAGTGCCACATCTCATCAAAACACAAGTTCATTAGATAACTGACTCTAGAATTCTAAAAAAAATGCCTTAAGCATTTAGCTTTTGATTTTATTCCCCATTTACTATAGCATTTTTTAATTCCTCACGTCCAACATTTATAAAAACATAACTAAACAGTGCCTAGATTTACGTAAAACCTGCTCCCATGCAAATTGCTGTGACCATTAGCTGCTTGCATTCAAACCAATTTCCAGATGCCTGTATGGATTAACTGAAAGTCTCCTTTGTACAGTTAATTTTAAAACACAGTGCTAGAACTATATAATTTGTGTAATAAAGCATTTCTACCCTGTTATTGCCAGCAAAAATACCAGGAAGAGAGAGTAATAGCTTTCAATGAAAAAATAAACACTGAATATAATAAGATATACTTCATTGTCTTTCCCTGTCTGTAACTCTATAACATAAAGGATTTTTCTGTGCAGGATGATGAATTTTTATCTTCTAAATGAAAACAAATAAATAAATCCATTTTTAATTTTTTTTTTAATGCGTAAGAAATACAGTGCCAAATTGCACTGAGACTGTGGTAAAAGCAAGCCAGGTTTCATATCAGAAAAATGGTGTTTCGGGCTTCTGATAAATAGGAGGGAAACTGCCTTTAGTAAGGACTTTTCTGCCCCATGGCTGTCCCAGGCTTAACATCTGAAAGCATTACCTATCAGAAATTGCAATTTCTTTTTTATCAAGTAATCTCAGGCAACTTGAGCACATTCAGTAAAGCTGCTGTGTCTTTCTGCCAGAAGAACTCATTTCATGCTGGATGTGAACATGATCTAAAATAATGTTCAGAAATGGTAAAGCAGAGAAGGGGGATGGGAAGATTTGTGCAGAAGATCACAAAGTTTCAGTGGACATAAAGGGTGAGGGGAAGAAGATGTGGCTGAAGGAAGTAATAGCAGGTAGCAGATTCAAGTAAGGCAAAAGAAAATTCATTGACTGAGTGGTGAAGGGAAAAAAAGACCAGTAAAGGGAACAAACAGTACCACAAAACTGGCAAACAAAATGCAACACTTGCCAAAAGTAATATGGGCAATATCAGCCTGCCTTGCTCAGTCTGAGGTGTTCAGACCAGTACACTCCAGCTGAGCTTGATCAATGTGGAGAAATTTAGACTCAAGCAGGAAACAACTACAGATTTCTCAGTGGCCATGCATTGTGTGTTTTGTATGTCCTATTCCAAAAATCGCCTGGAATTAATTCCCATCTATTATGGCTTTAAAAGAAAATTCATATAAAAATGTTGTACTGACTAGACAAAAGATAATTCCACCTTATACACGAAGGGATCCTTGGGTTTAAAATGCTGGCAATTCTTGGATCTGGTTGTTTGGGTGGTTTACGAGGTGTCAGAAAAAGGGAACCTTTGGAAGTATCTTAAGTATGTACAAAAGTATCCTTAGAACCCCTTTGAGTGCATGAATATCTGACTGATATAATCCAAATGATGAAAATCTCGGGATTAGTTTCTTACAAGGGCTTTAGGCAAGCAAGATACGAACCTGTACCTGCAGTTATGCTGGGAAAAAAATTTCCTCTTCTAAAAAATGAACTTGTCAGTACAAGATACAAAAACCACAAAGGATTTCTTTTCTTGGTCTGCACAGGATTTCTCTACTAGGTTGTTAGGGGCTTGGGGTGGAGGACTTTTTTTTGTGGAGTTAATTTGAAAATTGGGTTTCCACAAAACGTTCAAGCAACAAGCACTTTTTGTTTTCTGCAATACATTATGAAAAACAAATCTGTGCATTTATCTCCTCCAACACAAGAAAAAAATATTCTGCAATTATTACAAGAACAACTACTTGTTTGGATCTTTCCAACAAGTGGAAAGATCTGGATGGGATCTTTCTCCTTCAAAATCAGCATACAGAAAGTAAACATGCCTTGAGTCTACTCATAAAAAGAGATTATTTGCAGCGTGACTGACCCAAGATCTCAACTAAAGATATAAAAGCTCCAGAGAAGAGCTTAGCTGAATCATACCAACATAAAATGAAATGAAAATTGCTTTAATAAATCTAAAGTAATTTCTAAACTTCAGATTTTTGTACTCCTTTTTTTTCAAGAATTTAGTACACTAAAGTAAACTTTTAGCAGCAAATTCTGAGATTTTTACTTAAATAACATGAACAATAGCTGAATTATATAATTGGGTTAAATAGTATTTTTCTTAGTCTTACTGGTCACCTCTCAGCTGCAATAACATCATCAGCTACTACATTCAGCACTATCAACAGGTCTGAAATAAATGTAATCAACTACATGTAATCATATAACTACATCGTACATTTCGAAGAATTGTAGCTATAGCTGGTAACTTCTTATTCCAGGTTGCTTTATCTCCAGGGTACTTTCACTAAATGCTTTTTAATTTTAATTTCCATATCATGCTTGGAAAACCTACTCCAAATCTGTTTTAAGTTCTCAGTGACATGGGGCCATCCAGTGTTACATAGAACTTCAGAGTCCCATGAGAAAAGGCCAGGGGCAGATTGAAAGGCTTCACAGGCGTGTGCAACGCAGCCATGTCATGGTGCCTCTGCAGACTTTACACTTTCCCTTTAAGAGAGGGTACTTAAACTCCCATGTCTGCTTATCACCACACTCAGCGTCTGGCAAAGGCTGTTGGTATAAATATTTGGCCTAAGAAAAACAGCAGAAATTCACAAATTAAGAAAGTATTTTGTTAAAGACTGCCTGAGACTTTCCACTACCGTGTGTTTTATCAAGTTGTTCACTAGTACAAAGTACCAAGCTTTCCCTCAAACAACAGGCAAAATGGGCATATTTTCTTAGACAGAAAAGGCATGTTTCTTTTAGTCTTTTATAAATTGAATTGCTTTATGATGTGAAAGAGCACTAAAAAAGGTCTGACAATTTAGTTTGTCCTTAAGGGTAAAAAACCTCAAAACACAAAGAACCCAAATAACCCTAAGATAAAAAATCTCAAGAAATAAAAGTATGCTATCCCAAACAACACAACACAACTTTCACAACAGTGAACTGAAGCAAGCAACTGAATATCCAGTATAGTAAAAGCAATTGTTATGCAAGAGCAACTTCAAATGGCTGAGACTTGTCCCCCCGCTTTAGAACACACACGATGTATGACTGGAAGCCTGAGTGCACAGTTGGCATACGGCATCTGAAGTAAATGCTTTTTCTTTGTGACAGCTTAATAGTGAAATACTTCTTTCCACTAATTCCACTCCACAGCACCATTTTACAGATTTAGCATCAGATAATCTTTTAGAGCTCCTGCCAATCAGCAATAATGATTTGTATCTCCTTTTCCATGCGGCCTTTCTTTTTTGTTTCTTTTTTTTTTTCTTCATTTTTTCCCCTCCCTCTCTTTAGAAATTTTGGTAAGAAGTACTGCTGCACTACTAGTTTCCTTTTCAGATTGTTAACTTGACATCTGCTATCATCATCAAGCCGACATGTCTCCTCCATCTGCCTGCTCTCAGTAGCCCTGCTTCAAGGATACACTCGAAAGCTCCAATTGCATTTCTTCACAGCCAACAGGGAATTTCTAGAGGAGTTCCAGGAGAGGAGTTATCCAGAACACCCCTGCCCACTTTGCAGGTGCAGGATTTTAGCCGGATGCATCACTTTTCCTGGTGACATCTTCCTCAGGTTCTCCCACTGGGGGCGCATCCTTGGCAGTTCACTCACTATATTAAGGGGACAAGTAGGACTAGGAAGGCAATTACTTCTCTGCTTGAAAGAAAGGTGATAGTCAAAGTCACCACACAGAGGAGAGATGTGTGAAGAGGACAAGAAAGAAGGTGGCAAAACACTTTCTAAAGAAATGTGTTGTTAAGGCAGAGAACAGTGGAAACTGAAAGGGAGGAGAAGGAATACTTTGGGGAAAAAGAGAAAAATAGACAGCACGGCAAATGCCACTCTGAAGATGCACAAACCCTAGAATTCAGAAAGCCATCATCTGATTTTTAACTTCCCTTCCTCTCCTCATCTCTTTTCTATTCTTCCTCCACAAAATGCTTTCAAAAACTCAAATTATGAAGAAAAAATACTGCAAAGAGATGCCACTAAATCAAGCAAAGAATACAAAGCTTTCTACTAAAACTAACATTTTCTCCATAAAATGTTAAAAATGAAGTTATGTTTGATTTAAAGGATCTGACCTGAGAATGCCTTCTCTTCATCTTGACAACTATCAGGAAAAGTAATTCTCATTTCCTTTTCAGCCTGTTCAGCTGCCTGATGCTTAGCATAAGCTGCTACAAAATACTTTCCAGCAAAAGCCAAATATAATAAAGAGGCACAATCCCATAGTGAAAGATACAGGAAACACAAGGCCATTGTTCAAGAAGCCGTGATGGCTTTTGAGCCATTTAGAGCTTTATACACTTGACTGCCTTATCACCCTGGGGATTGACTGCTTTCCCCTTTTTTTACATGATCTGCCATGTAATGAGTCATAGCACTAATTCCACAGAGATATTTAATTTGCAGATTAATTTACTAGAAAATGTCAACTGCTTTGTGGAGATTTAATCACCAAAATGTTAACCTTGTTCACTTCCTGCTGATGTCTGTTGTTTATTAGGTAGTAAAATTCAAGATATTTTAGGGTCGTAATAGAAGCCTATCTATCAAAACATTTAAACTCCTAAGTTGTCTGCTCTTTGAAGCTTTAGCTAAGATTAAAGTGCTTAATAATGGTAAAACAACAATATGAAAAGATTCAACTGCATAGCAACCATCAATACTATTTGCAGATAACAGACTGCTAAGTTCAGAAACCATGGCAACAAATGACATCACACTGGATCTACCTTATTGATTAGCTTTCACCTCAAAACTTTTTCCAGAAATGAAAGACATTTCCTAGCAACTGCATCGTCTACTGAGTAGTTCCAAGCTAAAATGCTCTTACCCTTACTCTTAAGCAAATTTTTCCTTTTTTGCTGCCAACTGGCCAGATTGTGCACTAGCCTCTTGTTACAAGGCTCTCTATTTAATCTGTTGTAGAGACACTGCCTTATGGCTCTTAAAATCTTTGCCCCAAATTTAATGGCATCTATGAAATAATGCCTCTCCCCAGCACCCAAAAAGGCTGGCTCTGCGGAAAAGTATCTAATATGGAACAACGAGTTGAAGCTTTTGAAGGAGTTTGAATGAAGGAGTAACAGCTTTTTAGATACAAAGTTTAGAAAACAACACAATCTTTCACTTCCCCACTCTATGATTTGAAGTATTAGTAGTAAATTCTTCATTGCAAGTAACCCTGAGTTTACAGATTCCAAGAAGAGTGCATAGCAATGACAATCCAGTGACCCAAGTGTTCTCAAAGGACCAGCCAGGCACATTATGTGCCACACTACAGGTGTGTACTTGTTTAAAGTCCGTGAAAGTAATTCCCTCTTTGCTCATCTGTCTTGACAGAGCTTCGTGAGCAGGCAAGGACACTGGTAAGACTGAGTTGGAGAGAACAGAATACATGTTACAGAATACATGTGGCCCCTGTAATTAGGAGCCACATGTATTTATACTCAGCCTCTGGTTTGGATGACCTGAATAAAACCCAGCAATCAGAGACAGCAGTTTTCAACCAAGTGGAAACACATGCAACAAGTAATTAAAGCCTACCAGTGATGGCTCCCCTACTTCCACCACAAAGAAAGATAGATATGGGATCAGTTTCCAAACCTTCCTGACAAACACAACAGTGCTCTGAAACACTAAAATTAAGGTGATTTTTTTTTACTTAGTTAACTCAAACTCCTATGAAGAGCCCAATACTGAAGCAATTGCCTATACCTTAATATTCTTGCTAATTCTGAGAGCAAAAAATCAGGTTTATAGTGTGAATTAGCCCCAAAATTTCTAGAAGGATCACTGCTAAAGAAGATGTGCTCCTGCCAAGATTTCTGCCTTGGCTGAAACTGACATTTATTTTGCTGGTCAGCCACAATCAACAGTTTAACCTGTGTGTTTGAGTTGTAGATGCAAAATGCAGCAGTCTCACTGTGCAGCCAGCCCGGTTCTTCTCTACCACCTGCTCTCAGTCCTGACCCACTCTGCCACCAGCTACTCTGTGTCTGTTCTCAGTGGGGCGACCCACTGAAAACAGCGATGTCCGGAAGAGCCTCAGCCCTTGGCCAGTGTCACGCACTGGACAGGAGGAAACACCATCAATGGGAAAAAGAGGTGCTTGAAACTGAATGGAAATCAGGGAGCAAGAAAGTATTTTTCCCATTAGTACGGAGACTGTTAGACTACCACACAAGATGAACTTCTGGGAGTGCCAGGGAAGTTTTATATAACTTGCAATTCCTCCCATAATTTCTCTCAAGAGGGACGATAGAGAATGAAGAGTCCCCAGTGTTCCCCAGAAAACATTAGAAGCCTTCCAGCAGCTGGAGAATTCAAAACACATGACCAGTCATTAGTCCCTTGAAAACTTTAGTCAATAAGATTTTGAGGAAAATTTCAGTCATATGCATGATATTAAATATTGTATCTCTTTTGCTTTATGACTAACCATTTCTATCTTTAAAAGTCACTGTTTAAAAAGTGATACTGTTATCAACTTTGATACATGGAAAAATTAAAGAAGAAATTAAGATTAACAAAATGTCAATTTTTTTTATAGCATTGGAAACATTCTGAAGTCAAATGAAGCAAAAATAGAAAAACTAAGGTCTATTATATAAATCAGAGAGTAAGAGGATCTTTTACAACTTATTAAAAATGTTAAGACTGTAAAGCCTCATAAGTACTGTAGGGAATTCTATGCTAAATTGGAAGCATCTATCCTCTTCTGTTTTGGAAATAAGTCTAGATATTACACAAAGTACTTCTTTGTCAATCTCCTCAGTCATCATGTAAGAACACAAAGACAATGCAAATAGTTCTTTCTACAGACCAATTGCTCTATTAAATATTTAAAACTTCATCAGAAATGAGATTGCTGGCTAGGAAAAAAAAGTGCAATCCTTTCAAGGAAAAAGCAATATTCACGATAATAGCCTAGCAAAAAAAAAAATCTGCCACGCCAAAGAAGAACCGAGCAGAGAAATCTGGGCCTATCCAGTGAACTCTGCAGGTTTTTATCTTTCTGCATAGAGAAAGAATGCATCAAAGCTACCTGCTGTAGTAATTTATGTACCTTTTCTCTCCCAAAGTACTTTTTCTAAGCACATCCAGTAAACGGTAAACTAAATCTGCCTATTTCCCACTAACGAATGTATGGAGAACATAGTGTTCCCAGAGATAGCAGCCACTATTGCAGAAATCTGAAGGTAGATGCAACTTCCTACTCCCTCCAGCTATTTAGGAACAGTTCTTTGCAACTTTAGAGTAAGGTTATTCCAGTGGAGAGTAATGAAAGAACTCGACCCTTCAGATAAACCACGTTTGCGAAATAAACCCTGTAAAAATTTATTTCAGTACATTTTTAGCCTTAACTAAAGCTCACTGGTAAAACAGTGAAAGTCAAAAATGCAGAAACACAATGGAGATGTCAGTTTAAAGGTGGGAGAGGTTCCTGGAAGCTATTTCTTTCTTTTTTAGTGTTTTTGCACTTGAAGGTAGGAGCAGGAAATATTATCTGAATGGTTTCAGAGGCAGCAGAAGATGGGACATGATGACAAGAGAAGACCATTAAAACAACCACTTAGATTATGGTAAGGATGCTCTGGAATATGTACGTGTAAGAAATGTAATCTAAGTTCCACCAAAGAAAGTTCCCAGACTAATGGCAGAGATAAGGATGAAGGCTTAATTTGGATGGGTAATGAAATCATATGAGACTAGAGTAAAGGCCTGATATACTGAAAACTTGTAAATCTGGCAAAAAACCCCCTGATTTTGACAGTGCATACCTAGATGAGATGAATGTAAAACTTTTGACCGTGAAGTCAGGACACAAAAGCAAAACCATTTACACAGAAGAAGAAAGCTTGAAGGACAAGTTTGGAGTTCTCCAAACACCCTGAGAATTTAAGATGCAAAATGGAAGGAAAGAAGACCAAGGATGCCTGCAAATCACTGAATCACAAAATCATTTAGGTTGGAAAAGACCCTTAAGAACACCAAGTCCAACCATTAACCCATCACTGCCAACGCCACCACTAAAACAAGTCTCTAAGTGCAACAGCTCTATGTCTTTTAAATACCTTCAGAGGTGGACACTCAGCCACTTTCCTGGGCAGCCTGTTCCACTGCCTGACCACCCTGTCAGTGAAGAAACTTTTTCTAATATCCTGTCTGAACCTTTCCCTGGCGCAACTTGAGGCCAGTTCCTCTCGTTTTACTACTTGTTTCTTTGGAGAAGAGACCGATTCGCTACAACCTCCTTTTGGGTAGTTATAGAGAGCGATGAGGTCTGCTCTCATCCCTGAGGAACAGACAAGGGAGGCAGGTAAGCAGCAGAGCTCACAGAAGAATAAGTGGGTAATGGTGAGAGAACAGAAATCAAAATTATCAGCCAAAAGAAAGAACAAAGTAAGAAGGAGAACCTGTGACTGAGACTTTGCAAGATGAGGTGAATTAATCTCAAAAATACAAAGGTATGCCAAAGGGATGAGGATGAGTAATTCTGAGGAAGATGTTCCAGCAAATGGAAACCCAGGTGTTTTCAGGAAAATTTTTCCAGTTTGAAGAAAAGTGTCATTAAAAGAGAATTAAACACAATAGCTAGGTCAACCAGTGCTGTGAAGAGAGAGAAATGCTTTCTTATCCTCTAAAAGAAGAAGCTCTGTCCAAGTCAAAATTACTTTATCTATAGAAAGAGCAAATATATTTTCCATAATACATAATCAGACTCCATTTCCATAGCAAGACCACTCAGAGTAATCAAAACATTCACCTCGCTGAAGCATGAAGCAATGTATCATTTTAGAGACCACTGAGCCAACAGAAAAAACCCACTATTTCCTGCACCATCATGGTTCAAAACTTTACCAGCTTTACCAGTTCTGGTAAAGTTGTCTGAGAACAATTTTCCTGTCACTGCTATGGTCACCTTACCCCTTACACGCTTGCATCTAACCACCCTCAGGGTCATGGTGGATGGTTGCACCTTCTGAGTTTCACCTTGGATCTGAATTCAGGCAATCATTAGCAATCCACCTACTTGTCTACAAGAAAGAAGCAGGATTACAGCACCTGAGAAGCAGAACCCTAGCAACCAGTGTATTAAAAGCTATCGGCATGTGAAGTGGTATTATGAAAAAAACCCACATCCCCCCATGCCTTGCAAGAAGGGGAAGGTGGCTGTCCCTGGAGACAAACTCAGCTGTTAAGCTTAGACTTCAATTCACAATAACCACTGGAGATGAGCCAGGAAGATTTGCAGCATGTGTAAAGTAGCATTTGTTGTTCATGGCTTTCACTGTGAGAGATTGAAGTGATGTGAAAGAACAGACAGGAGGCAAATCCTAGGGGTGAAAAACATTGTTCCAGCACTAGGATGACATCTCTGACTTTAGCATGCCATGAATTAGTGTTAAGACATGTTTGCTCATATGGATTTTTACAGACTATCAAAAATTTATCCCAGCCCTTTTCCAGGAAATGTCAGAGTTCTGTTTAGCAAATACAAAAAAAAAACCCAAACCAAACCCCAAACCAACCAACTAAACAAACAAACAAAAGAAACCCCAAAACCCAAACAAACAAAAAAAAACACCAAAAATTACTGCTAACCAGACAGAACACATTGAGTTTGACAATCTCTGTCATACCTGAATTCAGTTGGAAATCAGACCTAGATGGAGTATTCCATACTTGCTATAAACATTTTATTATAGAAACAAAATGGATCTGGTATTATCAGTTTAAATTTGTGAAAATTGCTTTAAATACAGCATGAATGTGGGGTCTACTTTTACTGCTATTCTAGAGAAAAGTACTCTAAATAAGTCAGACATATAAAAGCAACAAATCTGTTGCCTAAGCTAATAAATTTTTTTGGGTTTTTTACTTTCTTTGTTTCTACCAGCAAGCAGTAACGATCTAAAGAGCGTTTGTTTCTTCAAAGAAGGTGGTCTGGCTCCTCTTTGCTAATATAGTCATAAGAAAATTGTATTTAAGCCTCCCCTCAGTAGCTCCATGCAACGGAAAAACTGGTGTGTTATTAAATTCCTGTGCCGCAAGATGTACAGCAACTACTTGGATTTTAACCCTTCTCCTCAGGAATTTGACTTATGGCAGAGCACTGACAGTAGCAAATAAGAGTCTGCCACAGAAGTATTACTAATTTTGTTGCTATTTTCATTTCCCCCTTCCTGGAGTGGAAAGGCTAGTGAGGCTTGGTGCTGAGGGAGTGGGAAGAATTAAGGAAAATAATCAGTAGAATTCATTATTTTTCTGTGAGAAATAGTGGGAGGCATAAGCTACAGGGGGCGGAAATTGTAGATCAGACAAGGGCAGAAACTGATACTCAGTTGTGAGAGGAAAAAGAGCAGTGGAGACATCAGCTGAAAACAAGCAGCAACCACATGTACTATAACATCAGTAGCATGCAAAACACACCAAAACTCTTGCAGTGCACACACAAACACAGAAATGAAGTGTTTATTTTAAAAAGTCAGTCACTCCCTGCTTCCTTTTAAAGAGCAGCAGCTCTGCCTTCTCCCCAGCACTGAGGCTGCACGCATTTCAGCATCACTTCCAGAGACATCAGGACTCTCCACTTTGCACACTAATAGTCTGGCTTTCAGAATCTTTGACGGTAAAAGGGGTCAACAGGCAAAGCATCAGCAGGAAACTGCCAGAGAAGGCTGTGTTGCAGCAGACCTGGCCAGTCTGGGAGTGTTGCTTTCAGGATCCACAGCCCGAGCAAAGGCAGATCACAATGACAGAATTTAATATCTTCCTTGAAGCCTTCATTATCAGCACTGCTACTTAAATGAATGACTCATTCATCCATCCTGTCTCAAAGATCACAACAGGAAACATTACACCCATCTCTATCTGTTTCTCCACTACTTTATTTATAGCTGGAATTAATGAAAAAGAAATGTATTTTCCCAAGAAGTTTCACATGGCACAACGGAAAACTGCCCACAATCTGAATAGTTTATACAGTATAAATAATACACAAGAAACCATACACACAACCCCCCTCATTTATCTATCTATATTTATAATATCTAATTGAATGGCAACCCAGGCTTACCCAAAAAAAGCCACCACTTCTGAGCAGAGGTTCAGTGTTCAGAAGACCAACAAAATCAGAACAAGCCCCACTTCCAACGTCAAGAGACAAGCCAAACGCAATATTTTGATATGACAGGGGGTAATGGTTTTAAACTAAAAGAGGGTAGAATCAGATGAGATATAAGGAAGACATTTTTTTATTATGAGGGTGGTGAAACACTGGAACAAGTTGAACATGTCCCTGCTCACTGCAGAGGGCTTGGACTAAATGAACTTTAGAGGTGCCTTCCAACCCAAACTAATCTATGATTCTACGCTTCTGATTCCATACTGCAAATGCAACCATTTTCATAAGCATTTTCCCCCTGAAATAACTTGATCTGAAAATTGGTAGTACAGAGGGACACAGGTATTTTCTTTATGTAAACCCCATGCAAGACCACATGCATGCGTTTCTTAAAGGCAAAATGTAAAAAATGCTGAGCTTTCACAGCATGCTGTATCAAAATCACATGATCACAAGACTTATGACACTGAAGATCAACATAATTCCAGGGAAAATAACCCCACCACCACCTAAAAAATTCAAAATAAAATAACTTCCAAATGGAGAAAAATTTGGAATGGCAGATATAGTAGTGTGTGCACACCGATCTGCAACATCATGAAATCTGCTCAAATCAAGTCAAATGGTGCAATTCCGTGTTTCACAGAATCACAAAATGTTTTGGGTTGGAAGTGACCTTAAAGATTATCTAGTTCCAACCCACCTGCCATGGGCAGGGATACCTTCCACTATACCAGGTTGCTCAGAGCACTGTCCAACTTGGCCTTGAACTCTTCCAGAGATGGAGCATCCACAACTTCTCTGGGCAACCTGTTCCAGTGCCTCACCACCCTCACAGTAAAGAAAGTCTTCCTTATATCTGATCTAAATCTACTCTCTTTCAGTTTAAAGCCATTCCCCCTTGTCCTATCACTACCTTTTCTTGTAAAAAGTTTCACACAGAACAAGCCCTGGTTGCATTGACACTAAAGGGTAAGAAATAACACGTCAGCCTTCCCCCCCTCCTTCTGCTTCTGCTAGGAAGTAGATAAAAGCTTTAATGATTGATCTGTACAATCTTTCCAAACAAAACTGGATCCAGAACAAAGTTTTCAGCATGACCACAGATGCTTAGCAGAGTTCAACAACTCAAGCATGCTGCTACACTAATGTGGTTTCATCTCTGGAGCTAGACCTTGCATGGCATGGCTAACACTAGGAAACAAACTCAGTACTTCCTGTAGAAGACCCCACGGGCAAACTCTTAGCAATGCTAAAGAGTTTTGAGCTCATTCATGATCTGTGGTCCTAATGAAATTACATATTTGTCTGAAGAATCATACTAATCCCTAGACAGCTGTACATACCATACAAAGACCTTGACTAGATGCAGTCCATGGTAACTAGGGAAATGTGTCTGGAACTCAAGCTGTGTGGAAGGTCTTATATTTGTTTTCTGTATATAGATACTTAATGAAAATAAACTCAAATTTAAGAATGCCTGTGGCTCCAAATATCTCAGTAAAGTAGAACCCTACTAGGCAGCACAAAGGCTAAAGTGAACCCTAAACTGGCCAACAGGGCATGTATGCTTCCAAAACCTGACAAACAGAAGGAGTAGCTCTCCTAAGTGAGCTCCCTTCAGCTCCACTCCAGCTCCCCTCTTGCTGTGAATGTTAAGTCCAGGCAGTTGTGGCAAGTGCTGCAAGGGAACAAGTTCCTGAGTAGTTAAGTGATGAGTGACCTTCCAGTTTTCATGTACTTGTTACACGAGTAAAAAAGGAAACACAGCATACGATAAATTAACAGTAATATCTGCATAAATATGTAAACCAGAGATACACACACTGAGGAGTGTTCTGTCTTTTCCTTTGCATTGACATACATAACAACACTACTCTCAGAATTTAGCCTATTAAAATGAATTCACACCATCTCAAATTAGAAAAGAGATGGACAAAGTATTCTACTCCTACGGGACAGCAATACATTATCCCTTATTGAAATTAATTCATTTGTATTAATGGAAAAATGAAACTGTTACCATGAAGCCATGCCGCAAAATTCAACAGATTAATGCGTCCTTGTGGGAAAGTCTTTTCAGATATCTAAGTCACAGTGCCATCAACAGGCATCAAAAAATAGTTGAGGTGGGAAGGCACCCCTGGAGACCATCTAGTCCAACCCCTCTACTCAGCACAGGGTGACCTACAGCTGACTGCCCAGGACAGTGTCCAGTTTGTTTTGAACGACTCCAAAGGTGGAGATCACACAAAATCTCAAGGCAACCTTTTCCAGTGTGTGGTCACCCTCATACTAAAACATTTTTCTTTCATTTTAAACTTTTTCCTCTGCTGAACTACCATGGCACCAAGATGTTAATGGCTTTCCATTACATAGAAAATCACAGAATTTGAAGATGAATTATTATGATATTTCTCCTACAGGAGGTAAAGAAAAAAAATGTTTATTGATTAATTAGTAATCATTAAGGGAGTTTTGGGAAAAACAAATATAGGCTTCTCAAAAGCTTGTGGTGGGACTGCACAATACACATTTGCACTCAACACTTTCTGATGCATCAAAAAAATATGAAACAATCTGGGAGATGGAATATTTTATAGAACTCATTATGCTCACCCTGAACTTCTTTGAAAATGAAGTTAGGTATTTGTTTTGCAAAGTCTTTATACTATTTGTTCACAACAAAAGGTTATGCTTTTTCCAAATACATAAATTAGGACCAGAATCAATACAGCAACATATTTTACTTACTTCTAAGTAACACAGAAATTAATTCTTAAGAATGTTGCTTTTGCCAGCTACCTTTAAAACAGTAACACTTGCACATCAAGTAATTTACTTCTTTTGCCCCACTGGGTGCAGCATCCTCAGAAAAGAGCTCAGAGTTAGAAATGGTACCCATCTAAAAAGAAACACCCTTATACTATCAAAATTGGGCTCCACATCTATTGTAAATATATTTCCTAGGGAAGATGAAAGTTTGTAAGATACCTCATCAGAAATAAGCCAAGAATGAAACTATGACAGCATGAATCTTCCTAAATGTTCTATAAAGAAATTTCAGCTTATCTTTCAGGGGTTTTTGATCAAAGAATCAAATAGCTTGCATAAAAAGATCTTCAGTGTTCTCATTTTGAGTCCGTCGGTAGTACTGACTGTAATTAATACCTGATGGTTTGTCTTGTGCTCTAGAACAAGTTCTACTGTAGGATCTCAAGTTCACAGAATCACAAAATCATCAAGGTTGGAAGATTATCTGTCCAACCTTCCACCAACCAATTATTCAAGATTATCTGTCCAACCGTCAACTTAGCACAACCATAATTGTCCCTAAACCATATCCACAAGTGCCACATTCAGACACCTCTTGAGCACTTTCAGCGAAAGTGATTCCATCACCTCCCTCATCAACTTATTCCAATGCCTAACCACTTCTCAGTGAATTTGTTTTTCTATTATCTAATCTGAACTTCCCTTGTTACAACTTAAGACAATTTCCTTTTGTCCTTTCACTTGAGAGATGGCGGAAGAGACTGACCCCCACCTCACTACAATCTCCTTTTAGGTAGTTGTAGAGACTGATGAGGTCCTCTCTGAGCCCCAGTATTTACCTTCTCTGAACCACTTCAGTTCCCTCAGCTTCTCCCCACAGCACATGTTTTCTAGACCCTTCCCGAGGTCCACTGGCCTTCTGTGGACACGCTCCAGCACCTCACTGCCCTTTTTGAAGTGAGAGGCCCAGAACTGGACACATGTGATGGTGTGATCTCACCTATTGCCGAGTACAAGGGAATGATCACTGCCCTGGTCCTGCTGGCCACACTATTCTTGATACAAGTCAATATGCCACTGATGTCCTTGGCCACCTGGGCACACTGCTGGCTCATGGCCAGCTGGATGCAAATTCTTTCTGCTAAGCAGCTCTCAAGCCACTTTTGACCAAGCCTGTAGCACTGCATGGGGTTGTTTTGACCCAAGGGCAGGACCCATCACTTTGCATTGTTGACCTTCACACCTCTGGCCTCGGCCCATCAATCCAGTCAGTCCACATCCCTCTGCAGTCTTCCGGCCCTCCAGCAGATCAACACTCCTGCTCAACTCAGTGTCATCAGGAAACTGACTGAGGGTGCACTCGATTCCTTCACCCAGCTCCTCGATAAAGATAGTAAACAGGACTAACTGGTCCCAGTACTGAGCCCTGGGAAATAACACTGGTGACCAGTGTTACATCCATCAACTGGATGTAACTCCACTCACCACCACACTCTGGGCCCAGCCATTCAGCCAGTTTTTCACCCAGTGAAGAGTACACCCATCCAAGTAGTGAACAGTCAGTTTGTCCAGCAGAATGCTGAGGACATCAAAGCACACCAATGCACATCTCAAAAAAAAAAAAAAAAAAAAAAAAGATAGACCCAAAAACAATTTCTGGCAAAAGAAGCATGACAGTAGAATAAAGCCTCTGAAATACAAAAGATTAGCAATTCCAAATAACACAATTCAGATGTCCTTATCTGAGCTTTGTATAGCAGGATATATAGCTGAACACACACAAATTATGCAACGGTGCCAAAGTGTCATTGCTACTGTGTTTTTTCACTTACATACAAGTATATAGATAAATGTAACTGTTTTGTTCTTATCATAAGCAATATATAGAAAAACCCCAAATCATTAGAAACAGAGTATTTATTATTTTTAAGCAAAGGGCTCTAGTCTATAGAGATTATCATGAGGCTCTCCAGGTTAAAGACAACAGCCATCTTTGATTCTGCACTAAATTTATTTCATATCGTGCCCATGTTATTGGAATAAAAAGGGCTGTGGGAGGTGTCAAATTCAAATGTCACTTGAATGAAAATAATTGCTCAGTATACCTCCATTTTTTAATCTGTGAAAGATTATTCAAGAGCATGGGTTAACTCCTACCAAGAATTGTTTCTGTGTTGCAGTGTGTAGATGAAATGGCAATAGAAGTGTTCTTTTCACTCTCTTTTGAACAAATTATTTCAGTGATTTATTCCTGTATAATACCAGGATGAATTATAAATGCTACCATCAAAAAACCAGTAAGAGTCTAAGAATGAGTGAGGGGCTTCCAAAATACAGCCAGTTGAATTACTTGAAATCAGTAGTATGAGTCACCAACATTCATGAACAAACTAGGAGGCTACCTTATCAGTGCTCAATGTATCAATACAGGTGCAGTGATTCATTAAATCAAATAATAAGGCAATATAGAGGGCAGAAGGATGTAGTAGAAGCCCATGACTTTTGCTGCATGGTCTGGGCAAGGCAACTGGCTGGCTTCATCTTCTTCCAGGAAAAAAGGAATGTAGAAAGTGATACAGTCGTGGCCCTGCGGACTCCTTGCAGCATGCTAAGAAACACAACTGATTCACTGAGAGAAGGATCTTATTACACCATCTGTAATTGGCACTGGTTAGGCATTGCCCAAGCCCATTAATGAGCCCAGTGAACAGCTGTATCTCCTGCTGTTCACTTCTGCTCTTCCTTAGGGACTTTTCATAATGTAGATATGCCCGAGACTTAGATAAAGAATAGAGGAGGAAGGACAGGAAATTATCTGTTGTTATTCAAATCTTGGGATCTCTGCCCTTGAGCTTCATCTTTTCTTCAAATCGAAGTATTTCTGTGCATTGTCTTTCATGAAGTTATGGTCTTCCTGATATCTGACTCAATAATTAATGTGTAAAGTTATTGCTTGCATGCATAATCTTTCTGTCTCATGAATATGTGAAGGAGGAAAGATTATAAGTTGTCAAATGCTTCCAGAGCCTCTCTCCATGACAGAATGATAGATCCCAATGCTGTATTTAAAACACAGCTGAATAGATAAAAATAGTGTTTAACTTTTATAGTCATTATGAACCACAGTAATTTATTGAACCCTTCAATCAGATGAGGAAACAAAAGATTGGGAATGGGTGAATGACTCATTTCTTTTCATGCTGTGTGCACTGATGCTCCAGTAACTTGATGCTCTAAAGGCTAAATAAGACTGCACAAATGTATCATGGAAATGAAGCAAACAAAGCACATCATAAACAAAAACAAATCAGTGGAAAGCACTGAGGGAAACTCCAACTAGTGGTTGGCTCTTAATTAGCTGTATCTGCAGGATGTGTCTGAAATAGTTGAGAAGACAAATGTAGATTCAGGAAAAAAGATAGTTTCAATAGGAACAAAAATTCTAAGTAAATAGGCTCAGATATTTCTGCGCCCAACAACTTGACTAAGGAATACATGCATATGTTTTGCACCCTTTTTTTCTCTTTTCCCTGATGTTAGGACCCATCCATAGAAGGAGTTTGGGTGTCACTTTAACACAAAGCAGTTTGACTGTAACCTCACAATGTATATTGATGAAAGGCATAATCTATTTATATTTACAGAAGACATCGAAAGATTCTTGTGCTACCCTGTTTATAAATTGGAAGCTGAGGCACCACGTGTCATGGAGTATCTGTTAAGCTGGTTGTTTGAATAAATCTGCCAAAACACATGGAGATCTTGATTCTGATCCCTTATATCTGATTCTGTATCCCTTCACTAACCATGAAAAGCTTCAGAAGATTCATAATAATTCAGTTTGCTATGAAAAACTCTGTGTTACAAAACTCAGGCATCCCTCACAGAAGAGAAAGACCCCTTCAAGATTGCCTATGGATCCAAAAGCAGACAAAATAATTGTAAAAAATCAGATGAGAAAAGGGCATATAACATTCAAGAATTATTAGCATTCTTGCTTGATTGAACGTACAGAGAAGCCCATTTCTTTCCAAGTGTCAAAGCAGTAAACTTCTAGGAAGGTAAAACAAAAAGGGAAAAAAAAGGAGGGGAGGGAATAATCCCTCCTTGCCTTGTTGCATCCTCAAAATTTTCCCCTTTTCTCCCCAAGGAATTCAAACAACAATCAGAAAGATCATTTCATCTCCTTCAAATGAAGGTCAAAACTTTGAAAGAGGTATAGACACTTCTCATTGACTCCTAAGAATGGAAGCACAATCATCATTATGGGCAGCGTTTTGAATGCAGCTATGAATATGTAATCTTTTATATGATTTTGCATACACTGATATTGTAGGTTAAATTGTAAATGCCATTGCCATTAATGCATTTGTACTCTGCACTCATAAAATGAAGATGATTCTTTCAGTTGCTATCAAAGAGCACTTAAAAATAATTCTGCAAGAGTTTTCATTTTGTTTTGAAATTTTTGCTGTTCCTTACGGTATACCAAAGTCGTCTTTGAATAAACTGACAGAAGTTATAAGGTGTGAACTAAAAAATCAATTAGATAACTATGTTGAAATTTCTCATTCAGGTACCAAGTCTGTCCTCATTACTAGAACTGCCCAATATTTCTCTTTGTCAAAAGTGTTCATAACACCAAATACAAACCCAAATCACACTGAATAAAAAGCAGTGAAAAGAATTCCTGACAGAGTAAATATGAAGATAGTAATAAATGTTTGGTACAGTCTAATTAATCTGTGTTGTTTTGAAATATTGCTGTAATTACTCCTCATGGATCCATCAAGGTGGTAGGCAATTAGGAAGGTTCTTGAACCCCATTATGGGCTGTTAAAGCAGATGTTAGTCAGTATTTCAGACTAAAAGTTTAAATTATTCCATCTTGCTGTTTTTAAATATCCAGTTGTGTATATCTTACAGGAGAATATGAGGCTTCACAATAAAACATAGAGTTCATCAAACCTCAGAGCAGAGAAAGTTACATTATAACACAGAAGACAAGAGAACAGTTAAAATCTCAGGTACATTAATCCTGAGAAGGGAATGTTCCCTTTTGTTCCCATGTGCCTTTATTTATTGACCGTGGAGCAGAGCAGTCCCTCTTTAAACAGGAAACCTCTTCAGACAGAAGTCATCACTTGTTACCACATAGGCTTACAGTGTCTAAAGAAATTCTGCTGTAACTCCCCAGTGGAGAGCAGAGGAACTAAGAGAATACAAATTATGACTGTGTAATTGAAATTAAGCTGGTGGCTAAATGCAGAGCCCAAATATAAACCTCAGTTTGGATTACTGAACATATAGACAGAGTAGAATCATTAGCCTGTCATTATGCATCTACTCGCACAAAAATAGTGCCATTTAAAAGACTCACCGTGCAGTATTTTATCCTTCCTCAACACTAATGTGGTGTCTTTGAAAGCAAATATTAAAAGAGATCTGAGCTATCTCAGTCTGAAGCAAGAGGTTACCTTGAAGCTGCCTGCAAAACTACAAAACTATCCTGTGGTGTATTTCTTTGTGAAATTCACAGCACTGCATACAGCTGTAAGTATAAAAATTGCACAGCAAACTTTGCTACAGGCCCAGTTAGAAACAACATTATTTGGGGCCTTTTGGAATGGAGAACAGGTGCCACTAATTGCATCACTTCATTCAGAATATCATCTCATCATTTTGGTGGTTTATTAATGAAGTAAATGGAGCTGGGGGGGGGGGGGGGGANGAAAGAAGTAAATGGCGGGGGGGGGGGGGGGGGGGGCGAATAAAACCATACAATTAAATTCCAATAGTTAAAGTTTTTCTCCATTAAAAATCATTGCTCGACTTCAAGAGATCTGTTGTTACCTGTGAAAACAGTAAAAGTAGTCTTAGTCTATCCTTTCATGCTTTCTTCTAGGATACTGTCCTGGTTTCAGCCAAGGACAGGGTTAATTTTTCACAATAGCCATGAGGGGTTTGAGCCTGGATACAAAATTTGACTAAATTCTGTTGTCATAGGTTAAAACAGAAAAGGTAAACAAAGGGAGTGTATACATCTAAGTACTGTTTTTTAAAAAAAATAAGAAGTAGAAAAGAGAAGTAATTGAATCTTTCTTGCTAGTATTTTATTTTTCATGACTGTATGGGCTTAGAGAAATTTACACATTTTTGCTTAGTATAGTATCATCTTTTACTATTGTTAGAGATGTTTGTCTTAATTTTTTATCTACCATTCTTTCCGATCCTGTTAGCTATTTAGCACTAATTGTAAAGAAATTCCAACTTTGGGACTCCTTAACCTTATTTCAAACATAGTAGTACCCAAAAACAAGTACAGTGCAATGAAAGTACAGCTCCTGAATGATGACTTTTGGATTGCGTATTTGGAACACCGGGATATTTCTTTTAAGGTGAAACCAAGACCATGCAGAACACAGTTGTAATGAAATTCTATGAAAGTATTGACAGTTTGTGCTTTTACCTACCTGTATCATTCAGACCAGGCATTAGTAGTCATCATTCAGTCTTAGTCCACAACAGCAATCATCACCATTACCCAAAATTTCATGTAATGATTTTTAGTCTTGATGTCATCTTGATTAAGGATAACTACCATTTGACAAATGAATGCTAAAACAGCATTGATTTTGTATGAGGAACCTTTTTTTTCTCTTTCCTAGTGGGCCAGTCCCAGAATTAATGCTTGTTTATTTTTTAATTCTTGTATGGAGTAAAGGAGACAGTATAGATGACTTGTTGGGTAATTGGATTGAAAATGGCTATAGTAAAAAAAGACTTTTAAAATGAAAATGCAGGCAGAGAAAGTGCTGGTTTCATCTTCCAAATGAGAGTCATAGGTTTTTCTTGAAGATACAGCCTCATTCATAAATTAAAAAGAAACTAATGACCTCAGTAAGTGTCTATATGGAATCTAAACATCTGAATCGTGAATTGCTTTTTCAAAGTTAAATTCAGTGGGCAAAACAGACCCAACTAGGAGAAAATTAATTTTAATTATAAAAATAATATAAATATTTAACTACTAGTAATGAATATTTAATATCTGGTAATATTAAACAGATATTTAATTACTAATTTAGGTACTGGGAAACAAAAAGACAAACATTAAAACTAAACATATCTTATCCCTTTCCTAAGTTCAGCTTCACTACTGCACTCAGGTGACTCCTCTCCTCCCCTGCCAGAAGAGGCACAGGGGGAAAGGGCAATGCAAGTTCTGGTCAGGCCATCTCTTCTCTGCCTCCTTCCTCCTCACATTTCTCCCCTGCTCCAGTGCGGGTCCTCCATGGGCTGCAGTGGATGTGTGCTCTGCCATGCAGCACCTCCTTCTCCACCTTCTCCTTCTCCTTCTCCACCTTCTCCTTCTCCTTCTCCTTCTCCTTCTCCTTCTCCTTCTCCTTCTCCTTCTCCTTCTCCTCTCTGACCACAATGTTCACACTGCTGTTCCTCACTCGTTGTTCCCCTCCTCCCTGTCCATCATTTTCTGACCTTTCTTAAGTACCCTTTCCCAGAGGCACCACCCCCCTGTGTCTGAGGGCCTGAGCCGTGCCCTGTGGAGGGTTGGCTGGAGTTTTCTGGAACCGACACCTCCCTCCACAGAGGCCATCCCTGCCACCCCCGCCCCCACCTTGACACCTGCACCCAGCAGAAGAGAAAAAGAGAATGGATATTTTCCCAGTATTTTTGCATTTCAATTTCTTCTTCAATTTCAAAGTCCATTTTATACTATTCGGAGTTTATCCTATTTTTATCTTTTTTAACTGCTTTACTACTGAGCTGTATGAAGTTATTCAGATACAGCAGGAACACTTCACCTTGTCATAAATGTTTCTACATTCAGCCCCCACTATCTCCAAAGGAGTTTTAAAAAGCTGAGTGAAGATTTACATCATACATTGATTATGTGACTTTTTATGATTGATGATGGTGCCTTACACTGAAACATTTCTGCCATTATTAGGCAAAGCATATTCTAGAAATACATAATTAATATGAAAATTCAGCAAAAACTACTTGACGAAATATAGAGTTAATTATTTCTTCACAAGTCTTTACTCCATCAAATGAAGAACCTCCTGAAGGCCTCCTACGTGTAAAACTATATAGAAAATACTCAGCAGAACTCAAGGGCCTTAACCATGCTGAAATGTCAGTCTTGCAAGGTTTTTTGCATGAGGCACAATGCATTTAGGATTCTGACAAAAGAGTTTAGAAACTGTAACGTTCTCTGTAACGTAATGCAGAGTGCATTGCCTTTAGCACTGCAAAATCCCTACTGACATAAAGTAATTCCATGTAAAGATTGTAATCAGGTCCCTGACTGGCTTATTTACTAGCCTCTGGAAGAAGACTGAAAAATTCTGTTGGTCTTCTGAGCCAAGCTTTGCCGTAAATTTACAACAACAGAAGTGCAGCAATATTGAGATTCTGTGAATGTCAGTGTAAGCAAATTCCACTCATCTGCTCAAAGACATGATTTCTTATAGAGGCACAAGCAAGATAAATGAAAATTTAGTTTTACATTTGAAAATATGATGCCTACAGTCATCCACCTTAGCTATGACTAAATGTTCCACCATTGGACATCTAGGCATGTTAGTCCCCAAAGAAAACCTGCTGTATGGGAGGTGATACAGCCTTTTCCTACATCCTAAAAGATAGCTGTCAAGAAGTCACCCCTCTGTGAGGAGAGAAATTTCAATTTTAATGGATTTTAAGCAGCATATATCATTACAGCACTCCATTATCTAAATGATATATTGCTCCACAATCCTTTTAAATTAATCTGGAAGACATTATGTCACCCTGCTGATTCAGTTCAGTCAATGTGTAACACTCTGAAGACTATAACACCAAGCTAGATGGACAAGATGGAACAACACCTGAAAATGCCACAATACCAAATTTGTGATGATATGAGTCATTCCCACTGAGAAAGAACCACATCTGAGAAAGAGCTCTTCAGAAATACAGATACATACCGTACGACAAAATGACAATCAATATGCAATTCCACATCAGTAAACACTATTTACAAGGTCATTCACTTAGTATGAGTTATTGTTCACCCCTAAAGCAGCCTGAGATCTTATTTAAGGTATTACTTACCACTGGCTATGTTTGCATGTTCTGTTTGCATTGCAGCTAGGTCTAGCTAACCTAAACACATCATGTCAAGTTTCATAACTGTTTGCTCTAATGAAAATAACCCTAATCATAAGTATTTAGAAGTTAAGCATAGAAGCAAGAAAAACTGCTGAACAGGAGAATTAACCCTTGTAGAACACTTTTCTTTCTATAGAGTACCTGCTTATTAGATCATCCTTGAAAGTCTGTCATCTGATAAATGATCTACCTGATCTCAATAGAAACTGATACAATTTGCAAATTTACTGATGTTCAAGCTTGCTGCCCAGAAGACTGATGATCTCTTCAAGCTGCACGTAAGCTTGACAGTGCTCAACAACAGGAATGAGGGGTTTTCTCTGAAATTCCTGTAAACTACTGTAAGTATATTCACTGAGATGACCCAAGAGTGGAACTGTAATTAATAACTGAAGTTACCTGTGAGATAATTCTACAGGTGACAGATTTTTGCACAACTTGCTTTGGTTTAGCTGCAACTGCTCTTCATAATGCACTTCATTTCAGACCTCTGAAAAACCTGTGTAAATGTTAATAAACACATTTCTATTTATATTTGTAATGCCCTTCCTTCTGTCTTTTCAGAGCTTTTTTTTTGCCTGCATCTTTCTTTGTTGACATTGCCACCAAAGAATTCTTAAGGCTTAGGAAATGATAGAGCCATATTTACACTTCTTATGATTTACCTCTACTCACCATTACCATTTTTGTTGTGTTAATTAATGAAAATTCTTATAAAGTTATGGTTGTTTGTTTATTATTCAATTACTGTTCCCCTGTACCCTCACAAAAACTGGACAAATTCCTTCTTGACCATAAGGTTATGCTGATATCTCCAGTCAAAAATCAGTTATCTATGACTAGTCAGTGCAGGAAGCTAATTAACAAATTGACTACTTCATATATACAAGACCAAGAGGCCTCTAAGTTGATTACTTCTTGCAAATATCTGTATTATATGATAAACAACGATGCATCGTATTCCAATTGCTAAGGGATCAGCTAAGGTCACACAGAGGAATCAAAAAATATTTTGGAATCTGTGATGTGAAACAAAAAGTTAGTTAATACAAAATAAAGTTCAGGCTGTTCAGATTAGCTATCCCATTCTTTCTATATCCAGAAAAAGAGGGAAAAAAACAGCATATTTCTTCCTTATGGTAGCAGCTTTTAAGTATTAAAACATGCTGAAACTAATAAAGCAAAACTGTTACTCATCTGGGCACAAGCTCAAAATATGCTACTAGAGGTAAAAACTTGAATGAAAAGATCCAGAATTCATAACATTTGCATGCCTACTCAAGTTAAATATCAATCCAATAATGATAAACCCAATTAGTAGTCAGTGCTTTTTGGCAAAGGCATAGATTAGGATATTAAATAAAATTTAGTTGACAAATACTAAATTGCACCTCTAATTCAACAGATAAGCAGAAAACAGAATTCTAGTATGTCATTACATACACAGAAATGCCTGCATATATTTGTGGTATTTCTGGTTTATATTAAATCCCTTTATATTCAGAGTTCATTCAAAGCTTATATGAAACATTAAAGGGTGGGAGACACTTTGGGCTACTCTTCAATTATGCTCCAGTGCATGTTCTGTGTAAAAATCTGAACCTTTGTGCGGTGGGGGATAAACACCCTATTTCTCCACATAAAATTAATGTGATTCTTTACGTGCTGAGGTAGTATTTTCCCTAAGAAAGCACCATTTTTGAAGGTCATTTCCAATGAAGACTGGGTAAATGGAATAACCTCTGAGTAGCAGAGCATTAATGACGACCTGAGTATTCTTTCCATAGGCATTTTGTGCATAAGCATAAACATAGTCAAAATATCTTTCTTCTTCCCTGGCTCTCAACTTGGTCCTCTGACTACAGGCTTGTGACAAGAATCACCACTGCAACCAGGTCACAACTCACAGGACTTCTGATAGTCCTGGGAATAACAGGTTTTTCTCCCAGTAAGCACAAATGTGCACTCAGGTAAAAGTCTAACTTTTTTCTTCAGAGTTAGGGGGTATAAGCCTTTCCAGGCCAATCGACCTGGTGGCACAGAGGGTCTTCCAACTTAGTTCTTCTGTTTAACACAGCTGTACAATATTAAGGACTGAAAGTCACTGCAATTCAAAGGCTGGGTTTAGAAACTGAGCCATTGCTGGTATGAATTCATTATTTCATAGATACATATTTGTTGTCACTAATAGTTGGTAGCTGGAAGGTGTTCTGCATTTGGCAGTACCTCCTCCAGCCAGAGAAGTCTCATTTGCCCAGAATCTGAGAGGCTGCTGCTCACACTCCCCTCGAGCTCACATCTGAGTACCGATCACTTTTACAAGCATAATGTAATGGAATGTATCCACACATGATACCAAACTGAACCAAGTGTATTGTGTTCCAGTATCCCAGCTGGGAAAATTAGAATTTTAGTCCACACAAACTCAGGGTCCTGTTTACTTGTTGGTGCCTGTGAAATAAACATTCAGCACAGGCAAAAGCCACAATGATCAATATCTGGATTATGCACTGGAATATGCAATACATTTGAATTTTAATGGATCTTGAAATATCTTCTACACTTCAGTTGTTCATTTTTCATTGCAAAAGCCATGGGTTCCAATATGATTAATGCATGAAAAATGTTCTGGTTAGCTTCCATCAACATATCTTTCTTTGAAAGCAGCCCTCTGATTTCAGTATGCATTGAAACAGGTCACAAAATTTTGGATGCCAATATATATCTCCTTTTTAACTTCAGTGGGCTTTGGATTAAGCATTCAAATAGGCAAAAAACCCCAACCAAACAGCTGAAGAGCTATAAACTACGCTTGGTCTTGGGTCACTGAGTTATTCCCTCAGTTCTGCCACAGATCTACTACAGAAGAAATGGTTGTGCCTATAGTCTGTAGGTGTTGCAGACAGTAAGCAATACGGGAGAAAAAAAAAATCTTTAAAGAAGTTTTCTAGAATGAAAGCATCAATAATATTTAACTCTAAACTCTCCATTAAATATTCTATCTTCCAAAAGAGGAAAAGAAAAACCCTCTCCTTTTCCTCACCCAATATAAAAGTAAAAATTACTGAGTGAGTTGAATTGCATTGTTCCATTATTCCATAATTACTTTCATTTTGGAAAGAAAAAAAATGAAGACTGCTTAGCTGAATTAAAGTAAGGAATTCTGACAGATATTTCAAAATAGCAGGCATGTATGATTTCCATGAATACCCTGAAAAGTAAAAGTCTATCATCCACCCTTCCTCCCTGCAAAAAAAAACCCCAAAAAATAAACTGACAAAAAACTTTCAAACTGTTAGTTATTTAGTTAATATAAAGAATGCCATCTACCGGCAATAACAATAAGTAGCACTGTTTATAAGTTGCTAGGGGGGGTAAGGTTGCCACTTTCACACACTGCAAAAAAAGTCCAAAGGTCATTTCTTCAAAAAGAAATCTCTACATTTGAAAGAAGGTGTTGTGTTCCAGGTTCCTCTTCAATGTCTATTCTCAATCACTGCCTTATGTTTGGAAACAAGTCTCTAGTGAGAAATAACAGACTAGGTTCACAATCCACCTGTAAAGAAGGATTTTTTGCAAGTGTGTGTTCCACAGCCTTATAAACATTCAGTACTGGCATAGTTACTAAATGGACATCTCTCACAATGAGAAGAAAGACATGTAGAGCAAGCAAAGGGTTGTTAACAAATTAACTCCAAACACACAGCTCCTATGTTGGCCTGCATCAATGAGGCAGAAAAAGCTGTTAAAAGATTCTTGAGTAAACTGATGAAGGGACCGCACCAGACACATAGTTTCACATTCAATTCTCTGTCCTACAACTTTTCAAAAACATTCGTTGTTAAAGTGCTGTCATTTTGAAACATGTAATTAGGCAATGACTGATTTATAATAAGTAAAGTAGATACTAATTATTTATTACAGTACATATGAGAAATAAAGTACATATTGCACTTTGCAAAAAATTAGGAGCAGCATGGCTTCAGATGTTCTAGCTGTAAAATCATGACTGTGATCCATAAGAGAAAAAAAACCCCACAAACCAAAAAAGAAACAAAAAAACCTATCTAAAAC
Source organism: Struthidea cinerea (assembly GCA_013397865.1). NCBI lineage: Eukaryota > Metazoa > Chordata > Aves > Passeriformes > Corcoracidae > Struthidea > Struthidea cinerea. The sequence continues at coordinate 1,146,646 of VZTI01002511.1, forward strand.
AACCAAAAAATCCAAATGTTCAAATAATAACAGTAATGTTTATTATGATTTGCCTGCCTGTCTCTGCTTCTATGTCTCAGAGGGACCAGATTCAGCAAAGATTATTATGTTTATGAAACAGCAGCTCTTGAATCTGGTATTTATCTGTCTTTCTGAAAAACTGTATTGTAAGACAGTTGTTTTGCTTGGTTTTACCCAACATTATGCTTTAAATTTTAGAACTGGAGAGTTGAGGTAACAGTAAATTTCACTGAAAGTATGATTTAACGAAAAGAACTTATTTTTTGGGGTCATGTCTTCCTTTATTGGCTTTCTGAAGTGTGATTTAGATGACAAACTAAAACAGACACGGAGAAATATCTGACTTCAAGTGTGACAAAAAATAATTTTCCTAACAGAACTGACAAAGCTGTCTCCTGAAAGTATTCTGAGCACTGGATAAATGAAGGTGGCAAGGAAAGGGCAGAACATTTGAACCCACAGGCCTATTACTTAGAAAAACTTCAGCAGTTCCTGTAAAAGAAGTGCATTAGTGGCATTCAGGAAACAAAAATGACATAATGTATTACAGCAATTTCTAGTTCCTCCTCATGAAACCCTGTGTCAGAAAGAGAATCACAAATTCTGGGACAAAGATTTTGACTGGGAAGAAGACTGTTCGTGATTTCCCAGTGTGGAGATAAGCTTTCAGCCTGACTTTTCTTGTCTTTGAACTGTCCCTGAACTTTGCACAAGTTTTCTCCAAATATAAATTGCAGAAAACAAATTTACCTTAGAGTTACTGCCCAAGATTTCATATAAATATTTATACCTACATCTAACAAAGATTTTAGAAAGTATTTAGGCTTTTATTTGTTAACTATACCTCCGACTATTCACTGATAACTGCAAAAACTCTCAATGAGAGATCAAAAGCCAACACAACCCCCAGCTGCGCTTCTCTCCATGTTCCCTGTTTCCATTTAAATTATTTAGTCCAGTCTGTACTCAGGTCTCACGATACACAAATATCTCTAAAAGCATGTAAAAGTAGGGAAACAATTTCATACATCTCTCTCTCAAGGTGCTTATGCTGTCATTTCAGTTTTCCTAGGCAAAGCAAGGATGCAATTGCTTACAAAATCACAGGGAACAAAATACTTTAAGCACTATCCACAAAAAATGTTGCTTAGTTTTATAAATAGGTGTTTGATAGACTTTTAAAACCCCAAAGAACATCTTTTTACAGACATTCTTACTTAACAGCAACTCACAACTTTTCCTTTTTACTTTTATCAGAAAAGAAAATGCTTTTGCAAGTTATTGTGCTTTTTTCCTTATAAATCATATATTGAACACTATGTATGTTCACACCAAAGAAGCACCCTCTGAAAGCAACAGAGTAGAAGTTCAGCTTAAATATCAAAGGCATGTTGATTTAAATTCAGCATTTACTAAATGTATTAACTTCTAAAAGTTTGTTAAAAGAAAGATGGACTTTTGTTCTTGATAGGATAGCCTACATACTTTGAAAATGAGATTAACTGACTTAATAAATTACCTTTATAGTGTTCTGACTCTTAGAAATACCTGTATCTCTAATGTACCAGTCAGTGCTTCATGCAAAGTTGGCAAACAGCACTTCAGAATTTAATAAAGCAGAACATAACTATTGATATAAACATGTAAGTCCATTTTTGACTACCTGAAAAATAAAGTTGGTTTAGCTTCTTATTGGCTTTCTTCATAACAGAATTTAAAGAAATTTTTAATCTTTGTCCCTATGTGCTGCAAATACCCTGCTGATATGCAGTTACCATGGGAGTGGAATAACTAATTTTGTACCTTAAGCACAACATAGCTAAATAAATTGCAAAACAAATAGCAAAATTGGAGAGAAAGAAGGAACTCCTCAAACAAGAAATTATGAAACAGATAAGCAAATAAGCATTGATTAGGTTAGAACGTGGTCAGGTCTAAATCCAGTTAAGAGAAAGGGTGGTGTGGCATTTTCACCAAGGAAAGTTGCACTTCTAAAATTATTCTATCAAGTCCAGGTTTTCTTTCCAAAAAGCAGATCCTAGAAAAACACATCATGGTATTCACCAGCAATCTTAATACTTGCAATTCTTAACAGTTTTCAGCTTAAAAATTGGTTTTATTTGAATTTTCAGGGTCTCTCAGATATTTTTAAGTAAAAATTTTCATAAGCACAAAAGAAGGAAGAAATCAAACTACTCAATCAACCTGGAAACCTATTAATCATCTGTCACACTACACAAAATCAGTTTTGGGTCTGAACTGATCCATTTACTTTACACAAGTTGCTGCCTTGAAAAAGGCACAGAGCAAGTACCAGGTTCAGAGTGAGCAGTGGGTCCTTGACATTGTGTGCTGGAAACTCTTATCTTTCTTTCATCTTTTCCTGAAGGCTTCCTAGATACCACACCAACCTCAGTGCAGAAAGTCAATCTTCATGAGAATAACCACAGTACAGTATTAAATAGATGTGCCTTTGGTAGTCAATTAAATGGGATTGGGACAGTTCCCTGGCACTGAGGCCAACTGGCATGGAAGAAATGGCACCTGTACTATCAAGGGGTCTTCCATGAAGGCGGCCTCATCCAGACCGCCTGCTGGGACCAGTAACCAGCCCACGCTAATTCCTGAACTATAATCAGGAGCTGTTTGGAGAGAATACTAGCTGGCACAGGGCAAAAGTGGGCCAGTGGCCGTTCTAGCAATCCAAATTTACAGACAAGCAGGTTGCAGTGCCTCGGGGTGATCCACAGAACTATTTAACTTACTAGTATAGACATCACCGCCAAGGCAGCTCAAAACACTCTACAAATGCCAAGTATTCAGGAAAGGACTCTTATCTGCATAACAGCAGCAGAGGTTCTTTGCTCCAGCAGACATCTATTAACTTTATTTAAACTGTAGTAAGACATTACATTTGGGGTAAATAATTTCATAAATTGGCGTGATTCATAGAACCCAAATGCAGGCATCTCAATGTTAGCCTGACATTAATTCTTTTAAGGACTGTATGATAAAGTATGAATTATGACAATTCATCTTATAGTAACATAGAAATATAGAAGAAATGGGCAAATCACTTCTGATTTAGAGATAATATCACTCCACCAAAGTCAAAGGCTGAAGCATCTCATATTTTTATGTCTAGATAAATTTGAAATGAACCTCACCCAGAACATTCCTCTGTGTTTACAATAGCAAGCATCCATCTGACACGATGACTTGACTCTGTTGTGCATACACAAGTCAGTTCTGCATTTCCAAATGCGAGCTGACTTCATGCACTAATGTTTCAATATACATACATTTCTTATGGGGATGAGTAAAGGTCATCTGTATTTTGGACAATACAGACCTTAATCTCAGTTTTTGCTGCAACATACAACTTCATGACTTTACAGAAGATATCTGTTCTAGTAAACAAGCTGTGAAATCTAATCTGCTCTCCCACATAAACATTTGCACACATCTCACTTGCTTCTTTTTTCCAACAGAGATTATTTTGGAATGCCTCCCGTAACTGTGATTAAACTAAAAGCACTTGATATACCAAAGTCATGAGAGAAGGTACTTAAAGTTACTTCCATTTTAAATAGCTGCGTCACTTCCACAAATGCAAAATGAACTTGCATCTCTGTCTCACGTTGTATGAATTGCAAAAGCATATTACAATTACCCTTGCACATTGCAATGAATAATTTTTTCATCAGTGTGAATTATTCCCATATCCCTGCAAGTACTCAAGACGTTCACAAATCCTGACTTCTGGTCAGACATCACTTTTTGAAGTGAACCAAAATAGGACAACTTGGAGCAGCAAAAATCTAAGCTACTTTAAAAATTATTATTAATTTTAATTGGTTATATCTTCTCTGACGGGAATGCATAGCTTACATTCTACCGCCTTACAAATTAGTTTATGATATCAAAAGCAAGTATATTTAATGTATGGTAGGCATCCTTCAGCAGAAACTAAAAAAACTTCACCTCAAATCTCTGACTGACAGGATTTACTGCTTAAGAGCATGTAGTTTCTCTGTCCAGCATTGACAACAATATATTTGCTTTCTAGGCTCTACAAGCACATACCATCCATCAGAGGCCTTGATGTGTTGTGGGTCTATCTGCAGCTCACTGTCTAATCAAATGAAAGAGACAGACCAGACAAAAGATTAAGAGGAAGTCTAGCATAAATGAGTGTCAGTCCAGTCTTTGATTAGGTAATGGCAATTATGATAATTACAGCAATCCAATACAGGAAAACATTCTAAAATTGCCAGCCTGTAGCAAAGTCTTGCACTTGCAAGTATCCACTTATGCAAAGCTTTGCCGGAACATTTTGAATACTAACCATGTTCTTTCAGTTGTAAACAGCATAATTTGGCTTGATAATTTAATACAGTGATCTATTACATATATTAATATATAGGTGAACATATATTAATATATAGGTGAATTCTGCTAAAATATAGTCATCATCTACAGTTATAAATCTCACTGGAATGCAAATAGAGCAAGCACCAAAGATTTAACCCAAATTCACACACAGTATTAGGCAAAACTCTTATTTCTCACATACTGTTTTTCTGGATAACAATTTCAATATTGAGACTTCCATGTTCTATAAATAAAAGGTAAATATGATTTTTTTTTCTTGGTTTGTGTTCTCTATTATGTTCCCTGCTCTGCTAAAGGAATCAAGTTCAAACAATTTCAAAAAAAACCAGGGGTGCCTGAAAAAAAGGCCAACTCTGTCAAAAGACACACTAACAATCATTAAATACTGACCTTTAGAAGAACAGCAAATGAGAGTCATGCCAATTGAAATGGGGAGATATAGGCAAAGAAAATTAATCAAGATTGGGATACGGAAGAGACTATGTACAGAAGATAGCTAGCTGTCAGAAAGAAGGCAGTCCTGGCCTTCAAGGTCTTTCACAGATGAAAGAGGTCTTCGCTGGAGAGAGAATTACAATCAAGGGAACAAGAATGAGGAAGACAACATCACACACAAAAAAAAATTTGCAATGTGTCCAGAGGTGGTAGCATTTCAGAGGCACTGACTGAGAAAATAAGAAGTATCTTTCATGTGGTCGTTGCTTACAGCCATCGGAGAAACACATTCCTCCCTGAGGAATAAGTCTGCTATTTTACAGATTTGTGTCTTTTGTACCCTAACCGTTCTTACCCTTCAGATTAACCTTACCTAAACCAGTGCCTCCAAATACACTCCACCAGGCATCTGGCTCATTAGAAATAAAACTGTAAGCTGGCCTCCAACCCTGAGGCTTCCTTCAGCTCTAAGAAAGACTGCAAAGCTTCATTTACATCCTTTCTCGATCAGATGGTCTGTAGTGGACACCTACCACACTCATAATAAGTAATTACATATTAATGTATCACATATGAATAATCAGATATATCATATGTAAGTAATTTATCTGGCCTCTTTCATATTCATTTAAACATCAGAATTTGGTTTGTCCTTTACTGCCTTTCTTACTGGTGAGAATAAAATTAAATATATTTTAATGAAAACATGCTATATTGAAAAAGAGCGCGTCAAATTATTCTAGTTGGTGAGGTGGCATCCATGGTGGTTACTCTACCAGCCACTGATGCCATGGTTTAAAGATTCCTTTTTTATACTAGGCTTTTATCCCACAGCCTTAATTCCTAAGTATCATCCTAAACCAGATATATTAATTTTCCTCAATTCTTTATTGCTTCTCAAAATTCTCACCATGAAAACAAGTGAGAAAATTCAGAACAGTAATAAATTCTATTACAGAATTGCTTCACTCTTAGAATATCACCTACATCTCAGAAACAGACATCTTCCAACACACCCTCCTTCTACCAGAACAGATTAAAAAAGCACTTGTGCAGAAACAAAGTACTTTATGAATCATTTTTTTTAACTACTGAGTTATAAGCACTGCAAGTAAGGGTTCACTGAAAAAAATGAAATGTTCTTTTGATTGAGTCCTCCCTTAGTTCCTCTGTCCCTACTCTATGTGTCCCAAAAATACAACAGTATAAGGTAAAAACAATAGCAAGGAGTGCTGTAGGTGGGTAACAAACAAATATGTAGCTTTCTGTACAGAGAAAAACTGAAGTGTTGAGCTTCTGAAGACTTTCTGATTAAAAAAAAACAAAACCAAAAACCAGAAAAATTAAAATTTAAAATTCAGAAGCTTTTCTAACAAAAGACAGCTTCCAGAGGATCCTGCTTCAATTAAGAGCCAAAGGCCCAAACAGTGCCTGAATCAGAGAAGCTGTTTAAAATCAGTGATCTAAACTATTGATACACAAATCTAAAAAGAGTGGGATGCAAAGATTTATTTCTATTTTTTTTCTTAGACTTCAACAGACAACAAGTGGAGTGCACAGTGCCAGTCCAGCATACAAGAGTATTCCAAATTGTATAACAAATACTGTTAGGCCAGCTCATTCAGCATTAACATGTGCGTAGCAAGAGTGCCTCTCTGCTTGAAGCACACAGATGTGGAAAGGAGCTCGATCTCAAAGTTGATGAGATGAAAGCTAGAGATGTGACACATGACTTGAATTTCTGTTCTGTTCTTGCTACACCAGCTAATAATGCTGCTTGCTGCCAGGCTGTCGACTATAGTGCTTTAATTAAGACCTCCTTCAGAATGCAGGGGTCATGCAAAATGAATGAAAACAGCATGCCAAATTCAGAGATGATGTACATTAGAGTAATTTACACTTCAATTAAACAGCACAATTTACATAATAAGGGGCTGCAGTAAAGAGCTAGTAGCAGGGGTAGTAACCTAGATTTTACCTTAGGATTGTTTACACTTTTCTGCTCTGACCCCATCCTGTCATATAGAAAGTATAGTGAATTATTCAAACAGAAACTTCTACTATCATCTCCCCTTACTAAGCCAACAAGCCATAGGCTTTAGAAGCAATGTTTTTCTATAAGTGTCTAATAGAAATAGGAAATTTTTTTTGTTGATCAGTTTTGGCAACATCATACTTGAGAGGGACCCTAAAGTCCTCTTTTGTTTGTACCCAGAACAAAATAACCAGGACTGTGAGGACATAAAATCAATGAGGCTCCAGTGGTAACAGAGAACACAAAAGGCCACCAGCAGCCCTTCTATCCTTAAAAGGCATCATACCTAACTGTAGGGACTTACCCATTGGAGAGATCAGCATTACCACATTACAGGTTGCATAGATTTAAAAATCTTTTATATATACTGAATGATGTCATTCAAAGCTTTTTATAAAGCTACAGTAGTTAATGACCCAACCCAAAAATTATTTACAAGCTGAATATTTTATGTCATATTTTCCGTCGGTCATGTAAGACTTCACAAAGGTCAGAAGAGAGTTGCGTAGTTACACCTGGTTTTAGGCAGCTATTTAGCACATTATTTTTACCTAGGTTCCATCCACTCTTGTCGCTACACAGATACAATCACCTCATGTGTGTTCCTCTTTCCTTCTCCATATGTTCACCATGTTGCATCAACTGGACTTTACAGCAGTTGACACAACAACTTGTAAGCAATGAGATGTTTCAGAGCAGCACAAAGTGTACATCATACAAGAGTACACACAAGATATTCCAGAAAAGGATTAAGTCTTTGCAGCGAGCACTGGCCAATGGCACTGCTCTTTGGAGCCATCACTGACCCTTGTTTTCAGACTTAGGAGATGGTACCTTGCCAGACTGGCAATAGCATTACAGAACACAAGAGATTGGTTCACTGTCTTAGTTCACCCCAAGGATCTTTAATAATGAATTGAATACTGTTGTTTTGCCATTAAGTCAATCAAAATCTAACAATTTTAAATAGAGAAGAAACAGCAAATTTACTGTAAAGTAACTCTGTCAGTAAACTTTCAAAATGCCACACAATTTTTGAACTAATGATTTAGTATTTTGAAAATGGGACTTAGGGGCCTTTTCAAAAACAACAGAAATTTTTTTAAGTGCAGAATCAAAAAATCCCTTCATTTTTCAGTTAGCCAATGCTAGAGCACAAGCGTAAGGAGGAATTTCACCAATAAAGAAATAGTTTCATTTTCTCCATGTGGCAAATAGCTAAAAGCAATTATAGAAAATATATTTAAATGCTAAAGAAAATACCAATAAGAAGATTTGTCATTCATCTGTCTTTGGAAATCTGCCATGGAATGGCTGCATTCACCAAGGGTAAATGAGGAAAACAAGATTATTTTTAAAAATCGCTCTCATCTATTATTCGCAAAACCTACTCTTTTTAATTTCAGCTCTCTTCCTGAAGGCTTTTTTATTAAAACTATTTTTAAATTTGCTTTGTACCTGAAGGGGAAACTCAACTGAGTGATGTGCATTTTAAAGAGAAAAGTGGTTTGTCTTAATCCTGACAACAATATAGTATCTCTTTATTTTTTGGTATGTCTTTTCCTTTATCTCTGACACTGGTCTTGCTGTACAGTGTGTTCTTAAAAGTAACTGATCTACACTGGGAAAAAAATGAAAGTATTACATCTAGAGCTAAAAGTCATGCAGCAAGTTTAAAAAAAATCAACATTCTTGGGAATAAAAGTGTGGAAGGAATTCATCACTTTATACGAATGAAGATGCCTAGAATCGCTCCTCATCCTCAAAAGACTTTTGTATGGAAAGTAATTTTTGGGAAGTACTAAACGTGTTTTTATTCCCAAAACTTTCTTGTGATCCTTCTCTCACCTTATTTATAACAGGAACTACTGATGGTATAGGCTGCCTGACTGATGTAACTGAGAGGATTTATAATTCCTCTGTCTTTATAACACCATTTTAGCACGTAACATGTTCATTTACTACTCAGCATGTCAATATGAAGCCTTCTCTCTCCTTCACCTGCTGGAGCAGCTAAGAAATATAAGACCACAGTGTAATATTTTTTTGGCAGCCTCTCTGCTCTCCCCACATGCTGACCAGCACCCATGAAACAGCTTGTTATTCCTGTGAGCGGGGAAAACCAGGAAGGGAATTACAGTCTGAAAACGAAGTTCACCATTTCATCTGCTCTCAGAAGAGCAAAATGTAGACTGAGAAATTATAATTTATAGCATTTTATAGATAGTGATTATCTAATTGTGTTTTTCCTAACATTTTTTAAATTCTCTAAAACTTTAATAAAACTTTTATGTACCCCTGATACATTTAAGGTACAAAAAACCACTTTTTTTCACTGCTATTTTTTTTCCTATACCTTTTTTCTCTTGCTCAGATCATATGACTAATAGTTAAGGGAATCCTGGATTCTCAAAATCTGAGTGGGATGTGCCAATTCTCTTAGTTTCCATTGCTAAAAACAAAAAGAGTATCTAAATCTAAAACCAAAAGGTGCAGATCAACAGAAAACATTCTTTAAGGAAACACAATACATGGCAAAATCATAAAGTCATGCACCTGCATCTCTGGGCATCCTGTTGTGTATCTTATTCCATACATGAACTGCCTTACCAAAAGCTCCCACTAAATAAGGACATTAAGTACTGATCTTCCTCAGCAGTACAGTGGATTACTGACCTGTGCAAGGATTACTGTTCTTCTACCACTATTTTCAAATGGAAAAGGTAACATTTCCTTTTCGAACTTTCCTGTCCTCGTCACACAATCTTCTCTAAGGACATCAGAGAAATTGGGGCTGTTTTTACAAGTCTACGGCCTTTCCCACTCCTGAAGACTTGAGAGAGATTGTGTTTGATTGGAAAACCTTATTTTGTTTCATTAGCTTGTGTCACACTTCTGCCCATGACAAGTAGTGAGATTGCAAAATGGCACCAAGTTCAACTGTGCAAGTCGAATGACAATTTTTCATAGGAATTAACCCCTACTTTAGCAGCTCAGAAACTTTCTTACACTTTTTTTATATCCAAAATATCATGGAAGAAATGGAAATCCAAGGAGTAAATCCAAGGAGTAAATCCAAGGAGTAAATCCAAGTAAAAAGACATACACTGTCCAGTAAAACACAGATGAGTAGACTAAAATATCTTCCCAATTTCTTAAACAAAATTGTTCACAGGACTAAAAAAAGATACTATTTTCCATTTTTAAATGGAAGTTTTCTTGGGGAATGTTTTTTTCAAGCCTGGAATGCAGAATTTGTTGTTTCTTCATTACAGCAGCTGTCTATCGTGCTATGTCCTAAATCCACATCTGTGCCTTTTGCACTCGTTGAACACCTTAGTGATCTCTTCTTGTTTGGAAGTCAAAGTTCAGTGAAAGCCCCTGTCCATTAAGCCTTTTGTTCCCATAGATACTGCTTTTGAAAATTTTGCCCAACAGATCACTCAGTCAAACGAATTCACCTGAAAATTACTTATTTCTGACAGTCTCTCAACAGGAGAACACTGTCAGCATCATTAGGTGTTTTTTCAAACAGTCAAGAGGGTAGAAATATTATCATTAATGTTAAAATCTTTAAACTTACTCTTCTTATCATGCCTAATTTTAAAAATTCAATACTATATATTTATTCAAATTAAACTTGTTTTTATTATTTTCATTCTTCCTTTGTCCTTTGAATCTCACAGAGGACAATGCAATTAAATCATGCAATTAAATCAACTGACTCCGACCTCTCGAGATACACAACTTGTAGTGCAGCAGATGAAAGAAGAGACATTCAGCATCCATAAGGGAAGGAAAAAAAATTATCCAGTATTAAAAAAAATAGAGTAAATAAAAAGTCAATGCTTCTTTCTTTTAGCTATCATTCTTGCAAGCATGAACAATAAAATGATGTTAATTCTCTAAAGATGCCTATTTTCCAACTAATTTGTAGCCAAAAATTCTGTCAAAAAATTTAGCAGGAAAAGAGAGATACAATTAACTGGAAAACTGCAGCTTAATTAAGAAAAAAGCAAGGAACTGCATGTTAATACATAGTTCTCTTAAGATACTCCTAATGCTACATTTATGAGGTAAATGAGCTGCTACACAATTACAGGGGGAGAATTGTACAATTATCACAGAGATAACTTGGGTAGACAGCCTACAATTTTTGACTATGTTAGATAGTATTAGTGAAAGAATAAATCACAAATGAACTGACATTAAGGGTCAAATCCAGTAATTCAAGAGCAGCTTTAGACCTTTCCCAGAAAATACTTAAGTGGGCAGAATTCATAACAACTTCAATTACCAGTTCTAGCAATATTCTGTCTTGTATGTACTTTCTTCTCTCTGCAGAAAACCACATTTCACACAGCTACAGAGGAAAATTAGCAGGTCCTTTTCCTTCTGAGAAAAATTGCTTGCAATGTGTATTTTAAGTGTATGTATGACTTAGTATATATTTTTAGTCAAAGCTTTTGAAAAGGCTACAGTGTCATAAAGAAATGCTTTCAAATGAGAAGCCAGTGGGCAACTAGCAAACTGGGCTGAAGCACAGCTGCATTTTATAGAAGTCAGTCCTGCACCTAATGGGCAGTTTCTGAGGCAGAGTAAATCCAAACAGCCCTTATCACAATGGTGCCACAACGTTTTACACAGGCTGAAAATCTCATGCTGCTTTTGTCAAAAAATGCACAGAATAAATTCATATTTTTAATGTATCTTTAGTCAAGGCTAAACTATGGCAATTTTCAAAGCCCCCTTGAAAATCTCCAAACTAAACATTAAGATATGTAAAATAAAACACATATCAGGAAAAAAAGGTGACCTTTGTATTCTTCACCTCCCTTCTCCTAACTCACAAGGTCTGATTCATTAACAAAGCCAAGAAGGTACACATTTTTCTGTACTAGTAATGCTAGATATCTGTAAAAATTCTTTTATTGTAAGTACATTTACAGGGCAGAAAATTCTTCCAGAATTGTGCTTACCTCTTCCAGAGCAAGGTAAATTAGAATTTCCTTGGCATTTCTTAGTGCTTTCTTCAACTGACATTGGACACGAACGTGGATGTTCACACTTTTTCCCAGTCCATCCTTCTTTACAGTCACATCTTCCACAATTACACTGTCCATGACCTTTACAATGAATACAATTCAAGATTAACCTCCACTCTGATGAGGTATAAAAAACTCATAATTGGATGAACTTCATCAAAGTTGTGGCTTCATCCAGCAATTAGACTGTCAAAAAATACAGCCAATTCATGATATCTACTTTTGTTTCTGAAAATAGCACTGGTCTACCATTCCATTTGAGCCATATTCCCTTTTCCATTTTTTTCCTTAAGCGATGTTTTGCCACTTAGCACGTGATCTAATGCAAAGGATGGAACAAGGATTAAAAATATACATTTCAACACTGTTTCAAAGAGTGGAATGTCATCAGGCAATATTTCATTTATGTTCTTTTTCTACCATAGTTGCAGCACATTCTCTCAGAAATATATCAATACCATCCTTTATCTAATTGCAATCAACATGATCCCCTAGAGAAATGTCACATCAATGCCAAGCCTCAAACCAGTGCCTTCTACTACAGTGATATACAAATAAAAAAATATTGAAATATTGGACATAATCAATTCTCATTTCAATAGGACAGTTGGATATGGGTTTTGGTTGCATGTTTTGGACTCTTCCCTGCATGTACATTTCCTCTATATGAATGCAAACATATCCAATTTTTCTTGAGTTCTTCTCAAGAAAAACTAAGAAAAAAAGATCATTGTCCTTCTCACTCTTTATGCTCTTTGCGTAAAGCAGTGAGATTCTGGCAATACAAAATGTTCCTTGCACTGAGAAAAGCTTGAGAATCAGCAAAACAACAATCCTTGCCACAAAATCAAATGTTTATTTCCATGAGCTCAGACAGCAGATTAAATCTCTCACAATTTTCACACAGTCATCATTCACTGGACACAGGGCCAAAGCATTGCTCCAATGTCCACTTCTCTATCCTTATCCTTCTTGAAAACCATAGTTACAGACATTTGATATCTCTTTCTAACCATACTTGCATTTTAAGACTACTTTATAAAACATATTATTTTATCAGTTCACAAGGATAAAATGGGAGGAAGCAAGCATTCCAGGAGCCATCAGAGTACTTCCCAGAGTATGTTTTATTAATTTCGCAAAACAACTTTTCTTTACATCAGTTATTTGGTTTTTTTTGAAAAGCGTAACAAGATTGTTTAGAGGGTGAGTTTAGATTAGATTATTAGGAAGAAAATCTTTTCTGGGCGGGTGGTGAGGCTCTGAAACAAGTTTCCTAGAGAAGCTGTGGATGCCCCATCCCTGGAAGTATTCAAGGGAAGCCTGGATGGGGATTTGAGCAACCCAGTCTAGTGGAAGGAGTCCCTGGCCATAGCAGGGGTTGGAACAAGATGATTTTTAAGGTTCCTTCCAACACAAACCATTCTGTGATCCCATGATTCTGTCCTTTGCTTTCATGTGTCCCTGCTGACAGCTTGTGAATTGTATTTATGTTCCCTGGCCCAGACAGATACTTATGAGAGGATTATGTGCTTTCGTACAATAGTTTCTTTGCTAGAGCCACAGCAAAGGAGCTAATGAATTATGTGAACATATGAATTCTCTTATGGAAGCATGTTTTCTTTCTGTGTGAAGTCATGAAAGCTACTGTCTCTTTAAATGAAGATAATCACTTTAATGTTGAGAAGATTTCTGAAAGACAGTTTTCAGAATTCAGTAACATTCTGAATAGCACTTCAGGTGTTAAAAGAAGGCATCCAGTTGACGATATGATGTATTGTGAAATAACAGTCACCTCAAGCCATATGAAGCTTCTGCAGGGAGCCGCATGTGTGTGATGTTAAATCCTCACATCGGGGCTGTCAATCGCTGCAATTTGTATTTTATTAAATGAAAATAGAATTTCATTCAGTTACAGTAAAATTCTTTATATGAAAACATGATTTCCTATAATTTCTACGTGCTACTCAGGACAAAGTGGTTTCCGGTCTCTACCTATTACTAGACAGAACAAGAGAAGAAAATTTTGCATCATCTCTGTTTGATGAAGGTTTTAAGAGAGATGGATTATTTTCCCTAATCTAACTAATCATTCTTGGATTCATCCCAAATCAATTCACAAATAATTGTGAGAAACAATGAGGATATTTTGCAGACACACCTAAAGCATGCACACTTAGGGCAATAAGTAAATTCTTTTCATATAAGCAATTAATAAACCTGTCCCACTACAATTCCTCTATTAAATCTTTGATTTAATTGCAGATCCTGCCTGTCTACCGCAATAAACCAAAATTAAAACTTATGCATCTTTTCTATTTCTGAAACAGGACTAAACAGCAGGACTAGAAGACATTGTTCACACTGCTTCATGTGCAAATGGATTTTTTTGCACAATCTATTTTAGGAATGTATACTTGGATGGCCAGCTAAAACTAAATTAGGCTTTTCTAAAACATAATGGAAAGGGAATGGATAAAAATAGTAAGTACTAAAATTTTTGATGAGTAGAAGGAAAAATAAAGCTATACTTGATTTTTAGCCACATCAAGCAAACCATACGCATCCCTCCTTTCATATCTAAGTTCTCCTCATTTTCAGTTATGTCTGTGTAATAAAGAACAATGTACCAGTCCTTAATCTGATGTCAAATGGCAATATCTTCCCCCAAGCTCCTTTGTAACTGTCTGTACTTTTGTATCCTCTGCTTTCTTACAATCATTACCATCCTGGGCAGCAGCAGCTGCAAAGGCAATAGCATCCAGGAAAGAGGGAGTTCAAGCATCACTGTTTCAGTTTTACAGCGTTAGTTGTAGATGCCACAGGACTGCTTTAATGTAATTAGCTTTAAAATTCTTGTGTTCATCCTTAACTACAGAATGCATTTACCTTGTTGATTCGTAGCTTTGTATTTCTTAGTTGATGGTGATATTTTGATCAGTCCCTGAGTGCTAAAAACTGACAGCAACACGATACATTCAAAAATTGACAACAAAGTCAATCTTCCTGCTGCTCTCATGACTGCACACAGTTCTACATCATTCCAGCTCATTCATTAAATAAACCTATATAATACCTCCAAGTGGCTGAACAGTAATGAGTAAATTGAGTCACTGAAGGTTTTCAGTACAGCTTCTTTTTTTCCCGCTCATTTTATTAGCTAGCAATTCCTCAATATGTATTTAAAAAAAACCAAACACAATAGTTGAGAAACTTTCCACTTTTTAAACAGGCAAAGAAAAGGCTGAAAATTTTATATATCAAGTTGGTTTCAGCGTTCTTTCTCTATTACAGACAACTCCTATGATCTTTCTACGTGACTTCTCTAACTCTAGGGATAGGAGGAAAATATACCACATCATTATTGTCCTTGATGTGACTGCATTCTTCCTATTAATTAGGCCAGACCAGATTTCTACAGGATGCATTCGAGCTGACAACTTCTAATCTGTAAAGTCCCTTTGAAACCACCTTCATTTGCTTTTGCAGAGTTCCTGTGTGTACGAACTGCATGCTGTGTATTGATCAAAGTCCTTCTCTCCTGCATGGTATTAGCATCTTTATTAGTATCCACACAAAATTGCATGCAAGGTCTCTCTCAGAATCTCAGCTTTTTTTAGCTGATACATGGAACATCTAAATTGCAAACCATGGATGGATGGATGGATGGATAGATGGATGGATGGACGGATAGAAACTGTTTTGAATATAATGCTCTGAAGTACAAGTAGAAGAAAAAGGAAGATGTATGTGTCTAAGATGTACAGTCTGAGCCACAGCTTCAGCTGGGCCACATATTCACATTTTTCAAGTATTGATGCTCTACTTGTTCTCACGTTAATTTGTACTCTCAAGGTACCGTTTCTCATTGACTCATTTTTTACTTTTCCTTGAATTTCTTCCTCTTGATTATCATCTCCCTGACATATAAAATGAAATAACAAACACAATTTGATCTAATGAACTTTCAAAATCAAATTTCCCCAAGAAATGACATATCTATACTTTAAATTTTCAACCATTATCCAATTCATGTTAGGTTACACTGAACACAAGGGTATTATTAGAAAGGAGATGGGCACCTAAAAGAATTTAATATTTACAGGATTTTGTTAAACGGCATGGAAAAAAGACTAGAATTATGTCTTTTAATTTAAAAAGCCTCCTCCAAGCCCCCTCCTGCCCCCCAAGCTGGGTATATTTTAAGACAGGAAAATGAGAATTGGAGCACTAGGAAAGAGGAAGATCAGACCAGTTGGAAGGGATTTTTATAAAACTACACATAAGTCCCCTTTATACACAAACCTTACCTGAACAGAAGTCATCAGAATATCTATCATACACTGCTTTGCAGTTTCTTTCATCACACTCACAAGTATCTCCATGAATATCTCCCCAGTCACCAGTTGGGTCCACATCATGGCATGTACATTCCCCACATACACATGTGCCTAAAAATGAAAAGAAAAAAAAAAGAAAAAAAGAAAAAAAGACACAGAGATAGAAGATTAACTGCATAATTTAGAGTAATAGCACTCTGATTACAGGAATTTACACTTGTGAATTTTCAGTTCTCACAGAAATGCAGTTTCAAAGCTGCAAGTGATAATCATGACGTTGTGCGTATCTTCTAAGATTTGAAACCTTCTATGATTATTTAGTAGCAATACTTTATACAAACAAATTGGCTTCCTGTTCATGTTTCTTTCTGCTGTTGAGCCTTGTTAGGAGTCAACAAAAAAATGTAGCTCACGGAAGAGTTCTTTGACATCAACAGTAATTTGCCCTGTCAGTAATGACAATGAAAATCAATTCTGTTTAAATGACTTGGGCTTGGGCACAGGGGATAATTAATGGTTGTTAAAGCATAAACATTTAAACTACAAGAGAATCCAAACTAACACAGCTGAAAATGTCTAGGAGGTCATTCTTTACCTATGAAGAGCAGCAGCACAGATCTACATGAAAGGATACTTCTCCACTTTTCCCAAGTCAATATTCAGGGCCACACCCTGTTGCTTACAATAAGAAGAAATATGAATATGACAGAAACACAAATTTGCATATTTTACTAATATGCAGAGAACATGCATCCTACTTATTTGGGAAAATCTGAACAAAAAACCCCAACCAAACAAAAAAAAATGTTTTCCTTATTCAGAAATGCAAATATGCTTCAGGGCAACACACTCACTACTTTTTTTGAGATGCCAACAGCCTCGTAGAAGCAGCCTGACCTTACTGATGCATGCAGTTCATTTCTTGCAGTGGCTTCACCTTCTGCTACTCTGCCTACACCGCTGTCATCTTATTTACAGTACTCTAAACAATATAATGCATTTGAGGACAACAGGATAGGATGACTAAACAGTACACATAGACATGGGCACATTGTTTAATAAAAGGAGAAGATCTACACAATCCCGCATGTGTGACATGAAGCAGGAAGAGCTACTGCCCTGTTTAGTGCTAAAAACCCTGAGAGAACCCTCAAGAAATTTGTGCCTAATTTTTTATACTTTCACAATTCAGTGACATTACCGAAGAAGAAAAAAACATCCAATCAACGAACCAACAAACAAACAAAAAGAGGAAATGCCTCTGGACAGTGATTAATCCTCCAGAAATAACTTCAAAGTTAATTTGGATCAGCTGTCCTGGATGTCAGATTGCAGAACATGATCTCATCAAAGTTTAAAAATCTAAATTTTCACATGTGGTCTAAGATGGTTGACTAGATAGTGCAGGGGAAAAAATAAGGACAATTTATCCATCTTAGCACTGAAGGAGGGTGGGCAGCAAGGTTAGCCTCGATTTTAGAAGTCTCAAGACTGACAAGATGAACTGCACTTATATCACAAGATGTATAGACAGAAAACTGGGTAATTAAGACTAAATGGAGCAGAAATACTTTGTTGGAAAGCAACTTCATGTTGTCAGAAGCCTACAAAATTCTTATGAAGATAAAATCACAAATACATGAAAGGCTAAAGACATGGAAGTATCACACAAATGTACCTTTGTATAGGAGGCTGCAGCTACTCAGAACATCAGCTATGCTATTCACACAATTTCTCCCATTGCGATGTCAGTTTAAAGAAATAATCGCACATTAAAATTTCAAATTTGATTAAAAGCTTGCTTTGATGAGAAATTCTTTGCCAAGAAATTACTTTCTCAGTGCAAAGAAAGCATCTGATATGAAAACACTTTGATATCTATTATTTCCAGAACAACACAAAAATTTTATGCTAAAGTCCCGAGACTAAATGAGCCTACATGATCCCTGTATTTGAGCCAAGCTTTCAATTTCCTCCTAATTACGAGAAGAGTTTTCTCAATGCTCTCAGGATGATTAGGTGTTCACAGTACAGCAGGTTTTGTCAGTAGAGATGTTTTTAAGTGAGGTATCTATGTGACTCTTGCTCATGTACTACTATAATTATTCTGGACTATTGCCAAAAAAACACAGTATTTTTTTAACTCCTTATTCCATGAAGCCAAACACAGCAGCTAGTGAAAAGCAACATTATTTTATGGGTGTTTTTTCTCTTCTTTTTTTTCCCCCCCAAAAAGGCAAAATCAGACAGAAATAAAAGGTGAAATTCAAATTCCAGAACTTTGTGCAAATAAAATCTCATGTAGTTAGAAAAACTGTGTGAAGTCTACATTTCCATCTCTATACATTCTACAGCATTGTTAATAAACACTTCACAGGTGTTTTTTCAGTTTATTAAATGCTTTGTGTTTTCATTTTTCCCATTCAACTGTGGGTCTTAAATCTTCTTTAAGAGGGAATCAACATGCAGTTCTGTGACCTTACAGCACCAGTTCCTTCAAAATCAAAAATCTGGTACTATTTTATTTTGCAAGGTAGGTATTTCACCAAAACACAGATGTACTAAATGACAAATTATCCTGCTCAGTCTTACTACAAAAATAAAGAATGGGAACAACTAGGGTTTGCTTAATCAAGAAGTGGATGTGGATCTGTGTAAGTTTATACCAAAACACAGGTATCTACCCACTTGGAAGTGTATATCCAGATCTGAAATAGATGAGAACAATGAGAAGCTATCAGCAAATCTATGTTCTACTGTGGAGAATGCATAGAGTAAAATAAAAGCCAACTATATAAATATGTGTAGAAGGTCCATGCAAATGACACACCTCTGTTGCTGCAGATTTTCCCATCTGGAGATGTGCATCTTTTCTTGATCTCCCAGGGGGTGATGTCACACTGGAATTCACATTTATCTCCATGCCAACCAGCCTCACAGTAACAGTTTCCACAGTAACACTTTCCATGGCCTTAAGCCAAAACAAATTTTGTACAGTGAGAAAGAGGCAAGTTTTTAAAAGGCATTAACAATTTAACTGTTTTGATCTTTTCTCTTAAAAACTTTCAGTGCTGTACTCAGAATAGAAACAATTTATAAACCACATAGGACTACATAAAATAAGACAAAGGATATCAGAACTATACTTTTCCCCAATATTTTAGGACAACTTATGCTTTAATCACAGATTAAATGTAATCAATAAACACTAATTGACATGATTATTTTTATATTTTTAAACCTTTTTTTTCTACTTTATAGGTAAATTTTGAAGACTGTAATAAAATTTAAGCACAGTTTTACGCATTAAGGCAGGACACATACTTGGCATGTCTAAGAACACATTGTGTGCTCCTGACTCCTCAGGCAGTTGCAGTAAAGTGACCTTGATTTTATTATACACTGACTGTGTTGTATGTGGCTTTCCTGCTTACCTGTCAAGAAGATTTTAGAACATGGCTAAACAAGTTCATTAAAGAGAATTATTTTCGAAATGAATATTTCAGATGTCCATTTAACAAAATATACATACCCCAAAAAAGATGGTTGCATCATCTGAGCCTGGATGAAACCAGCTCTGGAACATTTTGATCTGCTAAGGCACGTGTACCATGTGCTTCCAGGCACAAAGCTTTTAAACCAAGTAGCTTCAATTCTTATTAACCTTAGAGCCCAAAGTTAATTCTTTAATAGAAGGATTGAGTCAGGATCTTGTTCCTTCTTCCTTTGAGTTTAGTAGATCTATCTACTATTACCTCTATCACAATTTGGTCAATTTATATTCTTAATTATCAAGACTGCAAATTTTTGAATACAATTTTTTCCTGTTTTTGCAGGTACACATGGAATTTTCATTACAATTGTTTGGTTAAATGTCAAAACCCAATTAATTTAATTAGATAATTAAACAACAAAGACAATCTAAAATAATTCTTATTACCAAAAGGTTGATCATGAACAGTGGAAAACAAATAAAAGGAAAAATGCTAAAGGAGTGGAATAATTTGATCTAGAGGCAATTTTCACAGATTCAAACATCAGCACTTCATTCTTCACTCATACTTCTATACTCCTCAAATAAATATGAATTAAGTGATAAAATTTGACACTAACTTCTGCTGTCGACAGAAGAAAAAAATCACTCCCTTAGAGTAAAAAGACTTAGTTTAAAAAAAAAGATCAGGACCAGAATTTAATTTGCTAGAAGATATGATACTTTTTAAAAAATAAGTTGCATCTTGATTCCAAAGTTTATGTAACCTAAAATAAAAAGTGATAGTCAACTGGCTGACACAAATCCAATTGAAGATGGAAAAGCTCAACACATCTTTGCAACTTTGCCCTACCTAAGAACTGATTTGCTAAAAAAATGCAGTGCCCTTGTGCAAATATTGAAATTCATGTCTTCTGTATCTCAGCATGGCATTGTATGCTTTTCCACGACAAAATCCCAGCTCAGAGTTGAGGAAATGAAGTGCTTTAGACCTTCAGTTCATGGGCTGTCATACACATTTTTTCTGCCTAAGGCCTGGTTCAGTACATGATTTTGTGTTGTAGATATTTGTTAGAAAGTAAAGCAAGATATAACACCCATAAGTTGTGTGCACAAAGTTTTCAGCTTACAACAAGCCAGCCAAGTCAAGCAAAACATTAGTTTATAAATTACACCTAACTTTAGAAGACTCCAAAAATTCCATGAGGTATCATGGCTTTTATACTGATCAGTCACCGACTTCAGAGACTTGAATCTACCAACACTTTCTGTCCCTTTATATCAGCATACTTTGAACCCTCCATACATATAAGACTAGGTTTACACACAGATGCATTTGGTATTTTTAGGAATATGGCATGAGTGGATGAGACACCAGGAAATAAAAGCTAAGAAAAACCTCACAGTATAAAACAGCAACAAAACAGGTGTGGGGAAAAAAAAAAAAAAAAAACAGACAAAAACACCAGTAGGAGAATTTGCTGGAACTAAATGAATGGAAATTTATTAATCATATTTGGTACAATAAGTAATGGTTAGAAGCAAATACAAATGCAATCACTGGCACATAAAAATTGTTGCACTCCATTAATTTTATTTTAGGCCATTACTGGAAATATTATACTCTGCTCCTGAATCTGGACTTCCACACCCTCATTTAAAATACCTACTTAATCCTAGAATTTAAAAAAAAAAAAATTTCCTTTTGCCTTCAAAGGCGCTTAAATAAATGGAATTTGTTTTGCTGTCTGTGTAAGGAAAAGACAGAGAAAGCTATTTTACACAAGTGCTCTCTCTCTTTATACACACACAGAGGAAGCACTACCACCAGATATGGACAGTCTAGGAGCAGACTGGAACACTCTCGTGTGTATGTGGACACAATCTTCACATGTGTAGCTTGAGCAAAGTTTGTAGCACCTTCCAGCTCAAGGACAAGCCTCCTTTGCACTACAGGCAACAGCATTTATACTGCCATAATTGGTGTGTGTTGCACAATATTTAACTGCCAAGTTCCTGCCTTATAATGACATGAAAGAACAGTTTGAATTTCAGTTGCTTTTCTATCTATCAGCAGAGTTCATTGCCTCTTATTTTCTTGTCTTTCCTACTGCAGATGAATTTTTTCCTTATTCATTCCTTTCTCTTCTTTTCTTGATTCTGAGTTATCACCCTACATTTATTCTTGATACTTTAAATTTCTGCTTCCTTGACAAAATCCCTAATAATCTATTTTCTGATTTTGGTTTGGTTTTTTCTTTTGTATGTCATCCATTCTGCTCTCTCTCATCTGTGCCACGAGGCACTCACCATCCTCATATATTCTATTCAGGAAAGACACACTAAGCTATGAATTACCTTACTGAATTATCTTGTACAATCCTCCTTGCAGTTCTTCCAAAAAGAGGAGAATGTCACAGGATTTATTCGTTCTTTAACCTTATGCTTAGCTCATTTTTGCATCTGAAATTTCCCCTAACAATTTGCAATCTAAAGTCTTGCAAATCAAGTTACTCTTAAGTCATACATTCAGTAAAGATATTTTGTAGAACCACACACTTAAAAAACAGCCTGCATTAATCTTCATCATTTTTCTTGCACTCATTAAGATACATACCTGTACAAATCTCTCCTGTTTCATCATCAATGCATTCTCTGTCATCACATTCACAAAATTTGCCATATACCAGTCCATTTCCTTCTGAGTTTGCACATTTGCATCTGCCACATTGACATGTGCCTGTAAACATTTAAGAGACATAACTCAATGACTGCAGATTATAGGAGGAGTTTCATTAATCTGTCCGAGATGGTACATATTTTATTTCTGAGAAGGCTGAAATCTAAAGATCATCCACCCAAATAAAGACAGACACAGAAATTTTTCATATCAACAAAAAGCCTAATCTTAGCTGTACGGAGATAGAGCATTCAAGTGCCTTGGAAGTGTAAAGCTGTTTTTCTCACAACACAAACCACAAAAGAAAACCTTCTGACATAATGAAAAGCCAGAGCGCTCAGGCAAAGAATGCAAATGGATTTGTAAACCGATCTCTCTTCTGTCACCTCTCATCTGGTCACCCATTTGCTCCTTGGTGCTTTGAGGAGCATTGCCCCTCAGCTCTGTGGCTGCCTCCCTCCATGACCTGCCCTCCTGAATAGGAAAAAATTGTTTTATTGCTCCCTGGGAAAGAAGAATCCCCGCTTTTTCCTCAGAGGGTCTATCTGACCTGAGGCCATAATAAACGTATGAATGAGTTCCACAGTCCAACAAAAATCACAAATGCATTAATATGACATTAGAAACAGAAGTATTACTATGCCAGTCATATAAGAAACCCCGTTTCCCTACCTCTGTCCCTACCTTTATTAAAACTGAAAGGGCAGGAACTTTGTGCAATATGCAATCACTGGGGCCATGTGGCCAGTGGTCTCCAACAAGCAGTTTCAACAGTCAGTGGCATCACTATGCCAGCAAGTACAGATTTTTAAAAAATTCACAACATTCACACTCCTCACATGACATCCATATGTATTTTTGAAAACACGGATATTGGCACCAAAGAAGTTCTCCAAAATAGAAGTTTTATGCTGATACTACACAAGATTGCAGAAACCAGTTGATGTTTTACCCTTACAAGCATAGCACAACTTTTAATAAACGTCACGTTAATCTAAAGAAGAGAAGTATTGGGCTCTGCAACAGACATGGCCATTCCAATAGAGTAAATTTTAAAAATGTTTGCAGGAACTAATATAGTAAGGTAATAATAATAATACAACCAATAATACAACATAAGTAACCTACAATTATTTCCTACAATTGCTTGGTAAACAAATACAAATGCAATTTTTGAGAAAACTGTCATGATTACAGATAACTCCTGAACAAGAAAGAAGATAAAACAGAAACTTGATTCCTGTATTGGGTATCTAAACAGGTCAGAGAGACTCTGTATCATAAAAATGTTCATTCCTTCTGTTGCCAAAAGAAGAAATTGCTCACATAGACAACCTCACTTTAGGCAGATGCCCTAGTTGCTCTGACAAATGATAAGGAACAGAGTCAGAAAAGTGAAATTTTAGGTGAAACTTGATTGATTACTGAAAAAAAATTACAATAAATGATTATTTGTGTGACAGCAGAGCACTGTTTTTGTAACAGCTCATGTCATCCCTTCCTATCTTTTATTGGCAATTACAAAACAGAGCTCAGACCCTAAGGACAGTGCTGGTAGCAAATCAAAAGGCAATCCCACCAAGACAAAGTACATATGGCGACAGCCCATCAGAGTTACACCAAACTCCCTAGTCAGTCTCATCGGGATTCCTGTCCTGTTTAATATCAGCAAAAGCAAAAGCATTTATTCTTCTCATGATGCCACAAATACTTCCCCCTTAGCTGCTTGGAGTGGTTATTAAGCTATGTTCAGTTTCCTGTGAAGACTGGGCCCACTTCTAACCAAGGAAAGAAAGAGGTTCTTTTTTAAGAGCTTTGACTAAATACCATGAACTATACTTATTTTTGAGAGTCGGTTTCTCATTTAGGTATCTCTCATGTCTCTCTTGATCACAACTTTCATACATCTATTGTCATAAATTAAGTGTATCATTTACTCAGTATGTTTCATACTAATAGTTTTATGTTAAATTGGTTTCTTATCCTGTTGTGAGAACCAGCTTCTCTGTAACAAGTCCCACAAATCCTTGGGATTCTTCGCTCATGTCAGCAACTAACTTGTGAGAAATTCAGTTGTATGAAAATGCATGGACCCCAACAGAAATTAAAGACCAGTAATAGTGAGCAGAAGTGCGGTTCTTGAAACATTCCTTCACTTGGAGATCAATGTAATGGAAAAACCAGAAGGCAATTTCTGGTCTCAAAACCTGATTGGTAGAAAATGCCTTTTAAAATGTACCATTCTTCAATGAAGTCTTCTAAAAGGCCATTTGGTTTTCCTCTGGTTTTGGGTTTTTTTTTAATGAAAGGACTTTCTATTTAAGTCAGGATGGTTATAAAACTAAACAATTAGAGAAGAGAATGTTACCAAATCAAAACAGTGAAGATGGAAATGCTCTTTTAAATGATTCAGCGTATCTTCTACACCTGATTTTAATAATCACAGGTACAATTTAAAAGTGTTTCAAAAAATTGTGCAGCTTATAAATGTCTGGGAAATATATTTGCAAATGCCATTTCTTCATTCTGTAAACACAAACACATGATAGAAATTACATCACTTCCTGTGTTAATGCCATTACCATAACATTTTGATGAGGAATAGAAATGACACAGCTGCAGTTTCATCAAATTAAAACAGCTATGGATAAACCAGAGTGCTAAAGTAGGTGTTCTGAATCAGAGTACATTATATGCACAGAAACAGGCCTTCAGGAAAATTAAACCTTTTAGTATACATACAGTTATATCTCAGTCTCTTACACATACTCTATAAAATTACTAGTCAGAAACAACAATGATTCTCGAGATAACACTGGGAGAGCACTAAGACATCAAAAGCAACAAAAGACATCTCACCTGCACCAGAACAGATGATATCTTGAGAATTCTTGCACATTTCATTGCTTTTCTTCCGTGTAAGATTGCAAGTAGTTGGATACTGACAAGCTTCACCATACCAGCCTTCATCACATTTGCACTTCCCACAGTCACACTTTCCATGGCCTAGCAAAGGAAGGAAAGAGTGTGTCAAGTCCCTTTTTTTTTCATTCAGAAAGTGGTATTTTCTTATCCAGCTTTTAAAATAGATTACATCAATTACATTGTTAAATGAACATGACTTACAGATTAACATAGTTCATACGCAATAAAAAATAGAAGGGAGACAGCCAGCACATGGCTTCACCAAGGGACAGTCCTGCTTGACCAAATTGCGCCCTTCTATGATGGAGTGACTACATCAGTGGACAAGGGAAAGGCTACAGATGTCATTTATCTGAACTTCATAGAGCCTTTGACACAGTGCCCCACAACATCCTTCTCTAAATTGGAGAGAGATGGATTTGATGGGTGAACTGTTAGGTGGAAAAGGAATTGGTTGGGTGGTCACATCCAGAGGGCAGTGGATGCTCAGAGTCCTGAAGGACTGTACTGAGAGTCCTGAAGGACACCACTGACAGCTGAAGTCCCTCAGGGGTCTGTACTGGGACCAGTGTTATTTAGTATCTTCATTAATGACATAGACAAAGGGATCAAGTGCGCCCTCAACAAATTTGCAGATGTCACCAAGGAGAGTGGTGCAGTTGACACACCTGAAGGATAGGATGTCATCCAGAGGGACCTTGACAGGCTCAAGAATTAGGTCCCCTGGAATCTCATGAAATTTACCAAGACCAAGTACAAGGTGCTGCACCTGGGCTGGGGCAAACCCTGGTATCAACACAGGTGGGAGATGAACAGATCGAGAGCAGACCTGCCCAGAAGGACTTGGGGGTGCTGGTGGATGAAAGGCTGGACTTTTCACTACTTATGTTGCATACTAAGTATCATTTTTCACACTAACTTCCAGATGCAAATTTTTATCACTTGATTGTCTAGCACTCCTATACAATTTTAGGTAGTAAATGTGAAAACAGTTGCAACTCTTTTAAATTAGGGCATTCAATTTTAAAATAAATATCTTTTGAATATATATCTGATTTACAGAAGATTCCCTCCCTATCACTGCATCTTAAAAACAGAATCTAATTGCAGTCTATTTTTAATGCATCTGTTCCTGTGGTTAGAGTCAACAGCCTGAAAAACACAACCCCAGCCTGCTGCCAGTAAGAAGGAATTTAAATAACTATTGTAAATAGACAATTTTAATTAGAAAAGGTAGTCTCTTTTGTTGCTCAATAAAACTTTGCTTGCCTTCCAATATGGTCCTAAGACAAGATACAGTTCAATAGCTGCAAAACACATAAACCAAAGCCAAAAGAGAACACGCTAGTTCTTGTTTTAAAACATGAGCTGCCACCTTAAAAATTGCTGAATAACTCTCCATTGGTAAAGGAAAATTAAAAAAAAAGAATATAAAATGCAGAATAAAAAACCTACTCTAGTGACTACTCTGCTTCACTGACAGACAACTGGTGGTGAATCCTAGGGTAGCTTACAAAAAAAGTAAAGAAGAAACATAACCATTTTCCTTCCTTTGAAGGATTACTTGTCACTATGACTTTGCATTCTCTATGTTAGGCACACTTGTGATTTAACTGTTTGATGTCTGCTGGTGAAAAAAAGATATTCTAATAAAAGTAGGACTAATTTTCCCATTCCCCTGACTGAATGACAGAGTAAGGCAGAAGTCACTCCTTTCCAGTTATTACCAATGGTCCAGCATAACCTCTCTCAGTTAGAGATGCACTAATCTAACACACGATGCATGAAGGAAAAAAATAATTTCACTTAAAATGCACACAGTCTGTTTAAAGAAAATTAATAAAATACTTTCATGAAAGTGGTTATACAGAGCAGTTTCTTGGCTTTATTTAACAAGAAAATACAAAAAAAAAGAAATCAATTAAACTTTGAGAAGTAATGGAACATCACTTGAGTGCAACTGAAAGAAGTTGTCAGGAATCTAACTAACCTGAGTTAGTAAGATTTTCACCTTGACCATCCCTTGAAATATATTACTTTTGCCTTTTCAATTTTTTTTTTTAATTGTAAAGCAATGTCAATATTCTGCCCAAAAATTTGGGTGAGAGGACTATATTGAAGCATAGAAGGCCACAAGACTGCCTGCAATAGCTTGTATACCTCGCTGCATCTTCCCCGTCACGTGGAGGGTGCAGTAGATCTGCAAGTCAGTTTGATACAGTAATCCTCTTCTTGCTTATTACCCACGTGTACCAATATTATTGTCTTCCTCATGACAAAAATAATGATGTGATGAAGTATAAATCAAGGTGATAGGTGATGAACTAAGAAAATTAAAGAAAGCACTGAAGTTTTCTTATTGGGTTTAGATTTCTTTCTGAAAGGTTTTTGTAGGATCCCATTTGTTGTGTACAAATTTCTGCATTATTTAGAAATCAAATAGTATTATGAAATAGTAAATAAGGAGTAACTAGCACTATGAAAATTATGAGGTGAGATTGAAGCTTCCCAGAAAATAAATTCTAGCAACAAAGGGTAGACCCAGGTATTTGAGGATGTGACACATAACATGAGAGAAATGAAGTATAAGACCTCACTAAACAGTTGGTCAAGAAAGCTGTATCCCAAAGTGATGACGCATTAATGCTAATTTTTTTTAAAATAGCTGTTACACAAATAAATGCTAAACATCAATAAATCAGAACCTCACTTTAAAGAAAAAAACCAACAAAACAATGTCAACAAAAAAACAGAAAATAAAAAAAATAAGGAGGACTCAAGAAAAGCAGTAATTCCTTTAAGAAAAAGCCTGGCTGTGGACTGTGAAAAACTTGCAGCTTCAAACATGTGGAGAAACCTTTCATAACAAAGGGCTCCATTTCTAACTAGATGAGCAGTCACCTCAGAGAGTATATCTGGACTATGCAGAAAGCTTGTAGGGTGGAACATAAAACTAATATGCTAGGAAAACTGTCAGATGTCAGAAAATATACGAAGAAAGTGAGAACAGAAAATGTGAGGCAGGGTCAGATCTTGCAAAATTGCAAGTACTAAAATGTACTTTCATCATCCAAATAAAAAGAAAACAGGAAAAAGAGTGGCTTCACCAAGCAGCAAAACCCAGTTAAGATTAAAGACATTTTCAGGCAGACCAAAACAAAATTAATATGGGGATGTTGACTACCAGTAGCAAATGCAGTGTGGCTAATGACACGCTCTGTGGAAATGAAAATTACTCTTCTAAGATGAGAAGAAAACAAAGACATAAAACTATTTTTAAGGAAGTGTCTAGACCAAGAGGGCAAGACCCCATAATCTCCATCTGAGAGTACTTAAAACACTTGTACATTAAATGGCAGTTCAACAACAAAGACTTTTAATGAATCTATCAAGCTGGCAATCAAATGTCTGAAAAATAAAACCTAGCTTTTATTTCTTTTAAGCACAAGGAGTGAACATGATCCAGACAACATAAAAACAAGTGCCTGTGACCTCATGAGCTGTGCCAGGATTTGAAATAAACTATGAAGCATTGCATAGCTAGAGACACCGAACTAATGAAAATGGAATATAATGAATAACAGCTTTATCCCAGCATAGACTATCATTGTCCCAAAACAGCCTGGCTTATCTTTTTATGAGATAATGAATATTGTAAGAAAAGGAATATAGAAAATCCAAGCGATAGGATCATATATGTTGGATACAATGCCATTCAAGAAAAGAAAAATTATTCTGGATAAAAAGCTCTAGAAATGCAGAAGAATCACAACATCGTTTAAAGGAAGGAAACAACATTAGGACAAAAGAGGATATTACTGGAGTAGAAGAAGATGACTGGCTATGTTTCAAATTTCAGTTTTTGGAACTGTGTGTGTTTTACTGATACTGATACAAAAATTCAGATAACACCAACAACATTTGGCAATAACAAACCTGAGAAACCTCACTAAAGAGGTGAAGATGAAAGATCATACAAAAATAACTGGACTGACAATCTGAAGGACTGAAATAGTAAAAGTGGATTGAAACTGGAAATACAAGCACAGGATCACACACTAGGGGCAAGGAAATGATGTCACAGGCTAGATCTCCCCAGTCGGAAAAAAGAAGAAGAATATGACTGCATATTGACATCAGTTCTGGAAAGATGGCATGACTAAGCCTTTAGCTGACAAGTGTCTGAGATGTGCCCATTGAAGAGATATCATTAGGGACAGGAAGCAGTAACAAATCTGCATTTGAAATTATGCACACAATGTATGTGATAAGGTCCTGAGCCCAGTTTACCCTTAAAAACTGCCATTAGGTCTCTCAACTTTGGAAGATTGAGTCAAGTTTCCCAGGGAAAACATTTGCAGAATTTTAGCCACTTACAAAGTTACAACTGATTGGGAATTAAAACATCTGAGCAGAAAGATGGTAATTTAAACCACAAGCATTTGGCTCTGATCACATACTTTAGTGATTAGACAGTTGACCTCAACCTAAGCGCCTTCTAAAAATATTTTTCTACTATATATTTGCACGCCTACACGTACAAGAGCAAAGATACAAAGGTAAAATCTCTGACAAAAAGTTCAGAATCCACATCTGTATTGCACGTATTCAGGGCATCGATCTGGAAGCCTGCTTTGCTGAGCTCTGTCTGCAATCCATCATGAGAAACAGGCACTTCTGCAGCGTGACTCAGGTCCTGTGTGGGCTGAACAGTCCTCAGAGGTTGTCTGTCTTTCTTCACTAAACTGCTGGGAAGCTGGGACTTTGGAGTTTGATGCATCACTAGATACGTTTGCATGCAAATACAGATTCATTCATTTATGTTTTTTTGCTTCACTTATCTATACAATATTTTATGTCGAGCTTTAAATATTCTGACATACTTTGAATAAAAAAAGAGCATGATGTCAGCCTAGTTATAGGTTGAACTGCACCAGTTTATAAAAACAATTATATTAAATAATTATTGGATGGACCAGAAACTAAGTTTGAATGTTGCTTTCATTTTTACGTGTCTACAGAAATTGCAGCATTCAGTAGTGCTATTGCAATGTTTATGCATCTTACTGGAAAAGATTCTCTCCACCTTTGTACCAGTTTTCATTAACTTTTTTATGACATACTAATGTGTGGTGGCCAGTGAACCTGTGGTATCAAGGGACAAAGAGAGTCCGCTGGTGGGACAGTCCATAGAACCAAAAGATCCTCCCCAAGTTACGGTAAACAGAAAAGGCTTCTCCCAGGATGCTCTATTCTGTTATGTTAATCTATCCCAGTTCTGCTTCCCTGGTTGGCCCATGGCCCCTCTGCCCCTTTGTTACCTTATATATTCCATGCCCTAAAAGGTTCTCCACTCCAGGTTCCTCCCATTGGCCCTTGCCCCATCACCACTCCCCCAGAGTTTCCCCACTGGCTCCCATTCCCTAGTCCCGCCTGTGTACCACCCCCGTGCCCTCAGATCAGTGGTCCCTGATGTTGCCTCCTCTCCCGTACTTAAACCTGGACCCTCCATTGTTTCTTGTCTTCGGCCCTGGACTCCTTCTTGGTGTGGCTGCAATAAACCTCTGTCTGTGGAACCCCATATGAAGATCCTTCCTGCCTCTTTGCTGTCGACCCATTTTAAGGAGCTGTCTGTGTGTGTTTGTGTGCGTGCACGTGTGTGTGAGTGTGTGGTGGTCCTGCCGAGCGGCTTCGCTTTGGAGACGCTTTTAGGAAGGTCGCAGCACCTCGCGCTCCGGCACCGCAAAGCCGCAGGGCCCAGCTAGGGACAGACTAATGTTCACTGTGACTGAAATCTGCTGCATCCATGTGGTTAAACTTTCCGTAGGCAATGAAAGCAGTCAAAACAAACTACTTGGTTTGTCACCTCTCAGGCTGTTGGTAAGAGCATGTGTGAATGTATGCATGTTCATGTGCCATGACTACCTTTGCTACAGAGCAGTGGGGGGGCACAAAAATGTAGACTCCTTAACAGAAAACAAAAATAATAAAAGACTGATCTTGATGTTAAGACCTTGAATTGAAAGAAAGGTGACTGGGTTCAACTGCTGTATGTTTCATTTTCTGGATAACCTCTAGCACATGACAGCAACACCAGGAGTCCAAGTGATGCGCGTAAAATCTCTTCTTTATAAAGTAAATCTTGGTAACTGACTTTGCCATAGAAATTTTGGTAAGGATAAACTTCTTCGTAATTAAGAGCTTTCAGATGTTACGTATGACTAGAGGTAGCTAGTTTAAAAGCAAACAAACAGCCCAATGAGGCAACATACTACCTTTGAAATTACAGTCACCATTTTTCTCAGCAACATGAATAGAGCACTCCCCATCTAGAAGGAACTGTGAAACTATGGTCATGTGCTCATTAAACTGCCAAAGCTTTTAAATAAATTCTTGGTTCATTAAATAAACACAACTGGAAATACTGCCTTTGGAATAACACCTATTTATGTGGTTGTGACACATTAGTTATAGCAAAGTAACTTTCACTTCAAAAGATGTGTCTTACTTGAGTACAAAGATCCAGGCTGTTAGACCAGACATTAAAATACACTCAGATGTCCTTGCTGTCACATATTTTTGATACCTGAAGCCCAATTATTCTATGTAAGAACACAATTGAGGGCAGTTCTCATTTTAAAATTGTAATGGAATCAATTTTCTACAGGCAGGTGAGATGCTTATGCTAAGATAAGGATTTCTCTCTCAAGCATGAAGTCAGTCATCAGAAGAAAATCAGCAGCTGGCATGATAAATGAATTGGGCACATTACTATGCATTTTTAGCAACACCTGAGTGATTCCTGAAGTGCTTTTCAAATGTAAAAAAACCAATTCACTAAATAGGTAAAGAAATATGAAGAATTTGTTGTTATGGATTTCAGATTCCGACTGGGATATTAGATAGGAAGGATGATTATGTTGTAACAGTTGACAACTTTGGAAAAAAACCTAAAAATTGTTCTGCACTTTCAACCTAGACCAGCACAGTGAAGATGTTTTTAATATTTCTTTCCAACTGGATTACTTTATTTCCAGTAGTTAGCAAAATATATTGTGCTACTTTACACCAATGTAAAGCTAATGAAAACATTTCAGATTACACTAAGATAGGATTTGCAAAATGCACTATTCTATTTAGCTGCATTTGAGATTCTCAAGAACTGCACTTTGAACTCAGATGAAGCATTTCTCTGAATCTCCTTTTGCAGAATTGTTAGTTTCAGAGGGAAAAAAAAAAAAGAAAGTTGGTATTATTACTTTTTTTCGCTATCTCTGTATGTTTAATTAATCTCTTTTTAGGGTTGGGGTCTTGGTTATCTATGTTGCACTACCTCCAACAAAAGACAAGTCTTCTCAACCTTTGCAGTATGCCCAAGGGATTCTGCTCCTGCTGAAAGGAGATTCAGCAATGCTGGGGTTTTCACAAAAATACTGCTTCCTCCTCCTTCACATCACAACTTCTTGTTGCTGTCCCTGTGCTGACAGGATGAGGTTAAACTATGCATTGACCAAGGGGACTGGTTGGAATTTAAAAACAGTGCTCAAAAAAGCCTGGGGGAAATTTCATGGGAAAAGCTGCCTAATGATAGTAGAACATTTCAAGCCAATTTTGTCACTGAAGCTCCTTTATAAAGAAGCCACAGTCCTGATAAGAATTTCATCAGAGATTTTAAAAGCAACACAGTAGGCCCAGAGACCTACAAGGATGAAAAGAAATTCAACCTTATTTATTTCTCAAAAGGCTATTAAAAATGAAAAGAAAACCCACCACACTGGAACTTAGATGCTCTCACATTAAGCCAGTTTATCCATGTTTATTTAGGGTATCCAGACCTTGAGGTAGCCCAGAGTAACAGACAAAACCACTGAGCACTGGGCCATGGGCAGCCTGAGTGACTGAGTCACTCTGACAGGAGCACATAAGGTCTGTAGCAGAGTTTGCCTCTTAGCACTCTATAGTGATTGGATTCCCCACTTGCATTTAAGTTTATCTGAAATGGATTTTAGGAGTTAAAATGAAAACTGATAACAAATAATCTCAATCTAGTTATTACTAGAAGCACTTTAACAATGAAAACATCATAAATGTTGTTAAATCATAATTTCAACAGAGGTATGGATAAAACCTAAATAAACTACCATAGATACTTTCTAAGAAAAAGCAAAAAAAATTCCTCTTGCACTTCTGCTGTGTGTTGCAGGGGTTGCTTAGAACAATGTTTTAGTAAACAAATATCAAACAGGGTTTTAAAATGAAAAAAAATCAATCAGAACCCACATTAAAATATAGAAAATATACCAGAGATAGGTGTGAGGGCATGACTGCTGATGGTATTTAATTTTCAGGTTATGAATCAACTAGAAACAGTGACTATTTCTATTATCCGTAATCTACAATATTATTTATAGCAATAACATCTTTGTTTCATGTTGACTTGCGTCAATGTGAATACAAAAGGTTTTAAATCTTCTAATCATATCTCTCTTATAATCTCTCAATACAAGTTGTTCAAATAAGCTGATTTAAAAGTACTATTGCTAAATTTGGAGATCAAAAGTATTAGCATTTGCAGAAGAGTGTTTTAAGAAAACACTTAAAATTTGCATTAACATGATACATGACATATATTAGATAAATACACTAATATAAATAAGAAACTATGGATCAGCTCAAACAATACCTTAAAATCAGTATCTTTAGAAATTAAAATATGCTAGAAAATTAAACTGAAATTTAAAATAAAAAAATTAAATAAATTGCTGCCCCCTGGAAGGCATGAATACTCTCCAGTACTGAGACTATAGTCATCTTTCTCTGCCCAAAGAAGTCATCATGAATGATTTTACTTAGTCTTGGAATTTAAAACTATACTTACTGGCAATTGCAATTCCACTGACAAGATTAGAAACTAAATTAAAGTAATGCTTATAAAAGATTTTTATCGCATATATTGGTCATAGTACTGGTTTTTTAATATATGCTACTCTAATCCTATATTTCAGAATTTCAGAAAAAAAGTTTCTGAAAGAGGCCAGGAAGGATTTTCACTCTTTCAAGTGGTCTATTACTCCATATAATTTTTTTAAACTTTTCCCCCTCTCAAATATCTGTCTCAGCAGGAGAGAGATATAGGTACAATTGTTTCCTGTGCTCTTAAAATTTCTCTGCACACAACTCTTTGTGTCAGGTTTTACAGTTGTGTAGCCCTTTCTACATCTCCATCCGTCTTCTGCTTAAATGCCTAACAAGGCATTAGAAAACGAATGTTTTCAGCAAATAAACACAAAAACAGTACAATATGTAATAATTCTTTTTAATATCAAAGAGTTCCAGATGACATAAAAAAATGGTTTTGGAAGTTCATTTAATGGCAAATTCTGAAATAATTTTTTCATAATTGTTTAAAAGAAAAAAATATTAGGCAAGATATAAAAGGTTTCCAAATGTTTCTACTCCAATTTCATTGTTTCCAGTTGCAACACATGGCAGGTAATACATAGTTTTAGCACTCTTATGTACTGGACAGTGCTCTGAGACCAAACAGTCTTTCATAGCTTGAGTGTTTTACTTGAAATGTATATAAAACCCACAGTTGTATTTGTAAAAAAACCCTATGTGTTTTATTGCTACACATGTGTAATTAGTATTAATAAGTTTGTGCCTATGTATACATACACATACCTCAAGAATCAAAGACAACACACATTTTTTTCTCTACCTGTACTAAGAAGGTCCAAAACACAAGAGAAAATGAATTATACTGGTGATCAGTGACATCTCTTTTTCTCCCTCTTGGCTATGGATTCAAATTCCCTGTAAAGTGTACTGATTCAATTTTAATAAAAATCAATTGGATATTTTGAATTATTAAAATGAAGGAAAGCAACATTCAGCTGAATCAGCTCCAGTTTGTTACTCTGGAGGTGGCACAAGTTGATATCATTTTAAATGTGACTCACGCTGTTTAGACAGATGATATAAATATCTCAGGGAGACAGAGATAAAGTAGTTTTATCCATCAAAACAGTCTAGAGTCAAGGTTTCCATTAATAATTCAATTTTTCTGTAAAAGATTTCCTACTTATTTTTAACCAAATGGTTTCTCTTTTTTTTTTTTTTTGAGGAACAAAAATAATCAACTTTTGAATAAGAAGGTCTTTAAATAGGCAGAGCAAGTATTCTTTGGCTTTTCTAGAAGACTGCTTTTCCATATGTTACTTTCCTAGTGTGGACTTTTGCACAGATACTGCACATACCAAACAAAGTTGTACCTGAGAGATGAACAATTCTTTCCATGAGATAACTTTCCATGAGATAACAAGTTAACCCTGGTGGGATGGGGGAGAGAACTGGAATGGTAAAAGTGAGAAAAATTGGTGGGTTGAGGTAAAGACTGTTTAATAGGTAAAGTAAAAGCTGTGCACACAAACAAGACAAAATAAAGCGTTCATTTACCACTTCCCATCGGCAGGCAGGTGTTCAGCCATCCTCAGGAAAGCCAGGCATCACACGTGATGATGATTTGGGAAGAGAAACACCATCACTCTGAACATCCCCCCTTCCTCCTCCTTCCCCAAGCTCTACGCTGAGCATGACACCATATGGGCTATCCCCGTGGCCAGCTGGAATCAGCTGTCCCATCTGTGTCCCCCCCCCAACTCCTTGCGCACCCCCAGCCTGCTCCCTGGTGGGGTAAGAGCCAGAAAAGGCCTGGATTCTGTGCAAGCACTGCTCAGCAACAGCTAAAACATACCTGAGTTATCAACACTGTTTCCAGCACAGATACAAATCACAGCCACATCCAACTACTGTAAGGAAAATCATCCCCAAAAAGCCAGCACAACCCCATTTCCCGAGTCTAGTCAGTTTGGCGTGTACTTCAGGCTGACTAAAAAATATTGTCCCAGATACCCTTCACTGGCTCTTTCCATGGTCCATGGCTACACATCACCTTTTGGGCTCTGTAAGCCTAAAAGCAATTAACCAAATCTGACTGAAGAAGAATTTCTGATTCCCTGTGAGGTTAAACATACCGCCATCTCCCTATGAAAAACCCACAAATGCTACATAGCTTTTTATTTTCAAAAAAAAAGGGCCACATAAATTTATTAAAAACTGTGCCTCCAAATCCCTGTGTCATTAGTACTGAAGAGATAGCTAAAGATAGTAAGGCTAAAATATACCTAGCTAAATACAAACCAAATGTTGCCAGTGTATCAGATCTCTGAGGGGAAAAAAAAATAAATCAGAAAGTTATTTAGGAGTAGAGCTATGTTATACACATTGCACATTCAAAATGAATCCAGCTGGTATTGCAGCTTGTGTAGAGCACAGGTTGACACCAAAAACTTGCTTTAAGGACCAGATGAGCTCAGATTAGCTCTATAACTTTTGATCTGCTACATGTGAAATAAGTGGCCACTTGTGTGGCTTTGCCTTTTTCTTAAAGTTGTCATGTGAACATCCTTTTGCCTGACAGTCAAAATGACCCATAATGGTCACTTCTAAGAAAATACTATAAGAGATCTGAAGGCCATCACACTGGTGAACCTCAGTGCAGACAGAAATCAGGCAGCTTGACATGGCCTTGATTAGAAGTCCTTCTGATGCTGCACAAGTTAAGGAGATCTGTGGTACTCGTTTTTTCCTTCTCGTGTTATCTCCAACAAAAGGTATTTTAAACAATACCTTATGGAGAGTGAGAGCCTTTATTACTGGGGTTCACAACAAATTCTAGCACAGGTGTGTTACAATTCCCTAGCATTCTCTAATGAAATCCCAGACATTTTACCATTTTCTGGTTATCTGCTGGTCAAAGAAGTCCCCATTAAACATGCCAGTTACAGAAACATTACATGGAACAAGTCAGCTGGGCAAGACAGCTCCAAAGAGTACAAAAATGAGTCAAATATTATTTACAGCATGGTAAACCTAATGGCCAAAGGGTCAAAATTACAAGCCTGGCACAAAACTGAGCTGCACACAGGAGAACCTATACCTAATTAAAGCCAATGCACTGTACAAGGCCTGTTTGATGACCGTGTAGCCACCATTGAGTCAGAAGCTAAAAACTTTATGCTGTATCTCCTTTGCATTGTGAGCTGGAGGGGAGAAAAGGGGACATACCCTCACAAAACAACTACAAGCCTCCTACAATGACTACACTTAAAAGAAATCTATCAGCATCATGAAAGGTATTGTTATTCAGTAACTGTGCTTAAGAAATGACCGACTGGTGATCCAAAGACTTCTGTTTTCAAACTCAGGGATCTCCTAGATGATGTGCTTTCTTATCTGAAAGAATTACATTTAGTGCTATCTGTTAATGATAGATTTCTAATATTTGTTATCAAAGTTGTGTATATGCTTTACAAAACAATTTATCCATCATTTCCTGATAAATATAGTTAGTTAATTGAAATGGATAATTTTATTTAATGACATTAAAATGGTGTTTTTACATATGGAGGAAATCAGGGGTTGCACATTCATCCTATAGCTCAAGATCATAAATGCAATTAACCGCATCCTTTAGAATTATGTCTGGCAGGAAATCTGGTCCCTTTCTCTTCAAAACAATGCAGATGTACACAACACAGAAAACAGAAATGGGAAACAGCAGCTTGTCACAGATTTAAATTGTTAAATACCAGCTAGTAATCCCTGAAATTGAATCACTAATGTCTCCAAAACTTTTGCTAGCATAGGGAGAAAACTCATTACAAAAATAAGAGGTGTATAAAGCAGGAGTATTCAAGCTTGCACTAACATTTAAAAACAAACAGCATGGCACATAGTTTTAATAGACCATTGATAGAGGAAAAAACATGGGTGCATCAAAATCTTGTTTAAGAAAGTTTTGAAAATATCTGACCACCAAGGACACATATAAGGTTATACCTCAACATTCCAATGAACAGCATAGATCA
The DNA here is from genome assembly GCA_013397865.1 of Struthidea cinerea. Taxonomy (NCBI): domain Eukaryota; kingdom Metazoa; phylum Chordata; class Aves; order Passeriformes; family Corcoracidae; genus Struthidea; species Struthidea cinerea. The sequence goes on from VZTI01002511.1 coordinate 1,184,947, forward strand.
AAAATGAAATACAATTCTGAGCATATAAAGTTGTGCCCACATTTATCTACTGCCAAATGTTAAACAAATGCTTCTCAATATTTGTTTTGGCTATTCTCTTCCCCCACTGCACTCTAGGTATTAGGTTTTTCTTCCCTTGCTTTTTGAATACTAATCATCTCTCAACACTGTCAAAATTTTTCCCTATGCTTTTAGAAAAGATAAATACTTGTAAAGTTTTAACCTGTTCAGAGATTGTGGTGTTTTCTTTATTAGCTTTAAGAAGAAACTGAAGTTCAGAAAAATAAAGATGGATCTTGCTTCCTAGAACATGCCTCAGGTTGACAGGTTTTCTACAGTCCAGCCAAACCTCCTGCAGCACCTGTTGTTATCACATTCTCCAAAGTACAGGCTTACCGATTTACCAAGTGGTGCACTGGCTCCTCAGTGAAATTAAAATAGACATCACCTTCCAAAACATGGTATATGGTATTTGGGAAATTTTATTCCTGAGTTAACAGAGGCTAAAATATATTGTAAGTGCAGTGTCTTCAAGAAAAGTTCAGGTCTGGATCGGCAGCATGCTGACTTCTGACTTGATTCCATCAGAAGGAAAGCTCAGCAAGTGGAACAATAGGAGGACTTGTGAAGAAATCAGGCATTCAAAACAGGATTCCTTAAGAATTCTCTGCACTTTCTTTACAAATAGGAAGACTGCCAGAGACAAGAAAGTGGTGGGGATGAAAAAATTCATCTTTTTCCTGATGGATCACAGAATCATACAATATCCTGAGTTGGAAGGGACCCACAAGAATCACTGAAGTCCAACTCCTGGCCCTGCACAGGAGCACCCCAAGAGTCACACCATGTCCCTGAGCATTGAAACTCCTTGAACTCTGTGACCACTTCCCAGGGATCCTGTTCCAGTGCCCAACCACCCTCTGGGTGAAGATATTTTTTTAATATCCAACCTAAACCTCCCCTCATACAGCTTCTTACCATTCCCTCGGGTCCTGTCACTTCTCACTACAGAGATCAGCACCTGCCCTTCCCCTCATGAGAAGATTGTAGACTGCAATTAGGTCTCCCCTCAGTCTCCTCTTCTCCAGACTGAAGAAACCAAATGACCTCAGCAACTCCTTATACTGATTTCCCTCTAAGCCCTTCACCATCTTAATGGACCTTCTTTAGATGCTTTCTGAAAGTTTTATGTAAATAAGTTATATACAGTAATATAATTATAGAAAGGGAGATAGATAATTTATTTTGAGACAATTATTAAAGCACTACAGTCAGTGGCTCCAGCAAGTGTCTTGGTTTGATTCAGAGCTTATGCCTGGAGAAAATAAGTCTTTACGAGGATATAAAATATTCTTGCGTTTAGACCCCTAGACATTTCCCAGATAACATGTGATCGTTTTCAGAAAACTCATTTATTTTGTCAAATACATATTAGAACTGATTTCTTCAGTTGCCTTTTTAAAAAATTTACCTATAGTTCATAGCACCTCACAGTTCTGCACAGGACAGTCTGAAAAACAATGCAGGCATATTAGTAAGATAGATAGGTTACTAACTTAGGTGCCTTGGGTACATCACCATAATTGGGTGGGTGAAAGTGCTCAGACATTTCTGTAAAAGGTCAGAGAACTTGGGCAGAGGCTTTTGCAGAGTACGAGCTATTATATTTATTCTTTGCATCAAATTACTTAAAGAGCAACACAAAAAACCCTCCTTGCCCAGAGAAAGAGTGAGAAAATAGCTGGCAGGTGGGAACAGAGCTCCAACTGTGATAGTATGCACAGATTACCATCCTTTTAAACAAAGAGTAATCAGCACAGTATTATACATTTTTAAAATACCAGAGACTGCAATTCATGGCAAACTGAAATTAACTCTATTTTTATTCCTTGGTTCAAAATAAATCAGGGAAATCTTCTCAACTAAAAGAACATAATGGATAGAAAGTGAACAGATTGTTTTATTTGCTTTTAAAACATTGTTCCGATTTTTAGTGTAAAAAGATTATTTCTAGGTGTGGGTGGTATAATTGAACTTCTCAGTCTCTTTATGTTGTTATTCTCAATGCACATTTAAATGTAGTGCTAATAAGTAATGAATTTAGAAAAAAAAAAATCGAACAATTGAATGACATTTTCCATTCCTTACAAAGTTTGAAGCACAGGGAACAATATATCCCAAAGTTATGAAGTAATTTCAGGTGAAATCCTGAATTCTTTTAATTTCAGATATTTATATAGTTCTATTGCCATATTATCTTAGCATATCACAGTCTATTATTAGGAGTTTGTGTGGCCATTTACATTCGTAATGCCCAGAAACTGTGGTGAAAAAAATTACCCACATTTTATAGATACGGAATAAAACAGACTGGAAGACATGTAAAACATGTAAGTTTAGCTAATGCTCCCAAGGTATTCAAGCTGAGCCAGTCCCTGTCTTTACACTCAGATCACGTAAGTCAGTGGGCTTGTCCTTACACTCTGCACTGTGTGTTTCCTCCTTAGAGAGAAGGTAGCCAGGAAGGAATGGAAGAGAACATACAGAATGAGTACTGTAAACAGAGAAGGATGCGGAGGAGACTGGCCTGATGAAGTCAATGGCAAAATTCACATTGATTTTCTCATGTCTGGTTTCAATCTCTAGTTTAATCACTCTTGCTCATGACAGAGGTGTCCTCTCATCTAATGAAACCATCAGAGGATCTTCAAAAGCTCAATCACAGCAGCAAGAAAGGAAGGCTGTTCTAACAAAGGATGCCAGGTACCTTTTGATAACGAATCTCTCACATGCACAGATAAAAAGGCAGATTCTCTGTCAGCTTTCAAAAGACAAAATTCCTAAGAACTTTGGTTGCAATAAAAGAAAAAAAGAAGAGGACAAAACCCCTCTAAAATTACAGATTCAGTAAACAAGACTCTCATTGTTCTGAGTCTGAGATGAAGAGAATGAACCTTCTAAAGGACATAATAGAAAAAAAGGAGCCAAACAGTTGAAGAATTTTCACCAAGCTGGCTTGATAATAGAAGAGTACTTTTTTTTTGTTCCCTAGGACTTCTACATTTTTAAAACATTTTGAGGAAGAAGGTGGGAGTGAAAGGTCTAGAAACTCTAAAAGGAACAAGTATGGACAGTTCAGAAATCAAGGATAAAAACAAGCTATTTCTGCTTCTAACTGAGACACACCAGTAGGAACACAAATCAAGGATAAAAACAAGCTATTTCTGCTTCTAACTGAGACACACCAGTAGGAACACAACGTGTACTGCACTCATCATTTTTCTGTTCATGCTGGTTATTCATGCTTTTTCAAGCTTGACATAATCACAAACCCATTCTAGTTACAGTAAGACCTTGGCTAGTCAGAGAATTAAATGGTTGTTAATAGAATTTTTTAAAAGAGACAAAAAAAATTAACTTGGAAAAAACCTTACTACAGTCACAAAACCCAAGAATAATGCAATAAATAACTGTTAAAATAGTGTTTTGAAAATCAAGAATAACTCTAAGTGCCCCTGTTCCCATTTTGGGGAGCACAGCTTTGTTTCCCAGAGCTTTCTCAATGTGCAACTCTGGCTAGCTTTCATACTCTGTGGAAAATCAATTATCACAGAAATTAATAATGTCTGTTTATTATGGATATGTTAGTTGTTCTACGAAGCAGATCAATTTGAAAGATAGATTAGACAAGGACAACAAACTCATGCCAACACTGAAACTTATGAATATGGATTAAGACTGGCTATGATGGCTTAGACAAAAAAGTGTACGTGAATGCAAGATCTATGTAACTACTTTGTAAATAGTACTTAAAAATTAAAAGCTAAGATGAACATATTTCTTTTTAGTAAATATCTTTTTTCAAGGCTTTCCATAGGAAAAGAGAAAAAGGATAAAAGTGCAGGCTGGAAGGGGAACGCGTAGTATTGGAGAGGGGAGGAAGGGATAGGAACCGGGTGAAAATGTCAGTTGCTTTAAGTGGCTGTGGCAGTAGGGGTAGGCAGAGGACAGTATTAAATAGAATATGTGCAAGGAACTTAGAAGCAAATGAAGAAGAAATTAAAGAGTCTGAGGGAGTGAACAAAGAAACCAAGGAGAGACAAAGAGGCAGGACAAGATGAGTAGAAAGGACGGGAATATAATGTGGACCACAAGACAATAAAACCACTTGACTGAAGAGAGGATCAGAAGAAACAAAAGAAGGGAAGGTGAGAAAATATAAACATTTGTTAAAACATATACCTAAAATAAAGACAGAAATTAAAGAAGAAGGAAGAAAGCAATGACATGGAAAATTCAAAGAAAAAAAAACATTAAAAAAACCTTGGCAGAAAGAGTCAACCTTGTCAGTCAAAAGGATGAGATGCGATCACATCAAGAATCAATTCAGGCCTTGCAGAAGATATTCCCAAACAGAATGCAATTTCCCTAAAGGAAATGCCTTTATAACAAGAAGAATTAACAAATCAATAGAAGAACTGTTTAATTTTCTTGCCATTAGTTCAAATTCATGTTCTCTGCAAAGAATGTCTGAATGACAATCACTGAGCAAAGCATTCTCATTCTTATTACAGTTGCCAATCAAAGCTACAAAGCTACAATATGTATTCAGCTGGGGTCTTTGGTAGATACGTAAAATATAGAGGTCCACAACCAAAAACCAAGTTAGATCATAATGAAATAAAGTTTTTTGGTTTTTTAAAATTTGAATATAAATTAATCAAATCTTTCTCTGTTACAAGTATTTTAAAATAAAGGTATGTGTAATAGGGTGATTTTCTTGGAAAAGATGCATCTTCATGAATACATTATGAACACAGCTTGGTTTAATCCCAATTAGACAGTGGATAATTTTTTAAATCTTGGAAAGGCTTTAAGATCAGACAAACAGATGCAAATTATCACAGGTGTTTCTAATTTCTTCTACATGGCTCACCTAAATGCATATGTAATATTCAAACACTATTTTCTCTCATCTAAAATGACTGGTTATTGCTACTTTGTATTGTATCAGGATTATCCTGGAGGATGTCTTCGTGTGATCTCTCCAGTCCACCACCACAAACACATAATCATTTCTCTTTCACTTCAGTGTCCACGGGATGGAACAGAGATGAAGCAAATGCTGAACCTACTGAAAAGGCTGGCTAAATCCTTTCCTACATCCACACCCCTCACAGTGAATAGGTGTGCTGATTTTCAAGACCCTAATTTTGTGCCTTACAAAGCAATTGTGTGTTTTGTTAATTTCAACTGAAATCAATGTTCTTGAGAGGTGCTCAGTACATCCCAGAAAAAAGCTCCCCCAAAATGCTGGGATTTTTCTCTCCCATGGAGCTGACTGCCCACGCAAGCAGGGGGGATTTACACTTTGTGGGCATAAATTATTGGTTAGGAAAAGAAGTTTACGTTCATTTTAGAAATACATCACAGGCAAACTGCATTGGAAGCAATTTAGCATTCCTACTAGTTAAACTGCCAGATTACTTCTAAGTGCTATTTGGTAGGCACACTTTGCCTAGCAACAAGTGCCAGATGTCATTCCATTTCCTGCACACACAATAGAGGCCCATAAATTGCTTCCGTTTTAAGTATTCTAGAATTATAGCTGCAGCTCAGAATTTATTTAGTCACAAAATACCTTGCATACAAATACTGTATATAATCTCTTTACATAGATGAACATGTCTAAAGATAAACACGGGAGGGGCTGTTGGTTCATTTTTTTCTCCAAATGCTTGTGGTTTTCCACAGGGAAAGTCACATTACTTAAGGACATTTTACAAGGGCATTTAGCAATAGGACAAGGGACACGGCTGTAAACTAAAAGAGAATAGATGTAGATTAGATATTCCAAAATAAATTTTTACTGTGATGGCACTGGAACAGATTTCCCAGAGAAGCTGTGGATGCTCCATCCCTGGAGCTATCCAAGACCAAGTTGAACAGGGCTCTGAGCAACCTGGTCTGGTGGAAGATGTTCTTGCCCATGGCAGGTGAGTTGGAACTAGATGATCTTTAAGGTCCCTTCTAATCCAGGCCATTCTATGGTTTGGTGATATTAGCAAAAATACTTTTAAAAATACATACTTAGAGTAAGAAACCAATATACTAACATACCTAGATTCCAAGGAGACTGTAACAAACAGAAAATTATTTAAAAACTTAGAATGTAAGGTAGAAAATTGGTAATACATAAATATGGCAGGGAACTAACCAAGTATTAATGTTTATTGGTCTACTGAGAGTTTGAAGATAAATCTAGGTGAAAAATAGTGCCTGCTAGCAGAAACCAAAAAAATTTGAGTATGAAAAGCACCATCAGAAAGAGTATTCCTTAATAAAGACAGGGCCTATTGATCTTAAAAGCAGAACTGGAAAATATTTTAGGATGTATATTCTGCATGAAAGTAGATATTTTGAAACAATAGAGATCTGAAAAACACCTGCAGTCAAAAAGAAACAAAAACAATATTTACAAAATATCACCTAGGTGGACCATGTAGTCTGGATATTAACCTTTGTATTAGGTAGGCGGGTATTTAGTTGTTCAGTGATAGGACTGCAAGATCATAGTGGAAAGGATACCGCAATATTTGTGTGAAGTGAAAAAAGGAAGTTGGAACAGAGGATGGAGTAGAAGGTAGGGATAAGACTCAGGAACAGAAGAGTACTGCATGACTGTGATCCCCCCTGTTACTAAGTTACCAAAAATCATTGTAATTTTGTCTTCCATATGCAACATTTTATCAGGAGTATCACGTGGAAGCAAAGGTAGTAAAACTATCTAAAAGAATTTAAATTTATCTTACTATCCCAGATAACGCTGTGGCTGTCTTCAATTTAAGAGACGATACCTCCATTGGGACCCATGATAGAGCAAGATTACAATTTTGAACAGAGTATTTCCAGGTCTGTCAGGTTGGAATTTCTCATCACCACACAAATAATGTTATTATTCTGAATTTAAAAAAATTCCAAAGCAACAAATAAACTACATTCCCCATCCCCTGCTCCCACTAATATTTAGCATTAACTTAAGTGTTTATTACTCTTCAGGTAATATCTGTTTCATGATAATTTTTTATAACAGAAATAGAAATAATAGTTTGTGATATCACTAAAGTTGGCAATGTAAATAAAAATAACTACTAGCAGGGAGAGTACACAATATCCCACTTAGCACTTTAATATGTGTATCTGGTGCTTAATTTCTCCATGGGTGTCCAAAAGAAAGAACAGTATATAGAAAGTGTAAAGACAGAGCTAAATATTACACATTGTTTTTCTGGCATTAAACAAGCCAGAAAGGTTACCTGGAAGTTTTTCCAGTGCTTTTTCAGACAAATAATTTCCACATACAGATATGTACACCCCCCCCCCATATATAAAATATAGGTACAGCTATATCAATAAAAATAAATATACCTTAATTAGCACAAAAAAATATGTATTTTGCAAAGATATTGCAAAAAGAATAGAAAATAACTAAAATGGAAGATAAAAAGGTATTTATATCTACATGCTGCCATAAAATGTCAAAATAATTTTTTAAAGGACTCTAAAAATGTATTAGGAAAATAAGCCTCAACCACACATTACTAATGGGTAAAGCAGAAAAATGTAGTGGGTCTGTTTAAAATTCTTTTGAAATAGAAAGTGGGCATTTTTTCAGTACAAATCATCAGTAGATTTCAAGAAAAGCTATTAGAGCAAGCTGAGCTTTGTTCTTTTTCTTAGCACACTCTCTTTTTCAATCTTTCACTTTTGCAATGACTTTTCTTAAACTACCTTTTCTTTAGAAGGAAATTGAGAAATCAAATGTGAATGGCAACAGGTTCTTATTATGCACACTTTTTTATTTATTAATTCAATATAGGAAGTGTCTTCTTTTCCTTTTTCACACAATGGCTGCCTTGAAAGAGCAGTGCAATTCTGTTAATTTGCATTTTATACTGATTTTTTTCACCTCTGCACTTTCCAAAAGAGAGCTGCATTGAAAACTGAAGAACTTCCAATCTTGCAGTTGTAGTTAGAATGCTGTGAGAAACAACGTCAAAGACTTTACTGAAGTCCAGACATACAACACTCACAGCCTTTTTCCCTCATCTACTCAATGGGTTACCTTGCTATAGAAAGAGATCGGGTTGGTCAAGCAGGACCTGCCTTTCCTAAACCCATGCTGGCCTGGCCAGGTCCCCTGGTTGTCCTGTGTGTGCTCATGATGGCACTCAGGAGGATCTGCTGAGGTCACACTGACAGGCCTGTAGTTCCCCAGATCCTCCTTCCAGCCCTTCTTGTAGATGGGTGTCACATTTGCTGACTTCCAGTTAACTGGAACCCCCCCGGTTAGCCAGGACTGCTGGTAAACAATGGAAAGTGGCTTGGCAAGAAACTTATGTTCTTTGGATCTTTGGGAGTGCTTTTCTTCTATGTTAGTATGGGCAGTCTTGCAAAATACCTCCAGAGCTTCCAGAAATAATATATAACAGGTCGGGATGTTTTAGGTTGGACTACACATGGGAATGTGTGTAGGAGTAAGTAATATTGAAATACTCTCCTTTTTAGGAACAGCAATACCATTAAGGCTTTTCAGACTGTAAATTGCAGAATGCTGAAAGCACAGATCTGGGTACTCATCTTGTTTCAAATTGGGATGAAGGTGAGATTAAGATGCAATAATCAAATACTTCCATACATTTGTGGCAGCTAATTGAGACTCAATTCTTACTCAAGTTATAATACTTTTTTCTTTGTGCTTTAAGCTGTTTCAATATGCACTTTCCCCTCCCATACTGCAGAGCCAGAATCACTCCTTTCACTATTTCTTGCAAAAATAGACCAGTGAGAAAATTCTTCTAAACATATTAACCCACTTAGTAGGAAGGGAACACCAGAACATGAATAAAGCTGAAATTTTAGATGTCTGCATGATCTTGTGCTGACCTGAACACAGGAGACCTCCCACATGCTATTAAGCTACAAAGCCAAGGTGAAGTCATACTTCCTATGCTATGGCTTTCATTATCAGTGAAAGCTTTCAAAATAAAAAATAGTCTTGTTGAAATCAGATTTCATCCTTAGGATCTTGTGTCACCCATGTCCCAGCACATTCTGTCCCGGTACTCTAGCTCAGCCTCTCTGAAGCAGACAGAAAAGAAAAAGCACCAGGGAACAAAAATCATGCTATTTTTAGTAGCAGTTTCCACCCTAATTTCACCACTGCAGGATAGAAACATTTCTCACAATTCTAGCTTTCCACTTCTGTTCCACAAACTTACTTATCTGGTGGTCTGAAACTGCCATGAGTGTCAATTGATGCATAGTAACTTTACAGGCTCCTGTAAGAAAGAGAGGACAGGACATTCTGCAGAGCCTCTTCCTTTGCAGAAGTCAAGAAATTTTTTGTTGCAAATGAAAACATGAGGGGTCATTTTGAGCTTAAACCAGTAAGAAGAGCTAGAGGGGCTGTACATACTGATTTGACCTGTCATCTGCATTTGTGACTGTCTACAAATGATTTGGTTTTTAAGGTAGGTATGTATTGTGTGGATCAGTCATGAATTTTTGCACAGGAATCTGTCGCTATCCGTAATTTTCTGGTCTTGCAAACTCTTGCAGCGACACATATGAATCTAAGGCTTGCTATAACACTTCAGTGGCTTTTCTCATCTTTAGTATAAATTTGCAATTTTAGACAATGTTTAATTTTCCAAGTGTTGAACTGGTGAAATAATTCCATTGTAACATGCCATGGAAATCAGGTAAATCCAACATTACACGTGTTTTAGAGAGGACAATTGCTCCAGTAAAGTGAGTTTCAATTAATATGTCGTCAGGTTTTATCTGAATGTTTTAAACTTACAGCTGTTTATGTTTGTCCTTACTGGTTTCATCATCTTCTGGACTTTGTTTTTTTCTACTAAGCTTTTCATGTGAAGATTTATTACAGTATTATTATTTTTAGATAACTTACTTAGAATATTATACTATTTATTTATTTTTTAGAACAATCTGAATGCTCTTATTGCTATCTGATATCCCTTGTAAGTGGCTTTGTGGAAAACACCCAAGCAATTTTGATGACATATTCACAGTTTGGCTGTGCTCGCACTCACGTTAACTCCAACTAGACAAGGATTTCACACATAAATTATCAATATCTCCTATATTAGAAGGAGAAAACAGAATATTTCACAGTTCAAAAAAGTCATAATCATTTTTAAGTGACAACCTCTGGATTCAACAAAGATAGTCCTATCAAATATGGCATCATGCAAACAAACATTCACGGATGTAGCGCAATGAACACTGCCAGTGGGCCCTGAGAAGCTTCCTGCTTGTCTTGGGGTGACTTTATGATGTGTATCCCCTATCGCTACTCTATGCCCACCAATCTTTTCTGTGCCTTTAAACAGCAAAATGGGTGGGTGTGCAATAACAAGCTCTTTTACATGGACACTTGCTACACAGGAGCATCTTTCTGAATGTATGAACAGTCAGTTTGAGACAACACGACTGAATTTCATTACTGAATTTGCTTCATTACTAGTAAACTTGCCACAAAAGTGGGAGTTTGAGAAGAATGGCTTCAAACTCTATTGCCCAGGTAGGAGAGATTTGAGGGCTAATGGAGCCCATAACACTCAGCTAATTCATCAATCCACCCATTTGTTATGAGGCTAGGTGTTATATAAATGTTAACAAAATGGAAATGAGAAGTTGCCTAAAGCAAAATATATGTCCTGACCAACAGTGTCTGGCCTTCAGTGGATCTAGCAAATTTGTTTCTGTAGTTAACAGACTCTGACAATTATCTTAACTAGTAGCACCATAAAATGGAAAAACAAAGTAACTCTCACACTTCCAGGTCTAAATAGGTAACACTGGGATTTTCTAAAACTGAACATGTCAGCATCAGTAAATATGGGAGGGGAGAAGGGCAACAGAGACTACATACAGCTCCATAACTTCCATAATGCTCTTCTGGTTCTTTGTCCAGGATACAAGTACGCAATTAGTTAGTGTTTTAAATAGTAATTATGACAGAGTGTAGAAGACACAGATCAACGTGCTCTGAGAAGAAAGGCAATATCATACCCCTGTTTTTTCTAGAAGCAGAACCCCTGGCTGAACATCACAGTCACTGGCAATGCCCGGACCCAAAAGCTGGTCAAGCCCAGCATCAGCTGTCTGTCTCCTAAGCATCATTTACTGACTATGTCTCGGACTTTCTCTAGAAACAGCCCTCATTTCTGAGTTTCTTATATCCTGTACAATTTCAGAATCTCCTCTGCTGACTGGAATGAACAGCAATAAGGAGATTAAACTGGAAACCCAGTCCTTTGCATGTCCCATCAGTGAGAATGTCTGCTTACATATAATTACTAGCCTTGGGTGTCAAAGATCTGCAGATGTTATCACTTTAACACGATCCCTCTAAGTTTAAAGCAGGAAAAGGCTACAAGGGAAAAATTTCTAATGCTAGGTATGCACAAATGGACTAATCTAAACGTCCTACCTAAAAAAACAATAGAACTTCGATATTCAAAAAAACTTTTCTTTTCTTTACATTTTAATATTTGTCTCAGGTAAGGCTTTCTATATAACTCTGCTTTGCTATTTTTCCTCCAGAGGTTAAAATAAATCTCCCAGATTTCTATAGAATTGCACCATATGACTTCCTGCTGACACTGAATTGAAACATATAGTATTCTCCTCTACAGTCTTCAAGCTATAATAAACTTCCATGGCACTCCCCCATCTCAGCAGTCTAATATCAGCGGATATTTCTCTAATAGTCTAAAAATTAGCATTTAAAATGTTAATTGCTTCCTGACTAATGATGAAAATTATGAGTTAAATGTGCAAGAATTATTTATAAATTGCAACGGCACGCTAATTTTCTCTTCATCTTATAAAAATACAGCAGCCAATGAGGAATTTCAGAGCAATTAGTAAGGTAGACTACACAAATCTGTGCAAGTCAAGCTTTTGTAGTTTGTACTCCAGGCTTTTTTGGTCTCTAAGGGTAAAGGCTGTCAAATTTCTTCACCTAAGAAAACCTACTAGATAAATTCACTGTCAATGGTTTTCTTAAACTTCCACACTGGATAATTAACTTCTGCAAGGATTCAGCAAGGAAACCATAAGTTATAGTGGCATCAAGTTTAATATACAAACATTACCGCAAACAGTGGCACAACTTAGCAATATGTATTTTTTTTTTTTTTCTATTGGTTCTAACACTTAGAATTTTCTTAGGTTCACACACTGGAAGATGAATGAAGCACTTCATTTTCAGTATGATACAGATTAGGTAACACAGTTCCTACAAGTTAAAATACACATATACCTATATAGTATTACTGCATTGCACGGAAAAGAAAAAACCCCAAAAAAAGAAAGGTATGTATACATTTTCTTCTCAACAAAGAGAGAAAATGGGTTTATAAGAAGTCCCTTAAACTGGCTTCTGTGTATTCCCAGAATACTTCTACTGCAAGCTCCACAGCTGTGGTTCTGGCTCCCTATTCATTGCCTTGAAAGCCACAAAACTTGATACTGTTTTCCAACTTTTAGTCTGAGACTCCATCCAAGAAATACCTGCAGAACTGCCCTACTAGGAATGAATCCTGGGTGCTCACACTTCAATATCTTTCAAAACACAGAGATTAATTCTTTCCCCCACTTCAATTCTAGTAGGATGTAAGAGAAAATTGCAGCTTACCCAGTGTAGGAGACGGAAAACCCCACAATTTATTTCAAAAGAAAAATTAAATCAAAGTCAGCACCTTTAAAGAGCAATAGTAAAGTTATAGAATAAGATAATTATGGAAAGCATGTAAACAAGATAGTGATAGACAATTAGGATATAAAAATAGAATGCTACAGTGACATTTTACAGCCACTTTTAAAAAAACAGATTAATTTTTAGTGTCATACTCCACTTTAGTACCTCTGCTGGCCCCAAGTTATCACTTTGGCAAGAAACTGGAGTTTTGTACAATAACCTACTTTTAGCTTATGCAGATCTACTGTAGACTGAATTAATTCAACATCAGTATTCATTTATACTGAAGTGCCTATGTCTAGAAGTGGAACAGGGAGGATGTTTTTTAAAAAAGAAAGAAACTACTCTGAAAGAAAAGAAAGATAATGTAAATGTTTTTTTATACTGTTTTAAAAGTAAATTAAAGCTGCATTTGCTTGTTTGTCCATCACTTTTTGCAGCAGTTATCCTGAGGGCACAGCTATTTTTATAGCACCACAAGGAACATATTTTCACATCGGTAACATATTTTTGAATAATTGCTCCAGTGTATTAGGGACAAAAGCATTCAAAAGTGGCTACACAGGGTTACTTTCATCTTTCCTAAATCTGAATATATCAGACCCTGCTCCAACACTGCTTTTCTATCCATTGATAGTTCACTAAATACAGCAGCATAGAACACATTTATGTACAGATGAGATGGGAGAGCTGCCAAGTCCCAGAATCATAGAATCTTAGTGTTCTTATGGTTGAAAAATGTCTCTAGGATCATTGAGTCCAAATAGGATACCATTCAAACAACGTAAAATATTAATCTGAATTAATTTTAAAGGCAGATCAACTGCAAATCACTGAACTGAGTTTCATTATAAAAAGCTGAAACGAACCTGTAGGTCCTCACAAAATCTTTTCCAGCCTTCCTGCTCTTTCACTATGTAGCATTTACATAAATCTTTACCTACCACAGTTTAGAAATTGTCTGCTACTCAACAGTTTTATGGACAGGCAAATCATGGTTTGTGGGTCTCAGAGGAAGCGTCTGGGCAGCCTGTGTACCACACAGCCCTAAAAGACACAGGAACACTGCATGCACTGTGCTGCAAAATGGGAGAGAAATAGCCAGTGGAGTCATGAAGATGGATGTTCAGCGGGTGTAATCAGACGAATGGTCTGGCTGTAATAAACCAGGCTCAGGAATTACATGCTGAAGAAATTGCCTAAACCCCTTACAATCCCATTCATACCGAACCTTGCCACCTGGTCTTGGCATTTGAAACAGAACTTGCATCAGAAGAGATTAACATTGCCTCCGGGGCTAGTCAAATTTATTCTAGCAAACTAATGTGAAGCAAATAATGCTCCCCGAGAGCATTTATAAGAATGAGACAAAAGAGATCAAAATTTAAATATCCAGCAGGATTATGTTATCATCTTTGTCACAGGAAAGAAGAACTCACTATAGAAATTATAATAAAAAATAAGAAAGTAAGCACAACCTAAAAGGCCATAATCATCTCTCACTATAAACAGACCTAATTTGTAAAAGCAAATGTGGGCATAAGGCACCCAGCTCCCCTTGCTTTGCCAAGAACAGCTCCCTGTGTTTTTCCAGGAACAGCCATGTAAAAGAACAGTGTAGGTGTAGAGAACAAAATTATTTGGAGCATTCTGTCAATAGGAAATGATCAACTGATAGGGCACTTGGTTGGAAAATATTAGCAAATTTTAGCCATCTGTGATGTTGAAAATGCATGAACATATCTATTATTCCTTGTCAGTGTACTCAGAGTAGATAATGTTCTTGACAGAGCTGGGTATAGTTTACAGGCACTTTATATTACCATTATATTTGTTCCTGATCAGCCTTATTCAAAGAATTGCTATCAGAACTTCCCCACATTCAGCCATTTATTTTTTCTGAAAAGCTATTTTACTTGTTCGGCATACAGCATGCACTGAGAAATGTTGTCAGATGTCCTGGGGCTTTCTCATGGGTCTTGGTGACTGCAATTACAAGAATTTACATAGAGTAGTACACTGAGATATAATTTGTGCAAATACTGTCAGAACATAACGCCTTCCAGGAGAATAAGCATCACAGTTATTATAGTTTGGGCAGCACATGTCATCATACTGTTTAAAATTTTCAGCTATTTTGTATGCTACATGAAAACAGAAAGAAGTTATTTTTATTTTTAATTCAATAACTTATACTACCTCCAGACTTTTCCTTCCAGTCACCTGTACTCTTCCAGTGATATTCCAAGAAGAACTTCCAGTGTATAAACACTGAATTAAAACATTTGAATTATTGCCTTTATCATAAAAAGAAAATCAGAAAAAAAATGGCATTAAGGAATTTGAGTCCATCTGCCAAGAAAAGCCAAGTCATAAGGCAAATGAGGAGACAGCTCTGAAGCTGGCAACACATTTGTCTGAAGATTCTGCCAAATAACCAGATGTTTCTGCTACACAAGTGCGCCCAAAACTCAGCACAGGAATCCTACCAGAACTTACTATAGTACAAAATTAATGACCAACGTTTAATCTAGAGAAAAATGTTCATTTCAGACCACACTTTCACCAAGTGTTGTCAAGAAAGTTTAGAATAATCACAGGAGAAAGGAAGTTACCAAACAACTAACTGATTAATGTGTCTTTAATTAACTGTAACCACTGTCACACTGTAAGAAGTAATTGAAACAGAAATCCATTTTTGCAATACTTTAAAAAAGATTTCTGAGACGAATCATAAAAATAGCTAAACCAAGTTCACCAGTATTTCTGTAGAGTAACAGCAATATTGCATCAACTCTAGATCACAACATTTGCCTATGAAAACTAGAAAATCAGTTAAGAGACTGATGACAGAGTACGACTTTACAGTCTTTGCAAAATCACAGCATTTA
The DNA here is from genome assembly GCA_013397865.1 of Struthidea cinerea. NCBI lineage: Eukaryota > Metazoa > Chordata > Aves > Passeriformes > Corcoracidae > Struthidea > Struthidea cinerea. The sequence continues at coordinate 1,200,631 of VZTI01002511.1, forward strand.
GTGATATCAATAGGAATTGTTTCTTTGAAAAAATTGCAAGACACTTTCCTACAGCCACCCCCATGGAGCAAAAATAGAAGTACTGCCCTTAATCTTCATTCTTCCTTTTCTCTGCAGTGATATAGTAGAGGTATTAAAAAACTAAAACTTCTAGTGGTCATTGGTGTGACTCTTTCACTGCTCTCTGCAGCAGTACAAGCTGAATATCTTTTGTTGGCAAAATATAATTAATAATGCTAAGACAGCCTACAGCCTAGCTTGAGTTTCTCTAATTACCAAACATCAATTATGAGGTTTTTTCTTTCTTTAATGTTTGAAGTAGTTACACTTTGCCATGGGAAAAGAGACAAATCTTATAATGGTAACAAGTACAACAGAAGTGAGTCCAAGCAATTATAAACAGTAATTTGGATCCCCAATGACCATGAAAAAAATTAAGACCTAACCTTTGGCATAAACTCTGAAGGCCAAAGAGTGAATAAAATATGTCCTGGCACTGAAAGGAGAAGAGGTACGGGTTTTCAAAGTTCATAGACCAGGACTTTGCTCTTAGAAGGAGTGCAGTACTTTTGCACATGACATGTACACATTAAACTTACGTTAAAATATCTTTAAAACTTACTGAAGTTTATTCTAATCACAAGGATTCTACCAGCTACTTCATTTCTAAAGAAGTCATGAAAACTAGAGAAATAACTGGATCTGTCTTTAAAATGAATTTAGATCTTTGTTTAAAAGGAAGAGCCATTCCTCCTTCACCAGTCAGATCTGGAGCACCAGGTCTTGCCCCTTACACCCAGAGCCACGTAGTCACACTTCATAAGCTCCAGGTCTCCCCTGTATCACATGGAAGAGCAGCAGGGCCAATAGTCTGAGGGCTCAGCACTCTCTCCATGTCTCAGGTCCATGACTCTGACCAGCAACAAACAACCCTTGACAGCAGGTTAGGACACCAGACTGTGACCTCCATTCCCTGCCACAGGGATCTCTTGCTCTCTCTCCTGGTGCTGCTGTGTGGCTCAGGATCAGCCAGCTTCGGTTCACTTTGTCATTGAAGGTAACTCCCAGCTTCTCATCTGCTACTAGGGCACTGATCATCTTCTGTGAGTGCCAGAAGTCGCAAGTTTCTGGGCTTTGTCATCATTTTCCAGTCGGAAAAATGCAGACACTGCCTGCCTCTCCTTCAGTACAGCTGTGCACCCTGGTTCCTGTAGCTGCATGGTGTTGGAGAAGATCTGGCCCTTTTTTTTTATCATCTCTGATGCTGTGAGGCTGCTGACGTCCTCCTGCAGCTCCTTTGTTTAGTGACATAGACCTTCCACCTGTAGCCAAGGGCACCATCTCCCCAGCCCCTGCCTCAGTGACAGGCTCTGGGCTCTCACTGCATCCCCAGACCCAGAGAACTACATTCTCTTTTGGGACCATTGTCTGACCTAAGGCTTCTGATGTTCCAGAATTAGTTTCTCCACTGGGTGCTGATAACAACCCTGCCCTGTGGTGAAACACCACCAGCACCCAGCACATGGTTTTGCTGCAGTTTGCTGACGGCTCATTAACATGAAAAAGGTGTGCTTACCATTCTAATCTTGATGCAGAAGCGGTCCTATTACCATCATTCACCTGTGGGTTGATAAGTGAATCAATAAATTCATGATTTGCATTGAAAACACTGAGTATGCCCTGTATATTCCTTAGTAGAATGCCTGTGAGCACCTTAAAGAAAGTCACGATTCCTGGCTTGTTCTTTCAAATGGTGTCTCTAGTTCATTTCAGTCTCACTGCCATCATCCTGCTGTGACAGCACCTACTACTGCAGTGTCTTCCCAGCTCATGTGAAGGGTATATTTGCATATCCATTTTCACATAAATTCTAGCTAAAACTAACACAAAGATCTACTGAGAGGATGGTGGTGCAAAGTGTATCCCTGGTAAATATAAAAATATACTCAGCATCCAAAACTAGAAGTTTTTTTTGTGAAAATGTTCTTTCCTGTTTGACTTGTGACTTCCCCAAGTTTGCACCTACTGATGTCATCAACTTGATCAACTAAGAGAGAGTCTAAATTGTGCATTTAGAGACATCAAGAAGACACACATTCTTTCATTCACTAACTTAAAAGTTTTTCATGGTCCAGCATTCATACAAAGATGCTCTCAGGTAACCGTATTCCAACAATGCCCATTGTGAGAAATTTTGGGCAAATCCAAAAAGTCTACAGAACTGTTTATGGTCCTCTCCAGAGGACTCAGGGGTCCTTCCTCCCTACCATCTTCCAGGACACATCCTTTGTTTAGGCTGTATCAGGCAGAGGACTATTGCCAAGCTCCGGGCTTAAAAAGCAAAAAAAAAAAAAAAAAAAAAAAAAAAAAAAAAAAAAAAAAAAAAATTAACATCTCAGAACTCTGGACAGGCCACTGAGCAAAATTCATCCCTCATCCAACTGCACTGGAATTACTACTTCTTGCAACGGGAAAAAAAAAGCCAGTTAAATAGGAGCAGAATTTATCTGCTTGTCTGCATGTACTTGAGTATATAATCATCCCTTCAATCCCATGGATCAGACTTTGTTCAGGTCTGAAATCCAACAGCCAGTAACCATCTGGCTAAATCATTATACACGTGTATTGTTTAAACAGCTACTCCTTTGCAGAAGCAGCTTTTACCTCTCCTTCTGTGGCTTCCCTCCTTGCATCAGCATCAAAGGTCTTCTGTTTGAACTCCCTGAAAAGGCAGCCTCAAGCTATTTTCTACCTGGAATGATATACAGACAATGCTACCAAAAGCCTCCCACTGCCAACACCTTGTTGCCTCCTGCCTTTTCATGCCTCACAGAAGTTCAGAAGGGTCAGTTTCCTCTGCGTGTTTGGAAGCAAAAGCGTTTGCCCTGTACTGCCCAGCGTTGCACCTCTCTATCCTCATTTGAAAAATGCTGACAAAAGGCCTGATCATTGCCATGGAAACACTTTACCCAATATTCTTGTAAATCTGTTTGCCAAGGGAGGCATGGGTCTGCAAAGCATTAACAAACTCTCATCTCCTAAATAACCAACACATACTTTCCTCAAACAAAATGCTTTTGCCACTGTTTTAAAACCAACCACAAGCTTTTTTTATTTTTTCCCTCCCTAGGAACCGCAAGTGCTGCTTGGACCCAGTAATTCCAATTTGCACAAGTAGAATTTAATTTCCTTCTCACCTCAATCAGAAAGCACAAACTGGCCCTGAGGCAAGGCTGGAACACCACCTGTTGGTGAAAAGGCCACTGTTTGGGACCTTCACTATACACCCGCTTTTGTTACATCAGAGGACAAACCTCTAGAATCCTCTGAGCTGAAACATGGGAGAAATTGAGATGATAATGAGGATGACACAGTCTGAAAATGCCAAATGCCCACCCTGAAGCTGGCCCCCCAGCTGTCCTTCCCTTGGCTAGGAAGGGAAGTGATGGCTTTCTACCAGAGTATCTCCCCAGGTAGTGTTCTCTACTGCCCCTCTTTCCACCACTCCCATTAACTGCATTTACAAATTAATTATTTGCTTCTATAGTACATCACTTGTATTCTCTCTCCTGTGCTCTGAAACAAGCTGCCTACAAACAGATACCACTGTGTTTCATTCTGTATTCCTAGAGGTTTTTTTCACATTTTTTAAAAGGATTCAATAACAGTCCCCATCTATTAACCCATCAATTTAATTTATCTGAATCTTTCCATAATCTGTCAGACTGTTTGTTTTTCCACTATTTGCTATGGAATCTAATTGAACAGTATCTCAAAAATTTGAAAGTTTATCCATTAGCCTTGTTAAACTAATTAAAATGCATAACAAAATGACAAGGGGACAAATAATAACCTTGTTCATAAAAAAATTAATTCTGTTACATCAGCATTATTTCTTTTCTCAATTCAGACATGAAATTTAAGGATAATTTTTTAAAATTTTTATTCAGTATTATATTCAGTTCCAATTTTCATATTCAGTAATTCATTATATTTATAACTAATTTGCAATGTGCAACCTTTCTAGATACACACAGACAGTCCACTGTAAATGATCAGTGCCAATTTCAATCAGTGCTTTCCTCTCTGCTCACACTGCCAAGTAACTTTCTCAAAGAATCCACAGACAGCATATCAGTAGGATGCAATAATCTGTTCTTGTAATAATTGTTGTTAAATACTATTTTTTCAAGGATTCTTTTATGAGTTAATCAAAGTAATGTGCACATATTGGCCACTTTCCATGAGAGCCTTGCAAGATACAGTCTTTATTTTATGTCTGTCTCTGAAAAGAGAACTCTGGGTGTTAAAAGCTGGACATTCCCTACTCCCTACCCCAATTCAATATTACAAATTTAGTGATGAAAATAAAATTTGTGTCCTTTTGCCACTTCTTTTATCACTCCTGAGCTTTCTTGGTCCTTTGGAACTATCTCCCCTAATCATCAAACACTGGATCCATGAGCAGAACATGGATCACGTAGGCATCCTTGGTGACAGTTAGACATATCACTATTCTAGTGTTATATGCCCTAATCATCCTGACTCACAAAACTTAGGCATCCCCTGAGGGCAAATAAAGCATAAAGAACCCTGGCTATCTACAGGACAATGCTGTAAAGCTGCTTTCTCCTTATAAAAGGACTACATTCAGTAGACTCCTAGATTTACAGTGGAGAATTTTAAGCCTGAATTGCAGAGGCTAGATGTACTTGACCATGTACTCAAGGACCTATTCTTGCCTGAAGAGTCACTTACCTGAGCCAGAATAACCTCTCAAGCTAGAGCATGTAAGGCATGTCCGTGCTGATGGCTTCAACTCACGGCTCTGGACTGGCAAAATTCTGTTTACTGTGCCCCCTCAAATACCTCTGCTGAAGGCAAAGAAAGGCAAAAAAGCTCATAATTTCACAGGTGGCTCACTTCAGTTGCTATGGTGTGTGACACGGCCCTTTGAGCCGACTGCAGGTAGAAGGATTTCTCCTCTAACACAGAGGTAAGGACACAGGAACTTTTATGTCACGTATTTCAGACACAAAACTGAAAAGGCACGGATAGCAACTGCGAACAACAAATCTATCTAAGGGTGAACAAAGCAGTGCAGGCACGACCTGGAATTGTGAACTCTTGTCCCAGGTAGCTCCATACTCATTTCCAGGTGCTGACTTAAAACATCACCTCCAATTCAGGCCAGAAAAGTGGCATTCTGAAGAAGAAGAAAACCCTCTCAGTTCTTCAAAGGGCAGACAATTTTTGAGCTGTGTAAAGGCATCACACTTACTTTTCAGTACGCATCTGTGGTCATCTCTTCTCCATACAGCAAAGGGTTTTTTGAAAAGATATTAATACACTTTAATAAAAACAAGTCATATCTTGTTAATTCAATCAAATTTGAGTTTATCCAGGGAATCAGTCTTTGTCCCCCATCATGTGCATCATTCTTGGTCGTTCTACTCAGGCTCTCCTTTACTGCACATTCTTTTTGAATTGTGAATTCCTGTAGTTCTATTTAATGCTTCCCTGATTGTGTACTAATAGTAATGTTAGAAAATATCATTATCAACCATTCTGCCAGTCTCTCTGTCTTGTAAATTGCAATCAGTATCCAATGCCTTTTTAAATCAGCAGGTCTCAATGAGAAAATAAATTGAGTAGAGGCTGTTATTAGAAGTTCACTCTAAATACCTCTAAATACTGTAATATCAATAAAATGTGAAAACACCAGAAAAATAAGAGCCTGGCTCTGAGACTGCTTAATGGAAATGTTAATGATGGCAAAATTTTCATCTAAATTGGAAGACTTTCAGTAACAAAACAAATACGACACAGAATTAGTGTCCCAGCTAAACAACCACTTCGAACAACCAAACTTGTAATTTCTTCAAAGAATGAATTCAAGTTAATTTGAAGAAAATTAATTTAAAAAAAATCCCTAAAACCAGGCTGACAGTTGTATTCTTATTCATTAATTCTTTATCAACCCAATCACAAGACAGTCCTTCTATTATTTCATCCCAAACTTAGAACACCTTGTGGGTCACCTGGATCATTTGATTAAAAGTTTTTTAACATTACTAGTATACATAACTCTTTAGTTCTAATAAAATAATGTGTAAGCTGAGCATTACCTTATAATTTTGGTGTGCAAGTTTTCACACCTAAATTTTAAATTATTTAATTTTAATCGTAAAATGATTTTTCCTAATAAAAAATGTTTCATTTGGCCCTTGATAATAAAGGGTTGAGATGGTATTTTGTAATCATCATATGACAGTATGTCACTCTTTCCAAATACAGAGCATTAATACCCATTGAACAAATTTGCTTTTTCTGCCAAAGTACTCAGCAGTGCTAAGAACTGCCACTGTGTTCTTAATAAGAGATTTGTTAACTAGCATAGTCAAAAATAACACATCTTTCAACAATTGAAAGATGTGTTATTTTCAAATTGTGTCCCAAGGTACTGGTCCCAATAGTAGTATTCTGTTTAATTATATATTATTCTGTAGTAGTGGATACATTATTTGTAATAGATATAAAATAGTATAGGAGTAGGTGTTACTTGTCTTTCCTGTGAACAATTCTTGATATCAAAAAGTGGGTTTTTTTTAAACAACTTGCAAATTAAACTGCCTAAATTTGTAGTCTTGTATACTATTTGCCTGCTTTATTTTTTACTTCAAGTATTTTGATTTAGTGTTAGTAGACAATTTAACACATTAAAGCTGTTAAAACTTGCAGGTAATAAGTCTTTCAGTATCTATGTTTCATCTTTGTCTCTCCTGACTAAATTCCATACGAAGTAATGTCTTCCAATTAAAGGGAAAGAAGTGGATGAGGGAAAAAGGAAACAGCTGAGAAGAGTGTTAAAATTTCTTTCATTCCCAAGGTTCTATTTGACCCATGAACTTATTTTTCTCATACTTGCCAACAATTTTGTATTTATTTTTTTAATAGTAATAAGACCGTATGCTACATAAATCTTAATAAGACTGTTGACCAATCTTTCTGTTCATTTCTATTGGTATCTAATATTGGCTGGAAAGCATTTTACCATCATTTTAGAGCAATATTTCTAAACACAACTACATTTAACTTCAGTTCACAGTAACAGCCAAGGAAATAAATGGAAGAAAGGTTAACCAACAAAACGAACCCGGACTTAATCTGCATTAAAGATTAATCTGCATTGAAGATTAGATCTTCAACCAACAAGGTAAAAAGAATTAGAAATGCAACATTTAAAAAAAAAGGAAACAACAAACAACCCTTATAGAGTAGCTAGGTTGGATACATTTTTTCTGGTCTTTATTTGCACAATCCAGTGAAAAATGGCATAATATGCAATTCCTTGCATTACCCTAGCTGCAATAATGCAAAGTATGTTCACAATAAATAGAGAAACTTTCAAACAAGTAAGGTGGGAAATATCTTTTTCCAAGAAAAGTGTGAGATATAACTGGCAAGAGTCAGAATTTTAATTTAAGCATGCTTCATGGGAATAGACTGACAGCAGTGTGGATGATAAAATGGTCTGTCAGTGCTTAATAAAACAAAGCAGCATCCAAGGAAAATGCATTACTTAAATGAGAGCAAAGCCCAGCTTTCTCCTAAGTTTTAAATGTTGTCTTTTAAAAAGTTATTAATGCTTATTGATAGTTTTCAGTCTGACACATTTTACAAAAGGGCTACATGCATCTGCATATAAATTCATTACATCCGCATATAAATTCATTACCCTTCATTCAAGAGACTGAAGCGATAATTTTGTAAAGCCTGTTGTTGCCTTTCTCAAAGTACTGTTTCTTATCAGTATTTTTTCTTTCTTTTTTTTCTTCTTGTTATTAAAAGCAGTGTGGATTTCTGAATATTTGAGCACTACAGAGTTTTTGCTTTCCTCATCAAAGCTGGGAAAAACATACCTTTGTTTTATTCTACTGATTCATATATAAAGTTGACTTTTTAAAAATCTTTTTCTGAAATGACATTAGGGTAAGGATAAGAGATGATCCTAAATGTAACTACTTGGCTTGGCAAGGGTTTCGCTACACTTTTATCCTGTAACTATTCCGTTCTCTATTTTACGTTAAAAACCGGTACACAGAAATCCCTGGGAGCATCCCATCAGTTCCAATAGTAAATTACAGCATACATCCAAAAATGCTAAAGCAAGGTTAGCACTACATCTCAGAAATATTAGACCAAGAATTAAAAGGTAAAGGCAAGTAGGAAAAAAAAGAAAAAAGCTCCATGCCCCAAGGTGGCTGCCTTCGTGTGCTCACCACCTTCACTTCAGAATGTGTGATGCAGCCCAGCAATCACCCATCCTTTTGGGTCACCTCCATTAACTTCCTTGCAGCAGGAGGTCTTAATTTATTCATGGTCTTAACATCTGGCCCACTTGGAGAAGCCAGCTAGAGTATTCCTCTGAAGGGGGACTGCCTTGACTTAGTTTCTTAGTACTGGGGAGGGGCAACTTCGTGCCACCTGCTGTTCCTGCCTCCAAGTCCTGGCATTCAGTTTAGGCAGGAAATCAGTTTTTAGATGCTGCCAAACTGGAACCTCACACAGCAATAAGTTCACAGTGCCATCCAGAACTTTGTAATAAAGCAAATCTTGAGCACCTCTTCATATTTACTGAGCAATGAAATATTACGCCAGAATTAAAGGGTGTTTCTGAAAATAGTTTGAATGTGAATCAGAGGATATTTCAGCAGATCCAATGGAGTAATTACAGGGTAGGAAGAACAAACAGACCCTAATAGATAAGTGAGACAGGCAATCATAGACAAGCTGTTTACTTCCCTGCTGATGGATGAATAGAGCAAAGGGTCACCTAGGTGTTTTTCTTATTTAACTTTTTTTCTGGCAGATTTATTCTTGAAATCAGGCGTAACAGAAAAGACCAGATTGAGCATTCTTTTTAACATGAAAGGGTTCTGTGGAAGTCTTCAACGACCATATAAAATAGCTTTTATTATGGAAGGATGGTAATTATGTCCCATTTGTAAAAGGAAGGATGAGACACAGGGTTAACTTAAAGGTATTCCACAGTCAAATTGAGCGGGGGCAACAAGACCTTCCAATTCTTAATCATGTTTTAAGCAGTGTCAAAGCAGCTGCCTTTGCTAGGCTGTAATCAAGTGCTAGGAAAAAACTTTTGACTGAAGCTCCCAGAAACCGTGAATCTTGGAGTCATTAAGCCTTTCGTGACCAGTGACAAACCAGCTTGATAAAGGCATGATCTCACCAGGCAGAAAGTTTGAGACACAGAGAGTAGTTTTGTGATTCCATTTTATGTTAACAGGGACATATTTGGGCCCAAGCAATAAACCCAAATTTTCTTTTTTGATTTTTTTCATTTGAATGATGAATTTTCATGTTCCTTCCTTCATGTATCTTCAACTTATGAACTCTTAAGATCTTCAAACTTCAAAACTGCTTACTTGCACTACTAAGCAAGTTTAACCCTCTGCTTTCTGTCACATGTCATGTACCATCTACCACTCATCTTCCAACAGGAAATGCCCAACAGTGCATCACACACTCCACAGAGAAACCTGGGAACAATCACTGCAGCCAGTTAGTATATATTCAATAGCAAAAGCCAAGCCTTCTAGCGGCTTGAGAGGTCAAAGTAATATGAGAAACACAAAGTAACCTGGGGCAGATGGACTGATTGTGTGCTAACAATGTAGGCAGAACTACCTTAATGAACAGACTTTCCTTAAAAGACAATCCACAATAGTTTTTTCCTTTCTGTGCTTGCTTTTTACCTGATGTAAAATGGAGACTTTTTTTTTTTAAAAAAAAAAAACCTCTCAGGATAAAATTATTATACTTTTCATTAAAAAAATGGCAAAATAAAACAGTTTCATTTCATAAGCCACCTCTCCTCATGTCAAAAATTATTTTTAACTGTTCCTAATTTTTGTCAAATGAGTCAGATAATTAAGCATTATTTCAGCAGAAGTTAATTTGTGCTTCTGATTTTTTTTGTCCTGTCACATAGACATACTTTGACTTCATGTGTACAACAACCCTGAGCAACTCTGAAGAGAGCCCTCCTTCAGCAGGAGGCTGGACCAGTAGACCTCCACAAGCCCCTTCCTAAATCATTCTCTGGTCCTGTTCTGGTAAACTGGCTATGAACCAGACCATTCTTTCTGTTTTCACCATTTAGCGAATGCTGCTAAAAAAGATGGCAAAAATACCTCTAGAGTAGCCTTACTTTGTGATGGCAAAATATATTATTGTATATTTATAATAAACGGTAATATAGAAAAAGGGATTTGCTTCTGAGGGGTTTCTGACTCATGTATATATTTTTCCATTTTTTTCCTGCCAAAATTTCTGCTTGACCAGGAGAACTAGCATTTTACACAAAAGAAAAAAAAGAAAAAAAAGAGAACAAAACAGATTAATTCTGATGCGATAGATTCCTGGTGGGGAGTACAACTGGATGTGTACATCTGAATTTCAGAAAGGAGCACTAAAATTCCTCTTTTGATCCTGAAGTTTAGTTTGCCCGTAATGTTGAGTGTGTGACATAAAATCATGACACTGTCAACAGCCGTGAGAAGAGCCTGAATATTCCATCTCAGCACAGCTCATAGTAGTGTTGCAGAAGTTTAATTTTCCTAATCCCGTCATTTCTGCTGTCTGAAAAACAAATACCCATGTACTCTTTGCTACTCGCACCTAATTCCCTTTTGCATGTGCTAATCTCACTGTGACCACTACAAACACTGCAGGCAAAGGAACTGAAGTTGTGCAGGCAGGCAGAGAAATTAAGCAAAATGACTGTTGTTTTTAATACATATTAACAGCTGTATAGCACTGTCTATCTACTTCCTCCTCATTTCATCCTCTGTGATGAATTCCCCTCTTTCATCCTCTGACGAAATTCCCCTGATCATCCTGTAGGATGAACAGTTGCCTCTAGGCATCCTCTATACAATTTGCTCCAATACCAGTGTTTCTGTCAATTCCCTGCTCATTTACCAACTGCACAATTGTTTATGAGATTCTGAGGACCAATTCTCATTACTCAGGAACCAAAAAACATGTCTTGAAATTTCGTGGCAACACTAGCTTAAAATGTTTACAGGCCCACAAGCCTATTCAGCAGACTGTACAGACCTGCATCACTTTTCATTCCCCAGGATTTGTAAATCAGAGAGCATTCTTACACTATTTGCAAAACAGCAAATGTGATCAAATTTCTCAGTCATATTAAAATACAGGTGGAAATATATTTAAGAGAAAACAAAGTTTGAGACGTGAACTGATATAAATGGTAGGCAATACACTCTCTTCAGAGACGCTTCTGTAGCACATCCTACTACTAAGTGTTTGGAAATTAGCAGAAAAGATTAACTGAAATCTCTACACATCACTAGGACAACATTTTGTAAAGAAAAGAAAACGTGGTTTCAAGATGCATTTGTAGACCAAGTAACTCCTGACAGAACTACTCTTGCTGTATTGCCTCTGGAACTGTTTCAAAGCCAGGTATATCAAAGTGTACCCTTGGTCAACGTAGATGCTGTAGCAACAGAAAAACTGTGTGCAAGAGCAGCAGAACAGATGACCCTTACAGGCATTAAAGATGCTTATATTCCACTTACAAAACAAGGAATCTTTGTTTTTAAGGTTTATATCTCAAAACAACAAAAAAATCAGTCTGACTTCACTGATTTGTCTCTATAGAAACCAGAAGAACGACTCTTTAGTTTTCAGATGCTGATGCTCTGCTCACAAAGTCACTCCACTGCATTTGGACTGCATCTGGTTTAGTTTTCAAACTTGTAAGTTTCAAAAGGTATTGTGCAAGTATTACTTTTAACTTCTTATTTGACGCATTCCAGTATTTTGGTGTGGAATGAAAAAAAAATTCATTTAAATTGCATTTCTGTTACATAAGGAGAGTGAAAGTGCTTTTATCATTAAAGCACTACCTTGGAAGAATCCAGTACTGGGGGGAAAGGAATGAAGATATTGAACTATGTTCATTTCCTTGCTCATTTCATTTTAATGTCAAAACATATAATGCCAATGCAATATGTTTCAACACAGCAGTCAAACAAATCATCTTTTTTGGCTCGCTCTTACATTTCTTCTAGAAATAAATCTTGCTTATCCAAATGTCTAAAGTAGGATTTCCCCGCCTAGCTGTTTGCCTAGAAAGGTGTTAGTATTTCCCTATTGATTTTTGGCATCTGTCAGTTTAGTCTCTCCTTTATATACCCCATGCACAATGTCTTCAGGCATTTGTCTCTTCCATTTGCAGGCAGAATGAAACCACTGAGTTAGGAATTTTGTGAATGTCACCATAACAAAATTAAGTCACTGTTTAAAAACTGTTGCTGCTATAACAGACCTACATTTTCCTGTTCTGAGGAACACTTTGTACTGCATGAGGTTTCATACATTCCAGCTGCCACTTGTATGTGAAGTCCTTACATTTGTTTCCAGCCTTTGATCCTTTTCTTCTCACTTTCACCACATTAAATTTTCTATGTGCATTTTGATTCTTTTTCAGCCAAGCAGTAAGACACAGCAGAGTGGAACTCTTGGCTTCTGATGCTTGCCAGAAGGTGTTAGGAGGTATGTAGCCAATGTAATACTCAGTCTGATCCATTTTTGAGAAAGGATTTAAAAATTCAAACTGACAGTTCAGAATAGAACAAGAGCTTGAGGTTTTGACACCATTATGACCACACCAAAAAAAAAAAAAAAAGTTTGCTTAAGGAAAGCAAGTATTTATTATAAAAGTGTCAAGTAGATGATCAAATGAAATTTTAGCTTTTAGGTAAGAAAATGACACTGTATATTGTGACATTAAAGTAGGGATGGAATTAGCAAAACTATATGACTCACTGAAAGACATTTAAAACCACTTATGTGACTCACATGGGGAGAAAAGACAGATCAAGAGGGTACGGTGTGAATGTGCTTTATGTGAAGACTATTGGACTCCTCAGCATCAGCTTCCATCACTACACTGGTGAGGTGAAAATTCTGTCACATAGCACAGATGGAGTAGCATCGCCCATTAAAAGTACTGCTTTTCTTCTGAGGTTAACCTAACAAAAAAAATTAAGCACCACAAAGTTATTTGGTTTTATAGAATACACAACCCAGAAATGCAGATCCTTCCCTTACAGCACTTTCTGAAATCATTGCTTCTCAGCAGCAACAGTTGAACAAAACGGTATCAGCCAGACCAAAACACAGCTCCATGAAGGGCTTGTCCAAAGGGATGTGGGGAACACTGGGTGAAAGGAGAAGTTAGGCAGTAATGTTTTCACATTCATTGGATACAGGAGAAAAGGAGAAGACTGGGAAAGCTTTCTGTGGGGGTGGAATTCCCTATTTCCTTCCTACAAATGTGCACAACAAGTGTGATGAATACCATATGCCTAGGGAATGCAGGAAGATCAAGAGAATGAAAGAAGGAAGAAGAATATTCATACAGAATTCTGTGCTGTATGCTGTGTATATAGAATTATCCTGTGTATACATGGGTGATTTAGCTGAAGAAGGGAATAGGAGGAGCAATTTCTCAATGACCAGTGATATGAAAGAAATCAGGTTGATGGAATGGAAGTGTTGTCCCCCAACAATGGCAATATCTTCTAATTTGTCATAGATCTAAGTACTGTTTTCAGCTACCAATACAGAGATCAGTTCATTGCTGTCCAAGAATAATTAACTTTCTGGAGGGTATAATTTTGCATTGATACAATATAGGGAATACACATTGTCATGGCAGCAGTTAAAAAAATGGCAATGTAATACTACTTGCTTCCCTGATTTCATTATCTGACAAAACATGTTTACCTGTTTGCTTCCAGTGAGAAATGCAGAACAGATGTGATTCCTGTTTAAGTAGGAATTATGTTATTTGCTGTTTAATGGACCCAACAAGGACTAAGAGCTTGAGATTATAATTTTTAACGTGGTCTATATTGGTCTACTATTGGTCAAACTGCAGGGCAACCATTCAATTTCACTTGGTGTTTTGTTCATTTTGCCATAACTTCATAAGGTCAGTAGTCAACTAAGAATCCATTTGCTAAAACAAAGCAAATTAAAAAATAGAAATGTTTCTGTTCAATGCTTTGACTGTTATTTTTCCATCAAATTGCAAGGGTTGGATAAAATATGTTTTCCATGGCTGTGAGCTTGCTACAGAAGTCCATCCACCACTTATAGCTAGAAACATTAATTTATGTCTTTCTATTGAAAAGATGCCTAAACTTCAAACAAGCAAGCTTGTTCTCAGAATCATTCCTACTTAGAGACTCAGTAGTAGTCATTTAAAAATGTGGTAGTTTAAAAACTTGAAACACACTCATATTTTATAAAGTATTATAAATACTGCAGAAAATGAAAGTTCTTAATATTAATAGATTAAAATCAGTGGTTATGCATCCATTTCAATAAACCATTACATTTAGAAACATAAGAGCACAACAAAATACCACAGATCCTCCTCACTAAGGCAGAGCATCAAACCGAGAATTGGTTTCACAGCAGCATCAAAGAAAATCAGCTTCAAAGAGAACTCTGGAAGAGATCTTCTGGTCCACTTCTTTGTCTGCAGTCACATACAAGGGTGTATTGATCCTCCCTGGCTTGTCCAACCTGTTATTAAACCCCCAGCCACAGAGATTCTACAGTCTCCCTAAGACAAGCTTTTTACTATGGTCAAAACCATTCCATCTCTTGGGAATAAGAAGCCCAACGAACAGATTGTTTGCAGAAACTAAAACAAACTGTAAAATTTCAGTGTGCTGTGCCACCTGTCTCAGGGAGGAGAAAGGGGTGAAGCAAGCAGAAATGACGATACAGGAGTGGGCACCTGATTTATGCCTATTTTAAAGTCTCTGTGGTTTAGATTCATATCCGACCAAGCACTCCTACAAGTGAACACCTGCATGAATAAAGGATGAGCTAAGAAACAGTGTTCGATTGCAGGTTAACTCCTACAAAGTCTGTCAATACCCAAGGCAGTTCAGCTCCTCTTGATGACATGATTCCTGGGACATGAGATTCCTGGGACACAAGAGCAGAGGTCATTGGATGGAGAAGGAGCCACCAGGGAATGTAGAGAAAGCCAAGGTGGATCTGACTTCCACACAGGTCCTCATAGAAACAACGGTTCTTTGATGCGCCAGAGGAGTGGATTAGGAAAACTGTGAGGAGCAGTGCCAAGGAACTGAGCCAGATAGAGACCATCCAAAAAGCAGAAAAGACTCTGCGAAGAGGGAATGGAATTAGTAAAACAAATTGGCAATTGGAGATAACCAAAATGTTGAGAGTGCGGGTGGCAACCATGGCTGACGAAGAAAAAGATGGAGGAAAAGCCAACACAACACCTGAAAAATACAGAGAACCAGAAGCCCATATCAAGGGCCAGAGGAATTATGGTCTTGTTTTGAAAGAGCTTGATAAATGATGTTCCATACACAGTAAGATTATTTTAAAAACCTCTGAGCTCCTTTGATAGGCACTCATGAAATAAAAGGAAGTCTGTGGCCACTGTACTGTTTAAATATTATCCTTCAAGGTATTATCCAACAAGAACTTCATTCAGAAATTCTCATGTGATATGATCTTTTGAAACCGCCTACAGAGAAATCATGTTGTATTTTCTTGACAATATCTGTAAATAAAATCTTTTCTAACCTGCATGTAAGTGTACCAGACATGCATTTAAAGCAGTTGACACATTTAGAATGGAATTTCCTCATTTACAAAAAGGCATATACAAAAGCTTTAGCATGGTGAGAGGAGAGGGAGTTGAGACTTACCCTGCTCATCCAATTACAAAATCTTAATTTTACTGTGCCTTTCCAAAGCAGCAGACCATTTAATAAAACTTGTGATAGTTCTCTCAGCGTAAGCAATCCCTTCATTTATACAACTGAGTCTAAATCTTTGAAAGATTGGTTTTCATTTATCAGAACGTTTTCACACAGAACTCTCATTCCTGCTAAGTCCAACTCTGACACTCTGGAGAAAAATTATTTTGGTAAATGTCCAGTCAAATTACCACAAACTAACATATAACTCTTTAAAGTAGCACAATACACAGAAGAAAAACAAACCAGAAAATCATGTAAAATGTTGTCAAGTTTAAAAGCATTCAAAACTTTGGAGATGACATTACTGTTACTATTGTTATACCATTACCACTTTAGGTAAATGACAAGATCTATATTTTGCTGTTGTAATTTCGTTTGCTATTACCCAGAGATTTTGGCCAAACAAGGGCCAGAATTGCTGTGAGACGAATTCTCTGTTGGCATAACTTTATTGATTTCATTAGACTTCTGTCAGCAGAAAACATTGGCTTCTGTTTAGCTTTGGGGGAAAAAAAAAAAGCCACACCATCTGCTTTTATTAAAACATATTTTTAACCTGAAAATTAGAGATGAGTGACAGGATCCACTCCTAAATCTAACAAAGTACATGACTGGGGTTTGGTAATTTTGCCAATCCCATCTCCAATCGACTTTTGTTGTGTTTCTGTATCACATACACAAAGTTTGTAGGAAGTTAAACATTATACATCTTGAAAGTGACAATTACTTTTTATTGTGATACAGAAATCTATGCCACATTTAATTCTCTCTGTTTATTACCAATGCCACTGATATGCTATAACATTTCTCTGCTATGCCTCAATTAATTAAGCAACCTTGGGGGGAAATAAAGGCAGTAAGAAATGTTCCATTACTTCTCACTGTAGGATGATGCCCTAAAGCCCTGTGAATGAGAAACGAATATGTTCTAGAAAGAGAAGTTCACTGTATCTGGGGTTGGTGGAGAAAAGAATTTCCACAAACACCAGCTGCAGGCAAACTCACGTAAATGGACAGTAGTTGTACCCAAATGCAATAGCTCCTACATTCTCCAATCCCATCCAGAGAAACTGGATGTAGGTGATGGGCAATTTTCCTTCAGTGATAGCTGGCACCTGGATCTCTTCCTAAGCACAGTCTGGGAGTTTTGCTTCATTATACTTGCTATGTCTCTGATGAGGATTGGCTGTGGCTTGAAACAGAAGTGAGAATGAAACAAAATTATTTCAAAAGACAGTCATTACAAGTACCAGTGCTACAACAGTACTTAAATTAAGTGCTTCAAGACAATTTTTTATTTTAAATTTATTTCTTACTGGTTACCTGCTTCCCACAGAATTTACCTGACTACAAAGGCACCAGAAAAAAAACTAAATAAATTTGTAATACTCACTTCCATGATTCTGTAACAGAAGGTCTCAGCCTTACCTCTGCAAGTCTGACTACAGATGTACAATTTATTCACTGCCACTATTCTTTCCAGTTTAAAAATTGTTTGAGAAAGCACTGAGTCAATCAAGACCATTAGGGTACAAGTGTGGTATGCTCCACAAGACAGCATAAGTGTTTTTTTCATGTAAAGTACATAGTGATTAAAAGGCACAATTCTGCAAAACCATTCAGGAAAACCACAGTGCAGTGTGTTCTTATATGACATTTTGTCATGGCATCACCACCATTCAGCATGATTTGGACCTTCTGTAAGTGTGCTCATGAGATGAAATTGGTTGTCCTCTTCCATTTCAGTTCTTTCGTGTTCCTGAAGTGAGAGGTCTGCACTTCTCCAGTAATCCTTCAAAGCATGGCTTTGAATCCTTACAAATCCTTACAAACCACTCTTTTGAGGACTGTTCTCTGGAACACAATCTACCAGGCTCGTCACTGCAGCTACAGTTCTCTATGGCATTGACCTGCTACAAATTCACCTCTCTATTTATATATGGAACATTTTTAAGCAGGAAACACACTGGTGTTTTCATAAAACCAAGTTGCTCTCACTCAAATAATACACATAGAAATCAACAATTTTTGCATAGGTAATGCACAGGTAGTTCTTAGGAAAAGGAATACATGATTATTTTTTGTAGGAAATAGTATTTTTAGGATCTAAACATGAAACATAATATGTGTTTTGACACAGCATAAGTGATAGTTTTAATACTAACACATTTTATTCTTACAACTCATAGGGACTTGGTGGTTTAAGAGTCCCTAGGAAGGACTCAGATATTTGGGTTCTCTTCTGAGTCTCACTGTCAGCCTTTGATGATCAGGAGGCATATTTTTGATCTCTGACCTCAATTTCCCCTCTCTTCAATATCAGAAAATGCTTACCTTCTAGTAATTTGTTGCAAGAACTGCAAAGAAAGGTGGATATGAGAACTGGATGCTGTGACCACCACAGTTCAGTGCCATGTATCAGGCATGTTTCCCACATCTGAAGTGGCTCTTGCATTTCTGGAGGGCAGGAACCACATACTCACAGGAGATACAGACATATAAATGGTTTGGATTATGTAAGTTTAGCTCTTGTTCACAGAATACCATTCATTATTCATCTCTTAAAAAACACCTGTATCTTCATCTGATGAAAAGCCATTCAAATTATATACTAGCTCTGCTTGTATCCAGCAATTTCCAAAGGGGAAAGGATAGACAAGAAATTATTCTGGATGTTTCAGGAAGTCGAGAGGAACAGGGTTTTCTGAAGAAGAGGGGCTTTTGACTTCTGAGACTTAATGAGCTTGTACCATTCCGTTTTGCAAGTATCCAGTTACTTTCTGCAAAATATTGTTTAAAACACTTGGAGTAAGGAAATGGGATGCCAAGAAACCTGTGTTACCTAACACTGCTGTGTTATCAAACTGTTTGCCATGTGTGTTCCCCACATTTCAGGCAAATGAATGGACTAAGGTAAATGATTAACATTTTATCTTGCTTTAAATGTGTTACCAAGTTCATAAACTAAACCATTTCAAATACTAGGAAGCAACCATTTTCCTCCTGTCATTGCTGCATAAGTTCACCGGAGAAAACCATAAGGAATACAAAATTAAAGGATGCATAATAGTGCAAATGCACAGGACTTTTCAATAAAGGTAGACAGGCAGATTTAGCATTTCTTAGCTGCCAACCACACAGCTTCAAGATTTAAATAACTTTAATACTTCCTTTTAATTAAATAGGAAATTATATGCAAAACAGGAAAAATACTTAAATGAGCTATTTTTACATTCAGTAGCCTCTAACTGTGGATCATAAAAACTAGCATCCCCAATATTTAAAATGACAGACACCACCTGGTTTAAAAGACTGAACAGGACCTGCTGGAGGCAGACAACTGGAAAAAGCATGCCTGAGAAAGGTAGACTTTGGCAGTCTGCTTGGGGCATGGGAGGATTCTCCCCCAGCCCACTCACAAATCTCCCCACCCCAGAATTGCCCCCAGGAACAAAACACTGTGACCAGGTGCTCCAGTTAGAACATCTGCTGCTGCGTGGAGCTGCCAAGGCAACAGCATTTGGCTGTGACATTTTCCAAATCACAAAGTTAGTACACAGCTCACTCCTGACAGTGTCAGAGCTGGCACTCCCAGTGACCTTTCCCATGAAAATGCCCCAGATATGCCTCCAAAAACTCTGACTGAGACTCTTTAGGTCACTGACAAGAAGGTGTCCCATATTATATCACTGATGCCAGCCAGGTGGACACGCAGAAGGGCAAAGCAGCTCTTTCAAGAAAGGGGACAGGTGCAACTCCAATTAAACTCTCTTGAATCTTTATTCTTCTACATATAAGAGTATGGTCATGGAACTGTTCAAGTTGGTGTTCCAGCCCACTCCCTATGTACCAAATGTACACAAACCCCCGTCTGCAAAAATTACTCCCTCCATCACTAAGAAATGAAGCTTTTAAATAACCTTTAAAAATAGTGTTTAAAAGAAGAACAGGGTTTTTTTCCATTGTAGTTCTTCCATCTCCAAAGGAAATTTGAATCCAGCAATACAACTGTGGTACACCATAAATACACCGTAACACGGCCTCGACGACCACACCCTCCAGTTAAAACACTGATAAATTCTGGTACCCCATATATATTATGGGGTCCTTCTTTGCATGGCCAGATTCACTACTTTAAAGGCACAAATCGCCCCTTTTCCTGGACAGCACTAGCAATGTGTCCTTTCCTTCCACAAAAGCTCATGGGAACTTTTTTAATCAGTGAAATGTTGTTTGTCAAGACAAACTACTTGGGAACACTAACACTGAAAGGTCTACAGTCCAGTGCCATAAGTGATGATTGATTGAAGTCCTTTACAGAACCAGCTATCAACAATAAAACTTTTAATAAGCATAGAAAATTATACCAAACCAGTCAGTTTGTCCAAAAAAGGCTGTCAAAAGAACACGTACTGAAACCTATCCACCAATGAAGCAGGTGAAATCATTAATAAACACTTCTGTAACATTAAATACACCATCTACTTTCTATTCACCATATCTTTTTCATAATAATGATACTGAAACACAAATATTAATAGAAGGACACAATCTGTGTATGCTATTTTTTCATAAAGAGTGTTCTTTCAAATAAATAAAAATATACTTGAGTTCATTATCAGACTGTAAAGAGCATAAAAATTCAAACACACTTCAGAAGTCTTACTTGCTTTGACAAAAGTCACAGAAAGGTTTGTTTTTTCTCTGCAATGGATAAGCTTGTCACCCCAGACTACGGGAAGACAAAAGGTGAAGGAGATGCTTCTCCCCACCTTGTTTTGCTGTTGGTGACAGCCTGAGGGGTGACATTCCAGATCTGATAGGTGCTGTAAAAGCCTTTCACTTCCATATGCCCAGCAAACTCATTTTTACTTTTTGAACTAGCACCTATTTCCCATCAGTAGTATCTACAGATAAAGGTGCTCAAAATGAGGGCTAAGCAACTAAGGGACTTAATTAGTTAAGGACTTAACGCTTAATAAGTTACTTTTAAAATGCTTCCCTTCCATTAATCTCCCCTGCAGTTTTTGTGTCTAAGCTTCCTCCTGCCTCACTCACCGCTGCTATGAACACACACACTGCATTTGGAAAAATTGTGTGTGTACAGCAATTGTCAATGTATCAAAGGCTGCTTGATTTTACCTAGACCAGGTACCAATAGCATAAAGCTGAGAATAATACAGGCTTTAGCTTGTGCTTTTTAAGTCTGCCGGCACCTCGAGCACTTAGCAAGCCAATGAACCTGCAATGAGGTCTATGCTATCACGATTTCACTTCTACTAGAACCTGAGGAACCTGTCTTGAGGTGAATATGGATGCTATTATCACACCTACACACCCCTGCTCCAGGAGGAAATGTCACAAAATGCCAAGTTCTGAAATCTGGACTTAAGCAAACTAGGTCAGAGCAGAACTGCCACCTCCATTTTCATCAGTAGCCTCCTGCCCTATTTTTAACTTCGTCTTTTTTAGGAGGCTCTGTCTCCAATGGCCACATGTGCCACAGCTGAATCTTTGCAAACATCTCTCTGACAGAGAAGAGGCTTATACCTGTTCTCAAAATCCAGGGCTTTGAATTTCACTTTGGATCAAATGGCAATCAATGCAGGTCACAGACTGACTTTCCTTCATGCTTTTAGCAAGAAATGCTGCTCAATGAACAATCAGCATGTCAGACTTCCCTTCAGCATGAACACAAAAGCACAGTTGTTAGAGCCTTTCCAACTCAGCTTCGATAGCTCTGCCTAAAGACACCATTCAGCTTCTGTGGAAAGAGCACAGCTCAAAATGTCCTCCAAATTCCATTTTCAAATTCCTAACTCTCTCAAACTGGTATAGAGGACCATACATCCAATAAACTCAATTGGATACACAGTATTACATCAATACTTTAATTTGGATTTATCTTGTTATTTCTACATCTACTCCTTGTCACTTTAATTTTTCACTTGTGTTCTCTGCATAGTTTAAAACCTTACAGATTGCAAAATAATGGCACATATATCCTTTTGCCCTTCATGTTGCGTATGATAACACTTCTGGCTGTGTAAACCTACAACTAACACTGACATTATATTGTTGAACTAGTCTTAAAATAGGTACAGCACCCACAGCAACCACAGCTTTGGAGAAAGAAACAGAAAAATCTTTCACTGGCCTGAAAAACAGCAATTAAAGTTACACAGCAACTGCTTACGGAAAATCACACTGTGCCACCATTTTTCAGTAGATGTAAAAGGTATTTCAGTTTGCAAGAAAAATGGCTTATAAAATCTTAATAACTATGAAAATAACCAAAGATAACAAATATAGTTCTGAGCAAAGACAAACCTTCTTCATATGTTGCTGTCTATGTCGTCATCAAATTGTATCTGTCTTTTGATCTCACCAACTACAAGCAGTGCAATCATCCTGTCACATGTCCTAGCTGGCAGTTCCCGTGGTGCATTCTCTAAGAACCTCTAAAGTGTTCCCACTTCAGTTGGCTAAGGAACTCTATGCTTAGTTTAGTTTTTCTATCTTCATTAACCACAGCCGCAGTAAAAAAAATTAAACAAAAAAACCAAAACAAACAAACAAAGAAACCTAAAACCAGGAAAAACCCATACAAACAAACAACAAAACCTCCAAAAAACCCCAACAAAAAAACCCCAACCAAACAACAAAAAACAAACAAAAAAACAAACCAAGAAAAAACCAAAACAAAACAAAAAAACCAAACCAAATAAAAACAAAACAAAAAGAGAATTCACTAAAATTGAACTATACTGCAAAAAAACCCACAGAGAAATAGGTATCAAGCAGTGATGTGACAGGAATTAGTTCTGTATTCCACTTTCTCTTGCACACAACATGGACTCTACTTATGCTAAGAAAGCCTGAGGCAATATGCAACTGAGATCAGAACTACTACCTGCAAATAAACAGCAACAAATACATTGTCTGCTCTGAATGAAGCATAAATCCTTTGGGGATTTGGTTGGTTTTGATTCAGCCTTCCTCCTCTTAGCTCATCTCCTTGAAGATCAGCAACAAAAAGATAAAATAAAGATGACATTGCAAAGAGAATGACACTATCTACTCGATTTCCTCTACATCCCATGATACATCAGGCAGATAAAAAGGCCATTGAGGAGGACAGGAGACTCAGTGACTCAGACCACAGTACTTGGTTTCTCTCTTCTTTGTTTCAGACTCCATTAGGGATCATCTCTTACTTTATCAATCCCAGTGGGATAAAAGACAAAAAAGTTACTGGAACTCCCTCTAAAGCACCTGGAAACATAATGGGAGGGAAATACAGCAAGGAAGTGTCAAGGAAAAGTAAAAGAACAGAAACATTTACATCTGCTCTTCTTTATTACTCATGGCATAATCTCTTTCCCATTTTTATACAAGGCTTATTAGAAAAAGCAAATCAATCAGATGGGCATCTGATGTTTTCTTTACCTTCAGGCCTTCTCTCTCCAGAATATGATTGTTCAACAACTGCTCCAGAAAGTGGATCTGACCCAGAAAGTGCCTTTAAGATAATGAGCTGCATATTGAGCAACTAAATCTTTTGTTTAGCCTGGGACGGGCAAGGCAAGTGGAGGTGTGTCTGAACAGACTGGCAGGGAAACACAGCTATCTTTGGCATTCGTGACTCAAACAACTCTGCCTGTCCATCTCTGAGTATGAACATCATTGGTGGTTAGACATCAGTCACTTGAGAAAGGAATCACTCTGGCAGCTTGAAAAGTAGCTTGTTTTAAACAGCATCAGCCTCAGACACCACGGCTTTCTAGAGGGATACTGAAAGAGTGTTTAGAAGTTCTCCATGTGGTACCAGTCAGCACTTGCTGTTGTTGTATCAGGAGAGATCCACAATGAAACGGGACAGCAAATGTCAAAATAAAAACATGAAAAACAACGCAGGAAACAGAAATAGAACAGCAGTAAGACATTTTGACTATTCACTTAGAGGAAATACAATTTCATCATTAGTGAAAAAATGGGCCCAAAATGCAAAGCAAGGGAAATATATCATAGATTGGAAATCAGCCTGCTGATGTAATGTTAAGAAACATCAGTGGATGCAGTTCACTGAATAGTTGGGTAGAGGAAAATATTATTCACACAACATAAAGTCCAGTCTCCTGCCAGTTATCCTGGATCTGACCTTCTTTTCTACTCTCCCTTCCTCCCTTATACACACAATTTCAGTGACTAAAAACATGGGAGAAAAATGAAGAGGGCAACAAGCACAGCCTGAAAGGAAGTGTTTCACGACCTGGATCCCAGCCCCAAAAGAGTTACCTGGGGCTGCTCTCCTGCAGTGCTGGGCAGCCCTGGACTGCAACAAAGCCAGCTGGACTTTCAGCACAACGGTTGAAAAACTGAAACGAAGCAAGCAAAACTCCTGCACCCTTCACAGTTATTTCCCTCCCCAGGACTTTGTACTGAATTTTTTACTGCTTTTTTTTTTTTTTCCAAAAAAAGAATTTAAAATTTTTCAAATNTTTCCCTCCCCAGGACTTTGTACTGAATTTTTTACTGCTTTTTTTTTTTTTTCCAGAAGAGAGAATTCAAATTATTTCACATCTCAGTGGTAAAGCAGCTTCAATACTCCAGCTAGGAGTGACAAAGTGACAAGTACAGAAAATTGGTTTTTAAAATACATTTAATCACTTTGCGTTCACATCTTTGAACTGCTGCATGAAGTGCTACCCAAAAGCTAAATATCGTTAAGAGAGCTCTTGGCTCTGTTTATTCTGTCAGCACCCTTTACCACCAAAGCACGACAAAACTTGCAGCCACTGTTCATAACATTAACAGGAACATGATAGTGGAATTTACAGCAGAATATTAAAATTGAAGGAGCTTTCAGTTTCCCTTTATGCAAATAACCCAGCAACAACAGCAAGCACTTTGAAATCACAGTACCAATCAAAAAATTCACATTTGGGACAGGAAAGCACTGAAATGCTATGATATTTCTTATGTAGGGGGATTTTAACACTGCGAACTGCAGAGTCTATAAATCAGTTTCTCTACAGAACTCCAAAGTCATAGGCGCCAAATATAAATCTTTTTCTCATAATCCCGTTCTTGATCTTTTCATGTTACTACTGGCCTTCCTGGATAAATTGTTGCTAAAATAAGTTTGCTCTTTTTTCCTACATAATTTGCCAAACCAACTGCTGGAATGCATTTGTATTGTCCTTTTACTAGAAGAATTCCTGTCACATTCCCATTGACCTAATTGCAGGTTTTGGCCTGAAAAGATGACACGTTTCTGTGAATCTGGTAAAGCTGTTGAAGCAGGGATACTAGAAATGAAGTACCTTTCTGGCCCCTTTCATCAAGCTCCAGGCTGAATCCCCTTAGGAATGTGATGGTATTTCTTCTCCCTGCTTTTTTCTAAAATCCTATTCTAAGCTGCTTAAAAAAAAAAAAAAAAAGATGAAAATCTGACCGAAATAACCCAGAAACTTAAGTTAAGACAGCTGGAAAGATGAAAGAGCGATAATGTTTAGATGTAAACCAAGCAACATGTTCCAACAACTGGCAGGGACTAAATTCTGTCCCAGAAATGTATGTTATTAAAGAATTCGGTGTCAGTCGGGAAATCCCTGAAACCACAATACAATTACATTGGTTTAAGTCTTTATTTGGAAAGCATCATCATTACTCAGAGAAAAACAGAGTTTTCATATTTATATGCTGTCTTGGGGTGACCACTGACATATGCCCTCAAAATTGATTGTTTGGAGATAGTTTAAAGTGTGGGTAGATACCATAAGCCATTATTAGGCAAGCAGTTCAAACGAAAAAAAAAAGTGAGCAATATTGCATAATGTGTTAGATTTAAAACACAGTTTGCAGAGCCTCCAACCCAAAGAAACTTCTGCTTTTGCCCCTGATGCAGATGAACCTTGCTCTAGGCTAAGTCCCATTTTATGGCAGACACGGTGCCTGTAACATGTATCTTTTAATCTGGAAAAATCTTTGGATGTGCCCACAATTCCATTTAGAGTCATGGTTCAGGGACCCACACATAATTATCTCTATTGTATCAGTGTGTCAGTGTGTTGTGTTCCAAACATAATTCTGGTTTTAACATATACTCCTAATTTTCTAAGATTCTGTCATCGTTGGGGCTTCCTTACCTGTGCAGATCTTCCCATCGTAGGTCTCGCACACCCAGTCGTGGCACTCGCAGAGCGGGCCGTAGTATTTGCCAGACTCAGTCACTTGGCAGATGCAGACTCCACACTCACACGTGCCTCTGTCATTGCACAGCTTTCCCCCTGGGACGCGGCACCTGAGCTCCGACTCAGCCTGGGACAGCCGGCAGGAAGCAGGAATACCCAAACCGCTCCTGTGGGGGACAGCAAACAGAATAAGCTGCGGCCAAAGCCAGGTGCTGCAGCTCAGAGCCCATGAGAGCTTAGCTCATGGGAAACCACCCTCCTTCCACTGCCTTCAGCCAATACCCAGAATATTGTTCTTACCACCTCTTCAGTTATGGTTGCAAATTATTACGTGCCTCAAATCACCCAATTTTCTTCGTTTTCATCAGAAATCTCATTGCTACCTGCAGGACTGCTTATACTTTATTTTACTTACCTTTTTAACTACACTGGGCTCATCTACTTTCTCATCAGGCGTATCTGGTATATATGCATAAACACGTATAGTTTGATTATCTATCATGAAACAGTTTGATCTTAATTAATTCAAAAAGTTTAGAGACACCATATACATCCAAACATCTGGGTAGCATAACAGGAATATATATCATAAAGCAAACTTATGGTTGATTCTAATAAAATACGCTTGCCAAAGTAATCCTTCTGGTTGTCAGACATATATGATCCATGCTTTCAATGGAAAAGGAAACCAAAGTAATCACAGCTTTCCATGAAACAGTGTAGTTTGTGGCTGTGGTTTTAGTAAAGCCAGCAGAGTCCAATGCTAGATCTGTAGATTTGCAGCTCTGCCATGCAATTGCACCATGCACTGGAGCACGTGGAGATCAGAACTTTCAGGACATACTCAGGAAAAATCACACTTTGTTTCATCAGGAGCTGAATCATAGGAAAAAAGAACAAAAGACTGCTCAGGCCAAAAACAGGTCTTCACAACACTAAGGAATACTGAAGATGCAGGTGAGTAGAACCTGCCCTTCTCAGAGAGTAGATTTTGCAAGGCTCTGGAGCAAAGGAGCTGCTGGCTCTAGGAGCCAGTGTGTGCTGGCTGGTGGAGGTGGAGAGCGACGGGCAGTGTGCCTCGCTGTGCCACTGCACCAAAGTGCAGCAATAAGCAGGGTTCTGTGGTTAGGTGCCTGCTCCACTCAGGCAGCAGAATTTAGAGGTTTGGCTGTAAAGAGTCATCACTGTTCAGCTCTTCCCCCTTCACTGCTTTCAAAGTGTGCATCTTGGGCATCAAATACATCGTTGCAAATAACTGCAGTCTGCACAGACACCTACCTATTGAGGTTCCCAGTGACCCAGAGCGCTTCCCTCACTGTCACTTCTAAGCAGGCAGGGGAAGAGCCAACAAACTGCTCCACTGCTCCCTCCGCAACCCCAGCTTCCACGCTCCTGACACCTCACAATCAGTCGCAACCCGCCGTGAGACTTGAGAGCCGCACTTACCGCAGGGCCGGGGGCCCGGCCGGCAGCGCGGGGCCCGGCAGCAGCGGCAGCAGCAGCAGCAGCCCCAGCAGCCCCTGTGCGAACATGGTGCGAGCTGTGCTGAGCCGCACCTGGAGCGCTCCTGCAGACGGGCGGACGGACAGCCGGACAGAGCCGCCAGGCACGCGGAGAGCTGCGAGCTGGACAAGCCTGGCTCCAGCGCTCTCCCCCCGTGCTGCAGTGGCTCTGATTAGCTGCCTGGGAGCGGGATTTGGGCAGCACTCTGGGAAGGAGGCCGGTGCCAAACCCCGAAGTTTACAGTCTAGGCAGGGAAGTAATTAGAAACAGTTGCGCAGCCAGATGGTTTATTTTGATGTTTTAAAAGTGGCCCGTTCACAGATGTGAACGAACTGTCTCATTCTCGAAGTACAGGCACCGTAAATATTTGAGGTATGTGTATCCCCCTGTCCTTTGACAGATGGCTGCTTGGGATAATCTGTGAAACTTGTACCGCCGAGGAGACAGGACCAGCGCTCCCCAGCTGCAGCATCCCTGCCTGACTGCTGGAGCACCTCCCTGGCGCCTGCCTCCCCGGGTCCATCCCTTCCCTCCTTCCCCTGAGGTCACCTGCTCACGTCACTGCACTGTGCGACACTGCAGGCTGCCAACCTATACCAGCATGAGTGACCGTACATTCAAAGTATTATTAGTTAGCCATTTCCTAATGCCTTATTAAAACACAGTCCAATACTTCATCACTGCAGTGGGAGATTTTTTGAATTGCTTTAAAACTAAGCTAAAAGGAAGGATAGTCTCTCCAAATTAATCAGCCTCGGTAGATATGGCCACGTGCAGTTCTTTATGCTGTGGAAAAGTTTTTGATGCCTCTGGCTGTCCTGGGAAATTTCTGGTTGCCTGATACCTCCCTGGGATGGAAAGCTCTTAAAGAAACAAACTTTGACCACAAAAGATGGTAAGTTATAGGTGTCCTACTCTACACACACACATTCGCGTTTTTAAAGCAGGCAGCTGACAGAAGCTTTCACTGGTTCTGAAGCCTGTATTGGAGATTAAAGCCCTCAGCAGCTTTCTCAGAATGAACAACTCTTGTTTTAATTTCTTATTAAATATCTAATATACCACAGATTATACTGTTTTGGAAAACATTTTAAGATTTAGTTAAAATTCTCTGACTCAGAGGCTGCCTTTCCTATGAGTTTAAGTGGGTGTCTTACATTTTACGTAGTGAACTCAAGGGTACAATTCACAGCATTCCTGCTAACATAACTAGTTGTGCAATCTCCCTGAAAAAAAAAAAAAAAAAAAAAAGGCATGAAGCCTTTGACTTTGTTCTGCTGGCCGTATAGATGACAAAAGAACCTTTAAAGTCTAGTTTGGGGCCTGTTTTCAGTCAAGTACCCACTCTGGTGGAGGAAAAAACTTTATCGAAACACAAGAGACTGGACAAAGTCTGCTCTAGCATATTTGTAAAAATACATTCTTAGTCCCTGAAGATACACAGGTTCAACCCAAACATTATTCCAATGGACTATTAAAACACAAGACTTTTGTCATATTTTAGTAAGTTATCTTGAAGTTGTGAAGTGCAAAAGTTCACTGTCTACTCATTGTGTACTACCTTCTTTATGACACACAATTTTACCCTAAAATATCAGCAAGTAGAATAAGGATATAAAAAAATCTAAAAGCCCCATGTACAGCTGTTGCATACTGTATCTATTTTTTATCAGTTTTGATGCCCTTTATAGTATATTTCATATTGCAAATGCATTAAAATATTTTCTCAAGCAACGCAGATCATAAAAATCCTGTATTGAGTGATCTGTTGGCTTCAGTCTTGTGAATGTTTACAGTCCTGCTAACCCCATGCATCTGACTTATTTTGATGGATCTAGTGAAAAGGGAAGTAATACCGGCAGGCATTTATTTCTGACAGTCCTTGAACTTTGAAGTCCATACTAAATGCAGCACTATGTGTTATATCTGTGTGATAGTTTTTCAAATGTATTTATAATGCTACAGTAAAAAAAATATTTATAAATTAAAACCCCTTAAATTACAGAAAGGAGCACTTTTAAGAACAATGTGATTGTCAGAAATTGTACTGCCTGAAGTCTCAATTTAGAGAAGGATAAATAGAAAGCTTTGCATTTTAAACAGTAGTAATTCCCTTTTAGCACTAAATTTATCTTTAATCCACAAATTTAAAGGTTGCCATCTGTTCTTCCTCCTTTTTCCCTGAGCAGACTGGTGCTGACAGGTATTCAGAAGACTTTAAAGCAGCCTACAAACTGTAACTCCAAATGTGCGAGGAGAAGACATTCATCATGATATGATGACCTTATCACTGTCTCATTTTTTACTCAATTACATCTGTCATGTTTTGAAGAAATACACACCTTTTGGCTGTGGACCTTCTGAATTTGGAGAAGGCATACTCACATAGTCCAAGGGTGCAGTATTTGAAATGTGCACACAGAGCTTAAATTTAATAAATGCTTCCACGTGTACATGTCTCTAATACAATATCTCAGTGCTCCCTTAATGGATTTTAACCTTTGCTCAGATCAGATTTATTATTTAATCATTTCAGCCTAGAATGCTTGTATGCATGCATGTATACACACGTATATAAATATACATATGTACACATGATGTGTATGTATTCAGGAGCTAATCGGCTTCCACACAGACTGTAAATTCAATTTAAAATGAGTCAGCCTCTTTCTAAATGGGAACCCGACATGCTGCCTTGAGAACTGTTCCCTTCTATTCAGCCACTCCTGCACACAACCCTAAGGAACTTTGCTTTCTGCTGGATAACATACACTTACATGAAGCACAGCGCTCGTAAAATGCTACTTGTCCTATGTATTGGAGTTTCAGACTAAGGTTCTAGACTTGTAGCTGCTTGACAAATGCATAGCTTACAAGTGGTAATGCCACTGCTTGCAGAGTAAAGATAGAAAAGAGAAAGTCAACGTATTGCTGATGAGGAGGAGAAGATTCTAATACTAAACAGCCTTTTCAAAAGTAGGCAATAGGTTTAAATAATACTTGTTAGATACAAAATTACTTCAAATAAATACATGGAATCAAAAAAATAAGTGCTGTTAAGCACACTTACACTTGAACCTCGTTTTTTAAGTGTATCCCTATTACTGTTCTTGATAAAATTTTGCAGGATTAGATATGGTCAGAGATTGGGATAAACCTTTTCCCTGCAATTTTATTGACCAGTAGAGGAACCAGTAGGGTAATTTCCTATCCAAACTGGTGAAGGTTATTTTTGTGGTTTTGTAGTCTTCTGAACTGTGTAAAAACTAAGTTGCAGGCCTGGAGGTAGATGAGATAATTCAAAGGCAGTGATTTTAAATTTTTTTTTAAAGGCAAGCAATATCTTAACTTTAACTTTGCCAGAACTGTTTTTTATAATAAATCAAATAAGAATAGTATTTTAAAAACAAGGCAAAAAAACAAGAAAAAGCTTTTTTACCGTAAGACTGGTCTAATGCTGGAGCAGAATGCCCAGCAATGTTGTGGAATCTTCACCCTTGGACATATTCAAAAGCCATCTGGACAGTGTTTGGGCAACATGCTCTAGGCTATCCTGCTCTGAGCAGGCGGGTTAAACTAGACTATCTCCAGAGATCCTTCCCAACCTCAAATATTCCATAATTCTATGATTCTGATGGCATAATGTGCTATTGAACATAGTTTGATTCGGCTTGGGGAGGCAGATGGACTTTGCCTACTCCTTTATTACAGCCTCCTAGTGAACATTTTTAATTTTGTTGTCACTTTAATAAAGCCATCAGGTTTGCAAAACACATTCCATACCATTCTTAAGGATTTTTTTCCTTAATAAAACAAATCGAAATGCACATAGAGTGAAAAGTCTAAGCTTAAAAAAAAAAATGGAAACCATCAAAATCTGTCAAATAATGCTCCTGGGTTTCCATTGAAGCCATTTTAGTAACAGTATGGGTTTGTAAGAGTGGAGACTGAGGCATTCAAATGCAGACACATTCAGTTATATCATAATTCCTAAAATTAACCAGAATTTGAAAATCCCACGTATCAAACAAGTTATTGTTCCTCCATAAAATGTGGAAGGAGGAGAATTAAAAGTGTCCAGTGATTCTTCTGACCAGGATATACAATCACTAAATTAGATGGCTGTAAAGATCTATGACAAACCACTTTAACAGCCATAAAACAAAGTATTTGATGGAGTTAACTAAAATCTGTCTAAACTGAACAGTTCAGAAATGTATGCAGCTGTCGAGAGAGTCATCGCTGTGCTGGTCAGTGTCATCCCTGGAAGGAAGCAGGAGACAGACTACACCAGAGCTGTGCAGAACTGAAAAGCTTGTGTTAATTTTGCTGACATGACATGGAATCTGGGACAGCTGAGGGTATCACACAAGGAATACAAATAGCTTTTGGATCAAGGTTAGAACAAGATAAAAGCTGAGCTGGTCTGAATGTTGCTGGCCTGAATAGTAGAGAATATAAGCTACCCAAACAGTTCATAGGCCAACATTAATCAAGATGTTATTGTGTTATACTCTAGTGTAAAACCTTAGCTTACTCCTTCATGCCTCAGTTGAAACTTTAAATAGCTGGTAGGTCTTTTGTTTGTTCAGTGAATTCCCCTAAACAGCAATAATACCCTGCTTTTACAGAGGCCTTAAGGAAGCAAAAGACATTTGAGCATGATCTTGCAAGAAAGCTCAGAATGCCAGCAACAATAGTGCATTTTAAAATCAAGTCTACTGCATTCTTAACTGTTTAGCACTTATTTCAGAAAGCAAATAAAGCTCTGTTACAAGCCAAGCTAACAGTGTCATTTAAGAGCCCAAGAAAGGAAATAAAAGGCATGTAATTTTTCACCATAAATTATTACTTTGAGGTCAATTTGTGCCTTATTTCTCAAAGGGACAATGTTTCTTGATGCTGAGAATATTGAAAAATCAAAAGTAGTGAGAAATACTGTTTTATTTGTGATATTTTTAACAAGTTACCTGAATAAGTTACTATGAAGGATCTTTCTCATCATTTTGACCAAAGAGCTGTTCCTAAGGATAGCAAATTAATAAAACAGATGCTGCTGACTTCTTAAGGGCAAAACAGCAGTAACTCAGGTTGATTGCCTAAATTGATCACATGCACACCAAATTCTCCAGGGCAACAGCAACCATCTTGTATGTTTTCAATGCTCTGTCTTGCACTGCTTGCTGTTAAACCAAAAATGAAGGAGAGACAGAAATTAAGAAAAAGGAAGTGTTGGGAAACACCACTATTGCCCTTCTTCTGAGAAGTCAGTACCTACTGAAAGCAAACTAATTGTATACACAGTTAGTTGCAGGGAGTCTCCTTAAGGTGTGAAATTAGGAAAACCATACTCCATGTCCTTTATTCTGGTTCATCAATGTTGACACAGGTCACGGACAGTCAAGAATGACAGTTTTCAACCCATCCCAATCAAAGTTACTCATGAACATTAACTGAGTTTCTCTTGCTGTCATTAGTCTGATGTTGCTCTGTGACCATTTCTGTTATGGTTACACACTTCCGAGTGAAAGAACCACTAGCCAGAGACATAAAGAGCAGACAGGTGGAAGCAAACTGGGCTGCTCAGCTCATCTGATTCACATGGGACCCCAATAATATCGAGGTGCTTCTTAGCATGCGTAGAGCAGGACTTCAGACTGTAGGAGAATTTTGTGGTAACCACCATTAAGATGACTAAGGACTTGGACACTCTGAGGCTAAAGAGCAACAGGCAGCAATTTAGCAGTTTTTCACTTGTATCCTATGCCAGAATGATTAAATCTTCCTTTGGGTCTGAAGTTTAATTCCAAATTGCTAAATGATACTTTGTGACCTTTATAAAAAGCTCAAGCATAATTTCAAAATTAATATTTCATGAATTCTTTTAGTCATTACAGACTATCTGAAATCTGATCAAGCACTGCGTTCTTTCTTAAGTGGTAACTCAAATTCCAACAATGGCAATCCCAATAACCTCAGCTCCTTGGGATGTTTTCAAAATTTGTTTACATTACTCTTCAACTCCTTAAGAGATACTTAGGGTAAGTAAGGACAAGAGAGCAAATAAAGCTCAAATAAATTCAGAAGTAAAACCCGGGCTTGAGAGCTGTCCAAATTCTGTAAGGAAACACGTAAAATAAATAGATGCTTTGAATTCCCCCTTTTTTTCCAGGACTTACTGAGTGAGCAGGTCTAGGAAACTTTGGTTTGTTAATTACCTTTTATCCAGGAAGATCCTACTGTGTTTGCAGATCATGTTACAGAAATGAAAGTTATATGTAAGGTTGACAATGCTCCCCTTGAATTCTCAGACCAAATCTTCTGGAATTTTCCAAAATTTTCTCTGAAATGGACATTTTGCTATGGCCGATTTCAAAAATGTTGAAGTTTGAAGGATGAATAAGGAAATTCCTTTATCTGGTCTTCCTTTGTAGAGATGAGAGGTAAATCTTTACTAAAAAATCTCTTTTCTTTTGACCTATTTAACATTACCATAAAGTAATATTGTAAGATTAACTCCCAAATTCTGTCCTTATCTATATGTTTATGGCTTGTTTCTTAGGTCAGTGTGAATTTTCTAAATCAGAATTAAAACAGACTTCAGCCCTAAATATTAAATATTGTTACAGGCTTAAAAGAATTAATAGGTTCTTTGCAAAATTATATCAGCAATTTTATAGATACCTAAGTTTTCCATTTTATACTCACACGCCTGCTATATGCCACTCAAATTCTAAAATGTTCATAATTGCTTTCCACGTGCCAGATCTGAAAGTAAATTTGTGGTCAAATAGCAAAGCAAGAAAGGGCTTTTTCTTGCAAACAGGAGACCTTCACCATCTGCACAATTCTATGAATGGAAGACTCCGGTTTTGCCTTTGCACACAGGCAGGTACATCATGGTATCAAGGGCTAAATGCTTCTTCCCGCATTAGCATCATCTGATGCAAGTTGTGCTCACAGACAGGCTGTCAAAGAGATTCCAGTCTTCTGCTGAAAGTGTGGGTCCCCATTAGCAGCTTGTGGTTCTCAGAGTAAGGGCAGGTAGTAACAATATGTTACCAAATATGACACCAGGTAAAAGGAGAAGTGCGAAATACGTAATACGTATTCTATAATACAAACCACATGTAAGGAAATTAATCCCCTCTTTTTGGGAACTTATTAAACAGTATCTAAATTACTGTAGCAAATTTTGAACCCCCCTCCAACACATGACAGGTGCTAATATGTGAATTCAGTGGCAGGCCACCAAGGCAGTTGGAGCTGGAGCACTTGCTCCATGAGGAGAGGCTGAAGGAGCTCGGCTTTTTCAGCTTGGAGGAGGGATGGCTTTGGGGACACCTAGGAGCAGTATGTCAGGCTCTGTGAGAGAGCTGTCAAGAGGACAAAGCTGAGCTATTCCCAAGGGTGCACAGCAGGAGGAGAGACAGCAGACTAGGGAAGGTCCAAGTGCATGTCAGAAAAAAATCTTTCAGCACAAGGACAGTCCAGTACTGAAACAGGCTTACCAGGGAGGCTGTGAAGTCTCTGTCTTGGGAGGTTTTCAAGACCAACCAGATAAGGCCCTAAGCAAGCTGGTGTGATTTCATCTCTGAGCCTGGTTTCAGCAGACCAGTCAGACCAGATGGCTTCCTGAGGTCCCTTCCAACTGGAAAATTGTTCTATCGAGAATTATTTTTCAGAGGCCAGTATATCCATAGAAAAAATGCCGCACAAAGTCGCATCTGCTGGCAAACGTTGATTTCTTTTGTTTAGATATAGTGGCAACATTTCACTGTTTGCAACTGTCAGTTTTCATTAATGAGATGCTATCACCAACAGCATAATGCTGCCTAGCAACTTATTCCAAGTAATGAAATGTAAGTGGGGAGGAAAAGACAAAATGGGAAGCGTATTATTTGTCAGCACATTTATTCTTAAATTGTTTTGCTTTTCAAATTTTTTCTCATGAAACATCAGCTGACTGCTACCAAAAACTGCAAACCCTAAAATTAGGTGCTTAAATTTACTGGAATTGCTAATGCTGGTAATACATGTAAGTAGTGCTGGCAGGACTGCATCTGTAATCCTGAGGCCAGCTCCCTAACTGGCTTATTAGTTTTGGTTGCCAGCATCAAACAGATATAATTTAAAGAAGCCTAATACAATTTATGCCATACACTTTCCTTCAGCTTTCTGGGGTATTTTGCTAAGGGCTTTGTCTTTTGAATGCTATTCCGTATCTTTACCAGCTCCAGAAAGTTATAAACTCACATTATTTCCCATAATCCAGTTTCATTTAAACATAAGTTTTACACAACTTTACTAGTTTTTTTCTTTGTTCAAGAAGATAAAAATACAGATTGGAACATGTCAACTTGATTTACAGAAACAATTTTCCAAGTATTTTTTTTTTTCTGTTTAATTGTGGTATCTCTTTCACAGAGTCATTTAGGCTGGAAAAGACCTCTAAGATAATCTATCCCAACAAGTGAGAATATTTTATGAATTTATTTCATTGTGGAGCTCAAGACTGCGCTTTTACATGGCTCTGCAGTAACCTGAAAATTAACCAGACCACCCAGCTGATGCCACCAGTGAGGTGGGGCAAAGAGGTGCACCAGTAGTAGAAGAAGCCCTAAGATGTACAAATAGGGTTTCTTACCAAAATAAATCATCTATCCTAGCACTTTAAGAGCATAATGAAAAACAAAAACAAACCCCAAACCAACCAACAACAAAAAAGCTGAAGCCCCAGCGAAAGCCCTACAAAATTGCCGCAGCAAGCGGCGCCTCCGCCCGCGCTGCTGTTGGCAGAGGGGCAGTGCGGGCTCAGCCCGAGGGACCGCCCGGCGGGCTCCGTCCGCTGCCGGGCACCACTCCTGTGTCTCGGGGCGCAGCGAGCTCAGTTCCAAGCCGCTGTGGGGGTGTTTTGAGAGACGGGACCGCCGTGGGCATCACCCCCGGCTGCGGGGCCGCTAAGGAACCTCCCTTCCCAGCCGGATTCTTGGGCAAGGCGGGGGTCCATTTGTTCCGAGGCGCCCGTGCGCGGTCGGCACCGTCTCCTCCGCACCTGCTCCCTCCCCGCCCGCCCCCGCCGCC
>VZTI01002511.1:1237564-1344734 GCA_013397865.1 Struthidea cinerea
GGCCGTCCTTCCCCCGCGGTGGGAGGGGGCGCTCCGGGCCGGCCGCCGCCGGCCTGCCCCCGCGCCCCGGGGCCCTCCGCAGCCCTCGTCACTGAGGCAGAGCGGGGCCCTGGGGCGAAGAGGCCTCTTCGGGGGGCCGTCATTTCATGGGGTGGTTGTGGATAGGGACGGGGGTGGCCGTGGAGAGCTCTCTCCGAGAGGGGAGCGGTCGGCTGGTTCGCAGGGGCTGCGGGCTTGGCGTGGTTGGAGGGAGCGATGTACCCAGGCCTGGGTTAAATCTCTTTAACGTGCAGTATCAGGGGTTCGTTCATCGAATGGAGAGAGAGAGATGCTTAATATGTTTTTGTTGTCGACATCTTTTTGTTTTAGTACTCCCAGTAAAATCAGAGACATATTTCTAGAAAGGATCAAGGTTTCTGATGGCCTTAACGTGCAAACATGGCTTTTTAAGTCAGCTATGATTTGGTAGGTTAACCATTATTGCATTCAGGCAAATATTTACATGGAGAAAACACTAACTAATTGCTGTCTGAGTATTTTGTGTTTGTCTTAAGCATCGTCAATTTCTTGGTTCATTTCGTTGTCCCTTTTTGTTTTCATTTCCTTCCCCAGCAGCCCCATTCCACCTGCCCTCTGAGTGATCACAGAGAAATGATAGATATTAACAATGAACTATGCTCTGCCGCATGAGTCACAAAGCCGAAGTTTCTTAACTTCACATTTCTTTGAGTTGGTCTTTCTGGCTGCTAGAAGATTCCAGCTCTCTTCAAGAATATGCATGTACCTTTGCAGACTTTTAGGAACAGTTGGATATGTTTTCATTTGGTGGTTTTTTTTTGTTTTACCGTTTCAGCTTGGTAACTTTCAAAACTGTAACAATCAGCATGTCATTTGTGCTTTGGTCTTCTTGTTTGGTGCATCTGTTTTATTTTAATCTGAAATGTGGTCCATCACAGTCCATTCCCATTTAAACTATACCACATGGAAATAAAACTTCCTCTGATTTGACTTATTTCCAGCTCTAGGACACTGCTGGTACCATGAACACTATGTAGGTCTGTATGGCATTCATCCAAACCTAAGTATTGAGTCAAAGACATTTTGCGACTTAAACCTTCACAGTAGGAGATGAATCCTATCACGTTGTGTTGTAGGGGGTTATGGGGTACTGGATCTGGCCCTAGAAGACTTCCACTGATGAGAATGTCTTTTTGAGGCATGAGTAGCTCATGATGAGATAGAACTGATACTTCTGGGGATTTGGGTTTCCTACACACTTGCCTAGGTATTTAGGAGTTCAGGCTGTTACAAGTAAGATTTCTGATGTGCTTATGAGTAAACTAGAAGTGTTGCATTCAAAAATTATTTTTACTGTGTTGCTAATAGAATGTTTCCATGGTTGGAGCACAAAATCTTTTGGAGATAAAGAGCAAAGTCAGC
Source organism: Struthidea cinerea (assembly GCA_013397865.1). Lineage (NCBI taxonomy): Eukaryota > Metazoa > Chordata > Aves > Passeriformes > Corcoracidae > Struthidea > Struthidea cinerea. Next base: position 1,239,005 of record VZTI01002511.1, read on the forward strand.
TTAATATGGGTGTTACAGGTTGAATCATATTTTCTTTCCCTTTCAACATTTCTCTGTTCTCCCTTTCATTACCTTCATAGCATCTTTTATTTAAATTGAAGTCTCCTGGATTGGTTAAGTTCTGACAAATGTCTTGCTTTGAGAAATATCAGTCCTGGACTACAGTTGCAAATTGTCTTGGTTCTACTAGGTAATTTCTTTTTCCTTTCTGTTTCCTGTGATATTTTAATCTTTTATCTCTCTCTTTTTTTTTCCTCTCCACGGTGAGGACAATCAGTTAGTGAAACAAGTTGCTCAAAAAACCTCCTTTTTTGGAGGTTTTCAAGACCAGACTGGAGTAACCTGAGCAAACTTCAATAGCCTGGGCTGTCATGCTTGAGCAGAAGATATGACTGGAGACCTTCTGAGATTTTAGAATCATAGAATGGTTTGGGTTGGAAGGGACCTTAAGGATCGTTTAGTTCCAACCCCACTGCTGTGGGCAGGGACACGTTCCACTAGACAAGATTGCTCAAAGCCCCGTCCATCCTGGCCTTGAATACTGACAGGGATGGGACATCCACAACTTCTCTGGGAAACCTGTTCCTGTGCCTCACCATTCTCACAGTAAAGAATTTCTTTCTAGTATCTAATGTAAACTTACCTTCCATTATCTTGAGGTCATTCCCCCTTGTCCTATCCCTCCATGTCCTTGTGAAAAGTCTCTCCCCAGGGACTGTAGGTACTGGCAAGCTGCTCTAAGGTCACCCTGGAGCCTTCTCTTCTCCAGGCTGAACAGCTCCCAACTCCCTCAGCCTGTCTTCATAGGTGAGGTGCTCCAGCCCATCTTTGTGGCCTCCTCTGGACTCGTTCCAACAGATCAATGTCTTTCTTGTGTTGCAGGCCTTGGAGCTGGGCCCCCTGGAGAACCCAGGTGGGGTCTCACGAGAGTAGAGTTGAGGTCCTTCCAACCTGAACTGGCTTATGATTCTATGAACTCGGTTTTCCTTTTTTTTCTTTTCTTCCTTCCAAAATGAAGCCTTTGGGTACAGCACCTACAGTACCAGAGGTTATGGCTGCAACTTCTAGGAACTGCCCTGCAGTAACGGCACATCAATTAGTCTGTTTTAAAGGAAAGATAAGAGTATAAAAAAGTACTAGTTCTGTTTTCGGGACTTCAAGTTTAAAATACATAGGCATTAACTTTTTTGCTGGCAATTTCTTAAAGGATAGAAGAGGAATAATTTGGGAAGGGAAGATGATCTAGAATACTTCAATTTCTTTAATAATTTTTTTAGCAAAAAGTGTAGCGAATTTAAAAGAATAAAACCACTGTTTATTTCGATGTTTATGTGTTTAAGTTGTGAAAAGATGAGTATACAAGGTTCTAGGCACACTAGTATATAATTAATGATCTAACAAAATCCCAGAAACATTAAAATAATCACTTAAACAGGCATGCTGCCAGCTGTGTGCCTACAGAGAAGCTCCTTTCCACCAATGTATCATTCTGGGAATGATACCCTCATTCTTTCCTTTAAAACCCTGAAAAATTGATCCACACTACTCAGAGCATGTTACTGAATGTGGGGTATTATAGAGAGAAGATGGGTTGCTCCCCGAATCCACTCAAACAATGACGTGGTACTGCCTGTCCCCTTACTTTGACGAAGGGGTAAACACAATTTCCACCTGGACGTGGGTTAGGCTGCAAAAGCAGATTCCAGAACACTGCTCTCTGTTTTTTTCCAGCATGATTCTTACTAAGGATGTTGCTGCACGTCTTTGTGAGGAATGCGCTCTGACATTCATTTGTATAGACTATGTTGCAATTGACCTATCTTGGGTCAGCAAGTGGTGGGTAGGTGGCCCACAGTCAAAGTGAACTTTCGAAATAAGCTAGTTGTTAAACTGTGCTATGTATTCGTAAAGAAAACACATTGCCATTGGTGTTTTCTCCATAATTACTGTGCATTCAGTAGCCATCAGTAAATTTTAGCATTTTATCAACCATTCTGACAGTATAATTGTAGGACTTGGAAAGCTGTCATGTTGACTGGTCATGCCAACAACCAGCCTCTTGGAGGGAGATGGAGGGTGCTCACCAGTCTTGTGCCTTGGTTTCCACTGAAAAGCAAAAGCTGGCTACTTGTACGGGGAACTAGCTGCTTCATGCTTGGATGTGTTCCTGCTTTGGGATACACGGGGACCTGGGACTTTGGAATGTGAAAGTGTACCTTCTCTTTACTACATAAGTTGCTTTGGAGTACTTGTATCTCTACTTTGTATGTTAAACAAGTGTAGTGGAATGTGACATAGTGTGGTCTAAAAGCATTATTTGAAAAATCATCTTCAGTTGTTCTGGCTTTTTTGTTTTACTCAACCAAATCTCTTAATTAAAAAAAAGTGGAAAAGCTAAGCAATTCTATTTAAAATTAAAAAGTTCCATTTGTGGCTGCATCACAACACCATGTACATGCATGTGTAGTTTCTTCAAAATTGTATATTCCAGATATTAGAAGGGTTATAGTAAAAAGAACAACATTATGCGACTGTAGCAGTAGACTGTGTACCTGACTCACACGAGATCTGCCTTTGTATGCACTGAGATATTTGATTCTGCTTGCTGAGTATCATTTTGGCTATATCTGAGAGGAAGAATTTATATGTAATAAATACTGTAAGAGCATTGTCCTTAGTTGATAATAAGGCAAGACACAGGAAATGTGTTGCGAGCAAAGAGCTGAAGTCAACACCTGTTTTCAGACTAGATGTTCTTACATTTGCAGCCTTAAGCAATTGTTAAATCTTTCTCAGCTGTGAACCCCAGTCCTGGTATCTTTGGCCTGGGATCCAGTTAGTAAGTACAAGATACATCAGTTATTCTTTCCTACCTATATCTAAATTACTTGAAAATGTGAATGTAACTGATTTTTAGAATATATCCTGCAGTGCACCTTCTTTGTGAGGAACCAGCTTTGTTTTTAATAAATACTAAAGTTTGGTCAGTTATTAGCAGTATATCATGCTTAAATAACAAAGAGATCTTTCAGAACATTTCATCAGATACAGTAATGATACCACACAGAGAGAAAAAGTACTGAAATAAGCTCTTACTTGAAATTAGTTATGAGTTAATAGCATAAGTGGTAGCATGTGCCATGTGATTGTATGAATCAATGAATGGAATTCATATGAACTTGCTAGTAATGCCAGGGTTGCTAAAATAAATATATCTATGCTGTTGCATGTGCAAGTTGCTCACGTCAAATTTTTTGCTACATGAAAACCAATACTGAAATGCCATTTAGCTGTACCTGTACCCAAAATCAGGGGTGGAAGAATGTGTGGATGGAGGGAGCAGGCAATAGATAAATAGCATCAGTTTGCAAAGAAGGAAAGGAGAAGGCTATTGAGGTGAAAGAATGGGAACTTATATTTTTCCTAAAACCATGTAATACATGCTACAGTTAAGAGCAATCAATTTCTTTAAGGTAGCCTGTACTTTGGGGTGTTTTTAATGTATAGTATGAAAATGGGGTTTTGTCATCATGCTGTATCTATGGGTATTCACATCATCTTCCTATCACCCATTTTAGCTCTCACATTTGTAATTACTGTCTTGAAGTATATGTGCCACTTTCCGTGTCCCTGCTCTGGGAAAAGTTGGAAGGGGAGTTGACATTTTCAAAGGAGAATTGAAGAGAGCGCTTGTAGGTGGCCTGCCTTGGGAGGACCTTCAGGCAGCGCTCATATGACCTCAGGTGACGGAGTCAATAGGCAGCAAGAGAAAAGTATGTTAGAAGCCAGGCATTGCTGATTCCCAAGGATTTTTCTGATTTTTGAACTCTCCATAAGTTGTAGGTAGGAATATCTGCTTTATTTTCCTGTTTATATTTCTGTGAAGTCATTTTTTCAGCTGCCTTTATCAGCCAGAGCCGTTATAAGCATGTTTTCCTGACTTTGTGATAGAGATCTTTTGAGCAGATTATGCTATATACAGTGAGCTTGCTTTATAAATGAGACTCAGATTTCTCAGATTTTGATGTTGTGGAGGATCAGCTACTTTTTAAAATTTGTCTTTTGATTTTTTTAGGAACTGCATATTTCCATCAGGAGTGTCTTGCTCTTAGTGGGAATATTGCAAACTGGTTTATACCTTCTTCAGATTCCTTTTTCCCAAGTGCACAATGGGTCTTATATTGACCCCAACCATTGTGCTGGCATACTTTCATTTCAGAAGAAGCTGAAAATTTAGTGGGTGGGATTTAGAAAGTGTAGAGGTTGCAGAACATGCCTGCAAGTTCAGAGACAGAAAGGAAGAGAAAAAGCTGACCTAATGGATCTGAAGGGGCTCAGAGTATGAGTAATTTTCTGTTGAGTTTCATTCCTTTTAATTTGCCTTTGCTTCTAAAAATAGAGAAATTTAAAAGCAAAGACACTACCGTTGCTCCCTGAAAAGGTTGACACCTGCAATGTGAATTTTCATTGCTACTATAAAGTACTCCAAAGAAATATGAAGGGGTTGTAGCCCCAAAACTCCATGATATTTTCCTGTCTGAGAGCCCTGCACCCAGTATGTCTTAAAAGCACTGCAGCTAGAAATACATCCTAGGGAATGTATTAAGCCTTTCCCATTAATAACAGGTTGTGATCAAAGAAAGACCTAATGACGTGTGTCGGAATCAATGCGGGAGCTGCAGGGGTGGATTTGTGTCAGGGTTAGGGAGGGCTACATCCTCCCCATTAGCATAGCTTGGTGCGCTGCTCACGGCGCGTCACATGCTGGAAGGAGTTCGTGCGCAGCTCCCCTTCTCTTCATCCTTCAGCTGGTTCCTCCCTGCAGAAACAAGTGCAAAAGGGATTAGTGGTCCAAGGGTTAAAATTCTTTACATAAATAGCAGAGTCCTGAAACTGCAGCACATGGAAAAGCGTGTGTGCTCCCTGGTAAACGAAAAGTAGTGAGAACAACAAAAAAAGTTGCATAAAAGCTTGAAAGCAACCATACTGTGTTTTGAATAATCTTGCTGAAGACCATTTCCAAAATCTTACTGACTTGACATCTTCATTCTGAATTTTTTGTGTGCATTTCTGGTCATTTCAAGTAGAGAAGTAAACAAGCTGCTTCTTATATTCCATAACATTTCCTCCCTTCAATTTGGTTTATATACATGAAGATTTGTTTATTCAAGGCTGCCTCTTAAAAATAAGAATTCTAATCTCTTTAGTCACAACATTGATTAGCTCAGTTGGCCAGAGCATGGTGCTAGTAATGCCAGGGTTGTGGGTTTGATATCCATATGAGCCATTCACTTGAGAGCTGGTCTTGATGATCCTTCTGGGTCCCTTCCAGCTCAGAATATTCTGTGATTTCTGTGATCTAAGTATATGAACTGAATCCATTATGGACATTTATTATGAACATCTAAAGTTCATGTTATTTTCTGTGGCTGGACCAGTTAAAAAATTACTTGAACAAACAAACAAAGAGGCACTGGGTAAAAGGATAAGTGGGAATTTCATTAGAAGGATATGGCTAATCTTCCTACACATCAGATATATAAATAGGCAATACTCAGAAAAGCATAAAAGCAACAGAGTCTTTCTAAAAGAGCATTGATAATAATTTGCTTTCTTCCCCAAATGGACATAGCCTTTTATTTAGACCATCATTTATTAAAAAAAAATCAGTAGTGCCTAAAAAAACCCAGTGTTTCATATCCTGAACCTTTTCTCGTAATTATTGATTGCACTTATCTTATTAATTCTCTGTTTATTGCTACATCTTTTCTTAAAAGCTTACTAGTAACACAGTAATAGCCATTACCAGAAATAGTAAACATAAAATTATTATTTTGTTAATTCACTGATTTGCTTTTAGCTAACAATTTCCAAAAGAACATACTTAAAAGAAACATTTTAGGCAGTGGGTTTTTTTCCTAAGGGTTTTGGAAATGCAGCTCCCAGGGCTTTGCAGTAACTTCTTATCACTATGCTAAATGTGAGGTTTTAAGGTTTCCTGACCTCAAAAAGCACACCAGCATCTCTGAGACTTGAAGTGTTTCTGGTTGTGCTTTGGTCTAAGTAGAGAAAAAAAGGTCAATACATTAGGCTGAGAAATAAATAGAAGAAAGGGGGAAAAAGTGCTAAAGAGAAGGAAGTAATGAATTCAGTTACAAGACAGAATTGGGAGCATGAAGCTTGAGCATGAACATGGAGAGAGCAAACAATCTCTGTGAATATTATTTCACTCTTCATTTGTTAGAGAAGGGTTATTAATATATAATATCTATTTTACAGTATTTGCATGTTTTTAGTGACGGCTTACCAGTTTCACTTGTATTAAGGTTGTTGTGAATGACCACTTAAAATGAATATAGGTGTCAGAAATTGTCCCTTATTTTGTGCCTTTATATGATTTCTGTTTGTTTTAAAAAATCAGTTATTGCATAACGTCAGCTCTTCCAGCTGGGAACGTTAGTACAAGACCTCAGCCCTGTAACTGTGTGGTTTGTACAAAGACTAATGGTTCAAAGACTTGGTTTTACAGAGACAGGAACTGACCTCTTGAATCTGAAAGAGAAAACAGAGCAGGGGTAGACTTTGAGGGACTTGGAATAAGATTAAGGGTTTACGTTTTCCGTAAAAGCTAAAAGAAGAGACAGACAAGGGTGCACGCGTAGTGTTTGGACATGAAGCAGCATCCCGTGGGATTGAAAAGGCCAGCTGAGACCAAGCACGTGGGCACTTCTGCAGTCCTGAGCTCACTGTTGCCTCCAGCTGATCGAGGACAGTGTTTCCTGCATTCATGTTGCAGTTGTCATTGTGATCCTTCGGGCTGTAATAACCAGGGCCTGTAGTGGCAGGACAAAGGAGCAACAGATTTAAACTGGAAAAGGGAAGATTTACGTTGGACATAAGGAAGAAATTCTTTACAATGAAGGTAGCGACACACAAGAACAGGCTATTCAGAGAAATTGTGGTTGCCCTATCATTGAAAAGTGGACAGCGCTTTCAGCAACCTGATCTAGTGAAAGATGTCCCTGCCCATGGCAGGGGAGTTGGATTAGATTATTTTCAGAGGTTTCTTTGAATTCAAACCATTCTATGATTCTTATACTTGTTTTGATACACTTTTGTTTGTCACAGGGCAGTGTCACCTGCAAACAACACTGGGTCCAGACTAAAGGTCCAGAACAAGATCCCAAGATCTTTCTTTCTTCCTCCCCCTCACTTTGCTGAAAAAAAAAAATCTCTAAGGGGTTGTATTTCATGAACAATACAATTGTATTTCACGGGCACAGTTACTTCTCAGGAGAGTGTAGCTTCCTCATCTGTTTGGATTTGTTTAGACTCTGGGATCCATGAATTGTGTTTGTGGGAAAGACAATACTAAGATCTAACTCACCTTTCTGCTCTCTTGGTGTGTCCCCTCATTGTGGCTCACATAGCTGAGCTTACAGAAGGCTCAGTCAGTGCCACCCATGCAGGAATGTTCAGACTCGGCCTAACCTTGTGGAAGTGTCCCATTTTCCTCCGTCCTTCCATGTGCCAACACATGCCCCACAGACAGACAGCTGTCTGGCTGTTGGATAAATAATTGTTAACATTAAAAAAAGTATTAGAAAAATGTGTTCATAGTAGTATATAGCAAAAAGGCTCTTCTGATTTCAGTAAATAACATCTACTGGCTGCTTAACTGCCTGTTTGCCTTTGGCATGTTGGGATTTATCTTAGCCTAGTGTAATAAATGGAAATGTCACCATTTCATTAAATGGCTCCAGGTCAAATCCATCCAATGATTACTCATTGTTGAAGTTCATAGCAATAGCATTCTTTGGAACAAATTTTCTGTCAGCATTGCTAAGTTTCTGGTAATTGTTTGTGTTGCATACCTTTGTGTAATTTTTTTGTAAACTAATAAGAGTCATGTCAGTGATTTATATTTAATAAAATCAATATCCTATTAATCAGTAAGTATAAAAGAAGTATGCATGAGAAAAAAATGCTTTAGGTTATTTATAAAACGGTTCAAAATGCATTATAAAATTGTTTAAGTGAATTAATGTTTTCTGGTTTTTTTCTCACCAAGGAGGTTTCATGATTATAGATAAGAGAAGTTAACTTCAGGATGCTAAAAAGGAAACAGAGTTCAAGGGTGGAAGCCCAGCCAGTTACAGATTTTGGTCCCGATGAATCTTTGTCAGACAATGCAGATATTCTATGGATTAACAAACCAGTAGGTATCTCTTTATGTAATTACTAATTTTAAGTTAAATGTAACTTGTATTGTTGAAATAGGACTTCCACAAAAAATTCTGAATTAGATATTAGTCAGAAACAAATTTTGGACTATAGTTGCTAGTGTACCAGTTAATTTTTTGAAAAACATCAAAGACTAAATAAAATTGTTTCTTTTGGCCGTTGCAAAATTATGGGTTGATTAAGCAGTGTTTTCCCACCAGTTCGTCTGATTGATTCTTTTAAAACAGCCATCCTTTCAATGTTTCTGGTTCCTAAAATGTTTGTTGAAATTAAAAGTTCATAAAATGAGCTTTTGAAAAGGATGTTAAAAGGAGCTTTTCATTACTCAAGTGGTAGACAGCAGTAAGCACTTCTGACTTTCAAATCTCTCCTTTTACAATATTTATGAATGTGAAAGTATTTTGGTTGTTAATTTTGAAGTACAGCTGTCGTTTTTATGGTATCATTTAACCTAAAACCTGTCCCGAGAAAAGGAGAGGTGTAAAAGTGTCTGGCAACTTGAAACTGGGGAACGTTTCATTAGGAGTGGAGTTATTAATAGACTGTACAGTATTAAGAAAATGTCTTGTCTTTACCATGTAAATATAGTTATGATGATTGAATTATTTATTTATATATAAAAAATTATTATTATTTATTAATGCAGTGAGCATGCATCCAGGATTCCTATATTGTGAATGATTTCTGGTTTTGTAGAGAAGGCATTTTTCACATTTCTCTTAGTGTATAAATTTTTTACTTTTTAAAAGCAGGAAGTAAAGTATGCTGAAATAATACCTGTTGTTAGCATTGTGTTCATTTAAGGGAACCATCATCTCATTTGCAGTAAGGATGCCAGATCCCCTCAGTTTTGCTGCTGAGTTTTAACACCTAAAACTATTTAGCATGAATTAATATATGGGTGTTGTCATGTAAATTATTTTAGCAGAATGTTTATATTGGCTGCTGTAATAAACTCAAAATGTCATTGCGGGAATATTTGATGGGTTATTTACCTACATTTCTCATCACACAATGCACAAGGAATTTATTTTATGGAATAATTTTTTTCTTGTCATGCTGATGGTCTAGTTGTATATTGCTTATTGTTTGTGGTACTGACAATTTACTGTGGAAGAGAACGAGTTTTATATCAGCCACACTTTAATACTTACGTTAATTTTTTCAGTTGAAACAAGGTTCAAAACAAAGTGGATGTTTAAGGGACATTAGAGATTATTCATTAGGTGGCTTCTGCTTCCAAATTACTAATCTGGGCTCAGAGTATGCAAGTGATAGACCTATTCAATTTGGGTCAAATATCATTACATTTAAGTGAGTGAACAGTGAGTATTAAATTCGGTGGCTGTTCTTAAGTCTTCTGGATATCAAAAGGTCTGAGATACACTGTAAATTAGTGTAGAATTTTTTCCCCAGATGAACAATTTTGATAAATATGCTTCAGTGGTTTTTGTTTAAAGATTTTTTTTCTTTCTGAAATACCTTTTCCTTTTTGTTTTGATAAGTAGGACCTTACCAACTATGATTCATTGTATTTGTCTGGCTTCAAGATGTTTCAATGATGTTTTGATTTAAAAGAAAAGAATCCAACCCTATACCTCTCTATTGATATGTTGTATTTTTTTGTTACACCTGCCTCTCTGACTGGCAGTAAGGAGTGGGACTGAGTCCTAAGTAGAAATAGAAGTGAACAGTTCTCCTATAGCAACAAAACTTGATTGGAACAAAAATGAATCCTGAAAGAAGTAGCTGTCTGTGACATAATCTCTTTTATATTTATTCTTTTCATAACTGGAAGAATGCTTTTAATCCTGTGCCTCTCACTTAATTTTTTGAATTGTGAATTTATTTAAAAATAATTTCTGCTAAGTGTTGAACTAAAATTTTCCACAGATATTTTGTTTAATCTATCCACCCTGTTTATAACTTCAACTAATTCTACTTATTGTCTGCCCATAAATGTGATGAGTTGTCATTTGAAAAGAAATTGAATTACAAATGCCACAAAATAGAAATGATGGAATCCTAGTTCTCAGTTTCATGGCTCTTAATTCTTGGTTTCTGAATTATACAACTTCACAAATTAACTAATAAAATTATATATGGGTCTATATGTGTATAAGCAATTTAGGAGTGCTTGGTTTTGGTTGAAGACCTTTTATATGTGGATCGTGATGTAAAAGGACACAGACGTGCTTTTACAAAAGAGTACCAGGATAAGTTATGGAGGCTAAATATTTGAGGTGTTTTTTGAACATCAAAGCAATCTTGCAATATCTTGTGTTCAATTTTTGTTTTGTTTTTTTTTTTTTTTTTTTTCCAGTGGGTACACTCTTTACTACGAATTTGTGCAATCATCAGTGTTATTTCTGTATGTATGAACACTCCAAAGACCTTCGAGCATTATCCGCCTCTCCAGTATGTGACATTTGCTCTTGATACTCTGTTGATGTTTCTTTACACTGCAGAGATGATAGCAAAAATGCATATCCGTGGGATAGTTAAGGTAAGCATTTAAACAGTATTCTCTGTGTGCTTCAAGTGATCTGAATGTATGCTAATGACATTTAGTATTTTTTTTTTAACTTGCTCTTCTTGCTATAATTGTTTTTAACTGCAGCAACACCATGGTGTAGAAACTGAAAAGACAGATGGATAAAGATGTAGCTTTACTGCATATTTTATCCCCCCAAAATATAATACAAACATTCATAATAAAGGTTTCCTAGTAAGAAACAGATAGTTTCATTTTATTAGTATAAAGAATGAAAGGAAAAATAAGCTATATACACATTAGCAAGAATATTTTGTAAATGTCTATTGGTCCATATATGGACTTAGAATTTTGATTTTGTTTCATATGGCTGGATGTGTTGTTGTATGGTTACTTTACTTAAAGAAGAACATGAGTCTTGCTATGAGCTAGTAGAAAAAGTGATCTTGCTTTGAATTTTTTTACCTTGATATAGTCCATGTTGGTAAACACAACGCTTCTCTTATCATATGTCTGCTGTTGTTGCTGGGTTAATTTGTATAAGTGGATTGGAGGCTGCAAAACTGCAAAATATTTTAGTAAACATTATTTGTTACCGTTATTTTACTGATTGTTTCTAGTCTTCTGCAAAAAGATACAAATTCAGCTTTCATGTAGAAAATCCATATGCAGGCCTTACTGACAATGCAACTATGTCACTATTGCACATAATAGATAATCAGTGTGTTATGTTGTACATGCTTTTAACTCCTTAAAGAAAGGTCTGGTGACTCCAGAGCCATCTGATGTTGTACTTAAGCTCTTGAATTTTTTCTGAGTTTGCAGATAGCAAGCAAAAAAAGTGAGCTATTGTGTCATCGTACTTAATGAATATTGATAGTAAAAGTTGAATTGTCATTAATATTAATATTTAGGAAGTTACTGAAATAAGATGATTCTGAGAAAATCTTCATGGGTTGTATAAAGCCAGAGTAATCCTTTATGAAGTGCTGTTTCTGGCTGCTACCTGCGCTCTCTTATTCAGAGATGTCCATTAAGAAAGTGAAGATGTGGACACAGGATCATTAGTGGGGAATTAGTAACCATCATGAACATTTGAACAGTGTGGGAATAAAAAGTTACTGTTACAACCAGTACAGCCTTTGCAGAGAAAAGGAAATGTAGATATTAATGCAGAGAGAGAGGAAAGGCTGGCCAACAGTGTGACTTTTGTACAAGGCTTGATTTCTGAGCTTTTGAGTATGCAAATACCAACTTCACTCTCAGTCAACACCTAGGGGCTATGAAAGATACACTGCTGCATAGCCTGTTGTCTCTACTGGGTTGTTTAAATTTGTGGATTTGTGAGTAAAGAGTTTTAAGCACTGCCATTGTCCTAATGGGGGACTTCAGCTTGCAAGAAATTACCTGGGAGCATCACATAGCTGTACAACCTGGGCCAGAAGATTCTTAAAAAGCCTGGATGACAACTTTATGGAACAGGTCCTAAGGGAGGTGGCTCAGAAAGATGCCCTCCTTGATCTACTGGTTGTCAACAGAGTCAGTGTCATGAGTGAAGTGGAGATCGGCGGCCGTCTTGGCAAAAGTTTAAGATTTCTGTTGACAGGAGGAAAAGTGACAGCAAAACCTCAGCTCTGGACATGAGAAGAGCAGACTTCAGGCTGCTCTGGGAATTAGTAAATAAGGTGCCCTGGGAAAATGTTTTTGCAGATGTTGGGGTCTATCAGTGCTGGTCACTTTTTAATCATCATCTCCTAAGGGCACAGGACCAGGCAATTCCCAAATGTCAGAAGTCAAGCAGAAGAGGCAGAAGGCCAGCTTGGTTGAACAGAAGTCTTCTCTTGGAAGTAAGGCAAAAAAGAAAGATGTATGCCCAGTGGAAGCAAGCTCAGATGACATGGGAAGATGGGAAGATGCTGCTTGCCACTCTAGGGAGAAACTTCATGGGCCAAAGCTCAGCAGGAGTTAAACCTGCCAGAACTGTGGGGGACCATAAAAAGAGTGTTTTCAAGTATATTAATGGCAATAGGCAGTGTAAGAATAACGTCAGCCCTTAACAGGGTGAGAATGGTCACCTCACAAACAGGGACATGAACAAGGCAGAGGTGTTTAACACATTCTTTGCCTCTGCGTTCAACACGGATGATGGACCAAGGGGATCTCAGCCTCTGAACTGGAGGACCATGACTGCAAGAATGATCAACTCCCAGTCGTCCCTGAAAATGTGCAGGACCTGCTGTTCCGGCTGGATCCCTACAAATCTATGGGGCCTAACGGGATGTATCCAAGAATCCTCAAAGAGATGCTGATGTCACCACAAAAACTCTCTCAATGATTTTTGAGTGGTCTTGGGAATCTGGAGATGTCCCAGCTGACTGGAAGCTGTTGAACGTTATCTTGATTTTCAATAAGGGCAAGAAGGAGCACCCCAGAAACTACAGGCCTGTCAATCTCACGTGAGCCACTGGCTCATGAGTGAGGCACAAAGGGTTACAGTGAATGGGGTGACATCAGACTGGGGACCTTTGACTAGTGGGGTTCCACAGGGCTCCATCCTCACCCCTGTGCTCTTTAGCATCTTCACAAATGACTTGGACACAGAACTGGAAGGGATACTGAGCAAGTTCACAGGCCCTACAAAACTGGGAGGCGCTGCTGACTCCCTCAAAGGCAGGGAGGCCCTGCAGAGAGATCTTGACAAATCAGAGGGCTGGGCAATCGCCAACCATAGGAAGTTCAACGAGGGAAAGTGCTGGATTCTGCACCTGGGATGGGGCAAGCCTGGATGTATGCACAGACTGGGGAATGAGATGCTGGAAAGCAGTGCCATGGAAAGGGACCTGGGAGTCCCGGTCTACAGAAAGCTGAATATGAGTCAGCAGTTTTGAGTGCCACAATATAGGAAAGGTATTAAATTATCAGAGTGTCCAAAGGAGGGCAACAAAGATGGTGAGGGCCTTTTGGTATGAGGAGTGGCCGAGGTCACTTGGTCTGTTCAGCCTGGAGGAGAGGAGGCTGAGGGGAGACCTCATTGCAGTTACAAATTGTTGAGGGGAAGAGGAGGGTCAGACACTGATCTCTTCTGTGGTGACCAGTGACAGGACCCAAGGAAATCGCCTGAAGTTGTGTCAGGGTTGGCTCAGGTTGCATATTATCACCCAGAGGGTGAGGGACTGGAAGAGGCTCCCCAGGGAAGTGGTCACAGCACCAGCCTGAAAGAGTTCAAGATGTGTTTGGACAATGCTCTCAGGCACATGGACTCTTGGGGCTGTCCTGTACAGGGCTGGGAATTGAACTCAATGATCCTTATGGGTCCCTTCCAACTCAGCTTATTCTGTGATTCTGGGGTAGAATGGAATGAATAGAATAGAATAGAATAGAATAGAATAGAATAGAATAGAATAGAATAGAATTACTTTGAAGGGACCATTGGAAGGGAACTACAACCATAATCTAGTCCAACTGCCTGACCAATTCAGGGCTGACCAAAACTTAAAAGTGTTTTACTAAGTTCATTGTCCAAATGCCTCTTAAACACAGGGTTTGGGAATCAACTGCCTCTCTAGGAAGTCTGTTCCAGTGTTTAACCACCCTCTATATGCTTCCTAATTACCAGTCTGAGCCTTCTGTGACACAGCTTTGAACCATTCCCACGCATCCTGTCACAAGGTACCCGGGAAGTCAGCACCTCATTCTCTACTTCCTCCCTTCAGGAATCTGTGGAAAGCAACAAGGTTACCCCTCAGCCGCCTTTTCTCTGAGCTAGGCAGACCTAGAGTCCTTAGCCACTCTGCACAGGGTGAACTTATCTCTGATTGTCATATGATGAGCTTGTCTTTGAAGCATGTCTGATGAATCTGGGCACACAGAATTAATATCTGTCTGGAGCTGGTCCCATTGCCTCAATTCATGTTATACATGTATAGATAACAACACATTGTTTTTTTTGCACACTGACATTTTGCTCTTCATTTATCTGATAAAAGTACAGTAAAACAGATTAGACATAACCACTGTTACTCAAAGATAGTTTAAGTAGAAAATGGCTGCATTTGTTGTTATTTTAACAACTGAGGATTTGCTTAAAACTTAATGTCTTGTAGCATTCATCAGTGAATATAATTACACTGAAACAAAGTGCCTTCTTTGGCACCATTTGGGGAATCATAGAATAACTTAGATGTAAGGGACCTCCAGAGGTTATCTGGTCTGACCTGCTGCCCAAAGCTGGTCCAGTTAGATAACGTTGCCCATGGCTTGTGTTGTCCAGATGATTCTCAGACTCCTCCAAGGATGAAGATTCCACAAGCTCTCTAAACAGCCTATTCCAATGTTTGACCAACCTTATGCAAAAAATATTTCTTCTAATGCTTAATCAAAATTTTCCATGTTTCTTTCAATGCTGTTCAATGAATAATCTTTTTTAGTGAAGTATTTGACTTATTCTTTGGATTATTGATTTTAGGGAAAATATTAGTTTAATATTATAATTTTGCCAAGAACATATTGATCCATGGACTGCCAAAGATAGTGACAAATAAAGTAAATAAGGCACTGTTTAGAAACCTATTAGCATTTATTAAAGATGTTTGTATATGAAACATCTTTATATAAGGCAATTTGTTAAAGTGACCTAATTTAAATGCATTCAAGACTTTTAGTCTTGAATGAGTGTAGTACCAATGAATGCATTGCCATATGGTTCTAATGAACTTTACCATGAATCAGTATTTCTGTAAATGCTTTAGGAATTGAAATACTAATAAACCTTTGAACCATGACTAATGCAAAATTATAGTCCAGCAAGAAACCTAATTTATGGAGAACTTAGGCACCATCCACTTAAGTCCCAATTAATAACAATGCAAGTGTAGCTGAGCTAAGAAGATTTTGAAAATGTTAAGTCATGTCTAATTAACACCTTCTGAGGACAAATGAACAATATACTTCCTTTGGTTTAAAGGGTTTTTTAGGAAAGAGAAGTACTTTCTGAAACTGCTAGCCTTTTGTCTGTAAAAAGTTTCCCTTTTCCCTGTGTTAACTAAGTGACAAAAGAAACCAATGCCTCCATCCAAGAGTTTGTTATCCCAGAAGGAAAGTTAAACTGAAATGTTGCAGTGGTATTGTGTCTTTTATTACTCGTGTTTCCTTCTGTGTTATTGTTGCTGTGCTAGTAAAATCTATCCAAAATTTGGGCTGCCCATGCAGCTACTGTTACATGTCATGAACAAGTGAACTAATGCTATTAATACATCTGTCTTTACTTTGAAACTTGTATCTGAAAAAATTAAATTCAGGCTGTAATTTCTTACTGATTGAGATACATTTAAAAACAACATTCTAGGACAGTCTCCATAATGTTGTCTGCATTGTATATGTATGTAATGGCTGCACTGTATAAAATATATGTACAAGCAGTAAGAATTTGCAGTGGTTTGTGAAGTTTTATATGAGACAGAGAGAATTAAAGCAAATCTGTTTCTTAGGACATATGTTTGCATTCTGAACAATAGTCCTCTATATTGAATTAAAAAACCATTCTCTATTGAGGAATGATGGCTTGTGATAGTAAATGCGATAAAAAATGTAATAAATTTAGTGCATTGTTAAAGCTTACTGAATTCAGTTTGACATTGGTATTTTCACGATCTTTTCAGTTTAGAATTCCACTTCCTTCAATTGATCCTAGATTTGTTCTCATGCTCTTTAGTTCCCAGAATGTAAACAGGGTTCAGTGACTCTTTGGTTCTGATTCCTGTCATGTTTCATGCTGCTTGGTCAGAAAGAGCTTTGCAAGAATCAGCTGCATCAAGGAAGTATTGTCTGTCAAATGAAAGCAGATCAATCTCCTTCACTTTATCATCAATAAAATTTAAAGTGCTCTCCAAATTACGTGCAGTTTATGTCTACTGCATAACTTACTGATTGATTGGCAGGCTTCTGAGAGCACCATGAGGTAACTACTCTTTGGGTCTGTCAAAATAGTTCATGACTCAACCTGGAACTGAACTGACAAGTCCTCCGGTCCCTCAGAATCAAAGCTCTCATTGATGTGCCCACTCATATGTCACTTAAGAGCATGACTGTATGTGCTTGACACAAGTCTGTTCACTGATTAAAGGAAAGTTTCCAAAATTATCTCCTCCTTGAAAAAGGAGGTGGGGTGGAATTGGAGAAATGAAGGGTAAGTCTCAAGCCTAAAACAGATGTGATATTAGATGAACATCAGACTTCTCAAAGAAAGAGGGCATCCTAACCTGTGACAGAAGGACTTTATTTCTTGTAATCAGTGGGATGAAAAAATTACCTTTTGCTTTCTAATAATGCATCTTCTGAAGGTCGTCTCACATGGGTATGATCAAGGTAAGGATACCTTACTTTAAAGGTATCTGTTACCTTTATTAGAAGTATTTACTTTCAGCTTCTGTATGGGGAGATAGAGAAATATTTCAGGTAAATTGTATTAGACACAGTTGCACTGGTGGCATTATATATAATAAAATAACCAAAGAGGAAAATATGCCAAAAACTATAACAAAAAGGAACCAAGTAACAGTTAGGTGATAATTCAGCCTTTAGGGATTTAAAGGTGAACGGATATAGTTTCATTCCATAGACACTGTGAAGGTATATGAAATTTTCTTCATTAGACTGCATCCTTATTGCAGCTTCTCATCACTGTTATGATGGTATGAGAGAACCTATGCCGAAATTATGTTGTGAAAAGAAGGCATGGTTTATTCTACTCCTTGGTTAAGACAGTTACATTGTAAAAAAAAAAAGTGAGAGTTCCTTCTCCTGTCTGTTAAAAAAGCCTCTTTGACACTTAATGCTGAAAATGAGAATGTTTTTTTTATACAGCACAAGCACTGCACTAAATTTAATAGAAATATCTTTTTTTTTCACTGTGCAGTTGTGACACATGTCAGCTAACAAAGGAAATTGCAAAAAGTCATAGGTAATGGTCCTTAACATTTCCCCCAATGTTAAATCAATTACATTCACAGCAAAACTTTTGTACTATCTGAAGTAGTTGTGAGTGGATTTGTCGGAGTTGTATTTCCATAGCGCTGTGTGCTCTTCACTGACTTCAGTACTCCTGCAAGGGGCGGAAGTGAATGGTCGCATCATTAGCTTTCTGCATTCTTGATGAACTCAGGCAGGAACTGAAACTAAGCTTCATCTTCCACCAACACAGTCACAAATAGATGGGATCTGTTTCGCTTGCTTCTGTCTAGTACTAAAGACAACAAACTACTTAGTTAACTGAAATCGGTGTCTTCCAGCATGTCGGATGTTTCCAGGCAGCATTTGTCCTGTTCAGAGAGAACATTTTCCTCATCATTTCCTCATCATTTTTCTGATAGGTGCTTTGGTTGCTGTAGTTGCTGTCTGTCTGCTCAAGAGGAGAAAATTGAGAATGGAGCTTGCAAAAAATAGATTTTTGGACTTAAAATAGACAAAAAAACCCAATATTCATCACCTCTAATTTGAGAGACTGCAGTTGTCTGCAATTAGTTGTTTGTGTCTAAAGTAGACTCTTTCAAAGGATAATTTATCTGGTCTTTTTTTTTCCATTGTCTGAAAGGGAAGTTTAAAGTACACGGGCTAACACCTCACCTGTATGTATCTCACAGTCAGCAATTTCTCTAATTCATTATATATTTATTGTCAGTGGGCAGGTGGGGACTACAGAAAATATAGAGACAATGGGATGCTAAATTCTTTTTTAATACTTATGGCATTAACTCATTTATGCTTAAATGAATTTCTTCCATAATCGTCCTAATTCTGAAGTTTGTCTTGAGTTATCAATTACAGACCTGATGTTTACTGCACTTTGTTTCAAGTATCTGTTTTGCCTTCTTTTCAGTAGTTTTAATATTAAACATGCCATCCTCATCAAACAAGAATGGAGAAATTACAAAAGTAGTTTAATCTTTCTGATAAGTGATGGAAATATTAATAGAATTATGGTGAAACACTGTCAACTGGCTCACCAGCTTTTGATAACTTTGTCAAGGGTGTTTCTATTGCATTACAGACTGAAAATAGAAGATTGAAATTTTGAAAATAATTTTACTCCATTACTTCAGAATTGCTGTATACCCGTAGTTTATTAATGAGTTAAGGATCAGGAAGTTGTGTTCTTTTCAAAGGTCGGATAGTAAAACAGAATATGTGGCTCCTGTCATCCAGCAATAATGTGCTCTGACGTGCTTACGGTATCTCTGATGAAAGCTCAGTCTCAGGATGTGCAAGTCACAAACAAGAGTGAGAATCTTGACCTTGAGGGCAGGGACATAACCAGCAGAATCAGTGGCAAGGATAAGAAAATTTTGGGATGCTTTGACTAAACAGAGTGTAGGGAAAAGAAAGAGAAAACTACTTACCTGTGTTAGTAAAAAGCTAACAGAGCAAACACAAAAAAGACCATTTGTCATAAGATTTGAGTTTCTCTTTTACCTTATGTCTTGGGATTATAAGATGAAAAGTACTTATCCTTGTGACAAATTATTTTACAAATATAGAAATATATTAAAATACATACATACATATATATACACACATATATATTAAAATGGAATTTTGTACTCTGTTTAATGGTGTTGGAAACGTAGATGTGAAGTACAGGTCCTATGCTATCCTGTGTTGGCAAAGAATATGTTATTTCAAATTGTTTTAAAATGTAACTTTAAAAAATACTGGAATTTTTCAGTGTTGGAGCTGTGATTGTTAGTTTTAAGTATTATTTCATATAAACAGTATTTATATCCATTTTTTAATTAAGACAGACTACAAAAGTTGATTCTTCTGTCTCACCTTTTGCCTGTGTTTGTTGCTGTTTTACTAAGTGTCCACGTCCATTGTAAGGACATCTGTTCCCACTCTACTGGGATTGTGTTGCTCGTAAAATGCTCTGATACTGTTTCCAGTCACAGGAAATTAAAGAAATTAAAACTGATTATCATGAGGAAAAGAAATTTGAAGTTGCCTGCAGCATGCTGCTGCTAGTTGGGTGTTACTGCCTGTGGGCCAGGGAAGGTTAGAGACCATGGCACTGGAACATGCGCACCTGTTTCTATGGTTACTTGTGTCTGGCTTTATTGGAGTGTTTATTACAGGAAAGTAATGACTCATATTACACAGTGGGGCTTTTTGCACCATTTTTGCATTAACACATTAGAAAATCAAGGGCATTTAAATTACTTGATGAAAGTGCATAAGCAGGATTTCTAAAATAAAAATGGTATTTATTCTAACCGGTCAAGGGGTCATGGGAGTTTTAGTGAGAAATTATTCTGGGGCATGCATTGAACTATGTGTCCATATAATACTTAGTGACTTACCATGGTGATCAAAATTTAACCTAAAAGTTACTAAGAAAAACTCTACTGCACACTGACTTTCATAATGTAGCTAGAAATTGCTCTTTCAATATACAGACCAATTAGATGAACAAAACTTTACTTTTTGGTAATGTTATTTTTTTCCTCTCTAGTAGCACTTTCAAGGATTACTTTCTTGTTATTCTTCATGAAAGCAGCTATTATTGAAGGATATTTTTAATGTATTACTTCATATCAGAATAAAATGACACATATACTGGGAAAGCAGTGAAACCAACATATTGGATAACACATTATGTTTTCAGGTAGCAAGAGAAAGAAATTCATTCCTAATGTACCTTTCTGTGTTGAAATTTGCATTTTCCGGGAAGTCTGCTATAATTAAAAAATTCTGTTTTATTTTATTTTATTCCCATGTTGCCTTCTCTCTTAATTTGAGAGGATCAAACAAGACATGAAGATAAACAGATCTTAATGATATCCAAATCCCTGTTGAAGGGAATAAGAACATTTCTGTGCAGCTGTATTTTCATGAAAGTGATGAAATTTGTGTGGGATTTTTAAGGGAGTAAGCAGAATGTAAAATTGGATTTCAGAGTATTTTGTTCGCCACCACTAACATAGATACAGCTTTCTTACAGCTATACTAGGATTTTTGTTTCAATAAACTTTTCCTGGTCTCTGTAGTATAAAGTGTATCCTTCAGTTTTTATAATGCTAATTACCAAATAATACAATCCTCTTTCTGGAAAGCGGCTCCTTCTTATGTATTCCAACCCTTATCATTGTGGCTTTTTTTCTGTTGAATGAGAGCTTTTAATGTCAATCATAAATCTGAGTTTTGTCATGTTAGATGAAACTGTTTGCCTATCAAATCTCCCTGTTCAGCCTCCAGGCAATATCTGATACTTCAAAGTAAAAGCTTTCACCTTGAAACATTTGGATCCCAATCTGCCCATTGCATCCACCATAAACACTGGAGCTAGGCGAGGGCAGAATACTGCTGAACAAAGCTCAGCAATGTTTACTTCACATCACTTCTGCGGGACTGCGGAGCACTTCCAAGCATGAGCAGATGTCCATGCATGTGGAACTAGATGTAGAACTGGAGTCAAGCCCAAGAAAGTGGCATTTGGAGGAGATTGGCTTAGATGCCCACAACCAGGATACAGTCTGGGTTGGAAGGAACCTGAAGAGATGATGTGGACCAACCTCTTGCTCGAAGCAGGGCTCAGAGTTGGTTAGTCAGGGTCCTATGAAGCTGAGTCTTAAATATTTCTAGAACGACATGCTGTCATTTCTCTGGCCAACATGATCAGATGTTTAACTGTTCTCACAGTGGAGATTCTTTTCCTATGCGCTTCCTGGAAACAGTGAGTGCTGTTCCATGTAGGGGAATCCTATTAATCCTCCTTCTGATCAACCACTTTTAGATTTGCTGAACCCTTAAGACATCCAGGGGAGCTGAGTCAGCTAGTAAGGCAATACCTGGGGCACTGAATACAGATGGCTAATGAGCAGATGGAATGGGAAATGAAATTTAGGCTTTCAGTGCAGTAACCCGTAAAATCTCTGTAGGGCATGTTGGCACCCAACTACAATGGTAAGGTGGTGTATCAAGAGAGCAGCAATGTGATACACCAGCAAATCTCCCTTTCCTAAGGGTTTAGGACCCATATTTCTGTTGGGCATTAGCGTCTCTCCTCTATGGACTAGACATTAAGAGTGTGCCTGGAGTCTCTGTATAGTGGTGAATCCAAAATACTTGACACTCAGTTGAACTGAGATGCTCTACAATGTTGTGGGTGACACAGGTGATGTGTTGTGGCATTCCTTTCCATTGTTTTGTGGAAGTGGTTATTCCCTTCAATAGTTTTGGACTTGATGAAGTGACTGTAACACTTTGATGCTTGTCTCTGGTTTGGGTTTGTTTGGGATTTCTTTTGTGTGGTTTTCTTTTTGTTTATTTTGTGGGGGTTGTTTGTTTAACTTAACAGTTTTGGTTTAAAACACTGGTTTTTAACTCTTACTAATTCCTCCACCCCATTTTTTTACAGAGAACACTGTCACAGGATTTTTAGCAAGTAAAATGGTCCTTTTTTGTCTGTCTGAAAGTCTTGAGTTTTGCTTCACAGCCAGAATTGTTTCTTCCTTTACAGTCTTTTTGGCGTTTGGTTGTTTGGTTTATTCTGTTAAAAACAGCATATGAAATGGTGAATACTATAGCTTAATACCCTCCCATTATGATATGAAACATGAAATACTAAATTTGGTGTAGTTAATTGCATAATAAAAATATAGTGTGCTTTTAAAACAGGTTTGAGACTGTTCTTTAGTGAATAGTTCTTTAGCCTTGTATCTTCATTTCCTAAAACAATCTGAAAATCTCAACAAATTCAGTTCAAAATCAATTTTTGTAATATTTGCAAAGGATGAAGTAGTGATTCTTTAGTGATTATAGGATGTTTTTTGTAATGATCAACTGGAACTATGTGTGTTGTGTGTCTGTAGCATGTATGGCATCACTCTCTAACCCAAAGGACTAGCAAGAGTTGTGTTTCATTTTATTAATTAAAACAGAGTAATTTTGGTTTTTGTGCTGTAACGTCTAATGGTTTTTTAAATGTTTTTTAGCATAGAATACAAAATTACTCTCAGTATTACATTATATGTTAGGAAAAAGATAAATTATGTACTATATGATGTGTTACTTAAACATCTGATGGTGAAGCAGTTCAGTATAATGCATGAGTAGTTATGAATTGAACTTGTTTAATTCAGTGATAATAAAGTGATATTATACTCATTGTAGCCATTCACAGTTAAGTTTTACACAGAAATTCTAATTCTGTTGTCTGTTTCAAATCAATTGCTGTTATGTGAGTATATTTTAAATAAGTTCCTTCATTATGAATGAAAATACTTTATGATAAAGAAGACATACAGAAAATGAGAAGCTGTGTCATTCCCACACACATATATTGTTTCTTTTTTCCCCCTAATACAGACTTTTAAAGAAAATATATGTTGGTTTATTTTGAAGTGATCCTATCACTGTTGTAGAGGACTAACTTAGAGGTGGCCACCCATTTTAAAATATGTCAGTTTTTCTTTAGTTATTAGCATGGTCCTAACTAAGCAATTCACAATTTCAATTGTTTCCTGCTAAGGTTTGACACATTAATGAGGACATTAGTGAAATAGTTTTATTTTGAGGGATGGAAAAGGAAAATTGAGAACAGAAGTCAGACACAGGTTTTCTTCTTGATTAAGCCATATTTCTTCATTGGTTTTACTGTGTGAGCAAAATACTGAAAGTGTTTGTCAGGTTGGGGTCTGGACTGGGTTGTCCATATTGTTCTGCTGCTAAGCAGACTGTAAACTGCAGGTTTTTAAGGAAATAGGGAAAGTTTGACGTTGATCCAAAACCATAAGGAATGTATGCATACTCTGTGACCAGGCAGGAGATACACACCATCTGTGTGTATATAGGTATCTGCATATGCAAGGAGAGAGAGAGGTTAGGCAACATGCTCCCTTGAGCTCTGATTTAATTTTGTGTCCTACTCAGACCTCTGTGCCCAGCAGTGTTTGTGTGGTGTCAGGGAGTGGGGGAGGGAAGATTGGTTTCCCTAACTCAGATGTGCTCTCTCTTCTAGCTTGCTTTTTCTGTG
Organism: Struthidea cinerea; assembly: GCA_013397865.1. Lineage (NCBI taxonomy): Eukaryota > Metazoa > Chordata > Aves > Passeriformes > Corcoracidae > Struthidea > Struthidea cinerea. The sequence goes on from VZTI01002511.1 coordinate 1,262,767, forward strand.
TTATAGTGAGCATTGCATCTGGAGGAAAAAAAATATGCTCCCAAATTCTGATTCCCTCTATTCCTTCCATTTCCTCTGGTGCTTTTTTTGCTGCTCCTAAAATCTCCATAAATGTCAGCCTCCACACCTTAATGCTTCTTTGTAGAGCTACAAAAAGTAGCCCACAGGATAATCTGAAGGGTCTACCAGAGTTGTGGATCTGCTTTATTTAACCACTACCAGCGCATGCAGGATCCAGTGATCATGACAGAATGACACAGTAGCTTGTTACTGAGCTTGCTGGTCTCTTTGCATTCTTTCAGATACCCTGTTTGTCAGAGACTGTGTGGGAGACTAAGGTTCTAAAGAGAGAGCCAACACTACAGGACTCCTTTCCAAATGATGGTAAATCTGATTATTCAGGGCAAATGTATTACTTCTTTTATTTAGCCTTCAGACAGAGTCAGCTGGAAAGAGGCAGGAGGGAAGGGTTGAGGGAACAGGTTGTAGTCAGGGATGAAAGAGAAACACAGATTCCTGAAGGCAAGCAGGGAGGTAGAGGAGGCTGTTCATTTGCAGGGGTTTGCTGTTCATCCCAAGGTGTTCCTGAGGTGTTAAGAAACAAGCAGGGCAGAAATTACCTAGGGGATGTCTATGCTATCATCTAGCTGAGCTATCTACCTTACCATGGAGATAGTGAAATTGCTTGAGAAAATTAGCAGACATAATCAATCTTCAAGCAGATTGCTTTATGCAATTTGGATGTTAATTTCATGGAGTATTTTGTTTTCAGCAGAGTTGATAATGAAATAAGCATTTATTAAAGAATTGCAGTCCATCTCGTCTTCCCTTCTGGTACGACACAAACTCTAATGGCTCTCATAGAGTGACTGCCCCAGGTGTTGTTAGTTCTGTCTGTGGTTCTCTCTGTATTTCGTACTGACTCACATTTTCAATGTGTTAGGTCTTAATTTTTTTTTCCCTGTGAACTTGTATAATGATTGTTCAGGGCACCTAATACTGGCAATAGGCGTTTTATCTTTAACGTGCTCAGCACAGTTGAGAAAGTGGATCTTCTGGCACCTTGTGGTGCTTTATTTTGGAGAAGTGGCAAATGATTTTGTTGTCTAGATAGACTGCAAATCATATTGCTGGAGAAGCTTTCAAGACTTGCTGTGCACAACAAGAATGTTCCTATCCACTGTAGGCAGTAGGAAGTCAGCAACTTTAATGACTTTAAGATGTTTGGATTAGTCTCTGCACAAGGCTTCTTGTCTACAGTACTAATCCTTCATGTTCTGGAGTAGTGCATTCAGAAAAAAATACTAAATGAAACTTCCTCAATAATTCTCAGATTTCAGCAGACACAATGAAAAGAGGGTGTGGGGTTAACACATTGCAATACTTCAGCTGTTTTAGGTACGATGTCACCAGAGGTATTTAAATGTCATTTATGCATATTCCTTTCCAAGTCTAAGAACAAGCTGCCATTGACCATCAGTGTAGTATTTCAGCCCAAAGAATTTTTTTCAAATGTGAATGAAACTCACTGTTCATTCCTATTAATATATAAGTTCTAGCCTGTATTTAGCCTGAATTAGATTTTTCATGGAAGTAGCACATATATTCTGATTTTTTCATTAAGCAGAATGTGGTCCTGCCTTAAAAATGCTTCCAACAGCAACAAACATCCAGTATGTCAATACACAGTATGAAAGCATTAAAGATTCCCCACCACATCCACTGCCAGACAAAAGACAAACATTAATAGGATTTAGCCAAAGCCTCTCTACATGTAAAGTGGAATGGGTCAGGACCTCCCCTAAATGAAGTAGTTTTTTCAGATGTAATTCAGGTGCTCTGAGTTTCTGTGGGTGATCCACTGAAAGCCACCCTTACAGGGAGGGTGTAGCAGTGGAAGCAGGCCTGATGTGACAGAGAGAGCAGTGAGGTGGTGCAGCAGCCTAACTGGTGAGAAGACTGGAAAGGGTCATGACATCTTCCTTTTTAAGGAGAAAACAGCAGAGCTGCTTCAATCATACTATACCTATTGTGGAGAGAAAAAACAGTTTCTAAAAAAAGATTTGGCTTTCAGTGAGAACTTGGTGCGTTATTCAGAGGAGGGTGAATACAGGTACTCCTGCACAAGTTCATGCTCAAATCTGTACAGAACAACTCAGGGAAGACTTTCTGTTTAGACAAAAGGTGCTTAAGAGAAGAAAAGTAATTTTCAAGGAGTTCTTCAGCGAGAGAAAGACCAATCAGCATTTTTGTTCAGAGTCACAATTGAAGGACTCAAGTTGCATGTTGATACAAATCTCATTGGAGGTTTGTTCAGAGTAAGAGATTTAGAGTGTGAGTAGCTAATATCTATAGGGAAATAACCTATTTCTGCTTCACAGGTACTGAACATAACCACTTAATGGCTGAGTTCTCTCAGCCCTGAGTGAAGAGTTACTGAGTCGATCAGTTTACTCGGGGAAATAAGTCTACTTGCTTCAGGAAGGACAGGCTAAAAATATGATGCAAAAGTTCCTGATCTGTTTCTCCCCTGATTTGCAGTCCTCACCCTCTTAGTTCTTGAACTGAGAACTTTACCATCTTTATGTGTTAGAAAATCCTTGGCCGAAGTTCTGTGTCATTTATTTCTGATTTGAAAATCACTTACTGTATTTTCCTGATATGCTAACAGTTCACTTCTGCCCTGAAGAATTTTAAGCAACAGAAATAAATATTTAAAACATATTTTATCTCTGTTTACACAATATATCATGCTGTCACCTACTGCAAGGAACGATAAATCATTTTTAGGATAGTGTATGTCATTGAAAATATTAGATTAAAACAAAACATCTTGTCTGTGCTTTTAGAATCAGTGATAATGCTGAGACATTTAAAAACAAATATTGAAATAATTATAACTGAGATAAGGAAAAATGTTTATAAAGCCAGGAATCACATATTAGGCCAAAGTCCAATACCGGCTTCAAGACTCTTGAGACATGACAATAATTTTTTTCCCCAATTATACCTGTGAAAAGTGGATGTCAAATATTGTCATTTATACCTGGAAGATCACGTAACAGAAGAGGACTCAAAGAGTGTATGAGGCAGGGAAGGCTGTATTAAATCTGTTGTGAGAAACTGCATTTGAAAAGGTGTGATTTTTTGCCCTGAGATGCATTGTCATTGTCTCTGCGTATGTTTCTATATCATATGAATGGGATATCCACTTTCCTTAGGCATATTTTTGTCTAGTGTCCCTTTCAACAAGCTTCATCTCTCTATACATGCATTTGTTCCCCAAATTCCTCTGTGCTCCATGAGGTCCACAAAACTATCTAACGCTCAGCCATAATCTATCTAATAAATGTCGATATTTTTCATTTCAATGTGTGAAGTAATGTGTCAGGCATTAGCAGCCCAACAAAGAAGTGTTTTTATAGCTTGCAGCAGAGGGCCTATGTCACATGTTGTCAGGAATGGTGTGAAACATGAGGATATTGAAGATGCAAACTGGAACAGAGGTTGAGAGTAGTTTTGTATAAAGGAAACTGGGCTTGGATGCAGAATTCTCTATGCTGCCTTTTAGGAGTGATCTCTGGATTGGGCTGTCACCAAAACCATGCTCTGATGTTGCTACAGTGATTACTATTAAGTGTTTTTGAAATAGCAAGGCTTCTCCAGAGCAGGGAAAATGACTGAAAACTTATGAAAAAATGGGTGTAAAATGATACTGACTTAATTGAAGCTGTTCAACAGTATTCAGATAATTGAATGGCACAACACTAGATTGCTAGCATTTTACACTTATCTTCCTGGGTAAGTATTTTGTAATGGGCAATACAGTGGAAAAGTACAGTGTTCATTTTGTGTGTTTTTTGATTGACAGCAAAGTCTTTGTAAGTTCTTTTTAAAACAAACTTAAAAGTATTGCACAAGAATGAAGTTAGTATTTATTCACCCACAAGATGTGTATGTGTGTTTCCAGCATATTCTAATCCAGATACTAGGCTTTTGGAGTCTTGCAAATGTGGCCTTTTAAAAATACACAGGGAAGACTTCTCCTTCCAAGAGCTCTTGCTTATGCTATTCATAAATAATCAAATAACAGTAAACAAAAATTAACCTCTTAGCTTTCCTTTCTTGTAGGGTGATAGCTCCTATGTAAAGGATCGTTGGTGTGTGTTTGATGGATTCATGGTCTTTTGTCTTTGGGTGTCACTGGTTTTACAGGTAATCATTTCACTTCCTTTTACAATGAATAGTTCCTTAATTGTGAAAAATACATGGCACAACCAAATAAATGTGAGTTGTGGAAGTAGAGTTGTACATGGATCAAATTGTTTTTAAAAGACTGTGCTGGATTCAACAGATTTATAATTGCACATTGCAGCATATCTACATTAGTAGATAATTAGAATTTATCTTGATTATTTTTGTCTTATTTAATCTGAAGTTTGTTAACATAAACCCTGTGCAGTCAGAAGGAGAAAGAGGATCTTCAGGGAGGCATTTCTCTTACTCCACATGACAGTTGTGCTCATTTCCTTCCAGTGAGTCTAGCTGGATGCCATGGTGACTAGATCAGGCACCTAAAGGGAGAATTATTCCAATGGTAGATGTTTGCCATTCTGTAAGTGTAATGATATAGAGAGTGGAGTGGTTTCATGCAATATCACTCACACCTAAGAAAACATTTTCCAAAATTCATGTTAACGCATGATAAAAAAAAAAATACATTTGGAAACAGTTTGATAAATTTTTACAAAGAAGGGGACTTGGGCATTTTGCAAAAAATTACAGTGTTAAGGTGTAGGTCAAATTTTGTCCTGTAAATCAATCAGTCCTTAACTGTAGCCGATTTTCTGGATAAAAACAGGTTGAAAACTCTGACATTGAGCTTAAAGTAGCATGAGGATCATAAAAGTTCTCTAGTGATTGCTGTTAGGCACTTACACATTTCTGACAAATTTAAGACACATTGTAATTTTCTGCTTTTTACACAGGGGAGACTTTGGTACAGCTTGTACACATGCAGAATGAAATTTGATCGTACAGATACTGTACATTACCCAGTTTATGCATTGCCAGGTTCCCCCTCCATTTTCTTAGTACTTTGAGCAAACATTAAATCAAGCAGTTACTCTCCGAGAGTGAGAGACAAGGATTAAAACAAGACATTTGCACCCAATCATTCAGCTAAATACTCTTTATGGAATGCATAACCTGTCAGTGTACTGAGGAAATGGTTCCCTGTTCTGTGCCTTGGCTGAAATTTATGTTGTAAATGGAGTCTAGGAGAAGATCATGTACAGTTTTGTCATGCACTTGGAAATAAATGGAGAATTTATAATCATGTTGCAACTCATTAGGCAATCTGTGTACATGTACTTTTTTATCATAGTAAAAACCTTAGTGCTGTGCGACATTAACAGATACTGATTTTCATATTTGGAAATATATATTAATAACTTCTAACAACATTGTGGGAAACGTTTGGGGTAGGACTAGCACAGAAACAGGCAGATGGCACAAGCTTGCACAGTTTTCTTGAGCTGTTTGAGACTCAAACATTATGAACATGGGCAGGGTATATTTTCTTAACTTCATTAGGGTAATTTAGAAGTGTATTGAAGTTTTTACAAAGACTTTTCTTTTTAAAAAATATGGTAGAAATAAACTGTAAAATAAACCAAGAGAAGATTGAAAATGAAAATAAAAAACATGTATCGTATTAATACTTTTAAAGCTCTGTAAATGAACACAGGTGCAGGACAGGGTCATCAAGACAAACTACTCATTCTTTTCTTTGTAGGTGTTTGAAATAGCTGAAATAGTTGACCAAATGTCACCTTGGGGCATGTTACGGATTCCACGACCGCTCATTATGATTCGAGCATTCCGGATATATTTTCGTTTTGAGCTGCCAAGAACTAGGATAACAAATATCTTGAAGTAAGTAAGGCTGTTGTCTGAAAAATAACAGCTTATTTCAGTTTTGACTTAGAAGACTGACTGTGTAGTCAGGCAATGACCCTCCATGTTTAATGGGCATTTTCCTCCTGAGTTTTAGTTCTGGCCAAAAAAATTCTTGCTATTTTCCATATTTAAGGAATCATCAGGTTTTATAGAAAATTATCAGAACTTTCAAATATTTAAATAAATTTTAACAAATTTTGCTAATAACTTGTAGCCAGCAATTTTCAACCAATGGCAGTAAATTCTGTTCCATTAATATGGCCATTTAATAATCAAGGTGAATACCCTTAATAGGGTAATATTTGTAAATTACAGTACGTGAGCACATGCCCTAACCGTTCCAGTTACGAGTGTGCATGTATTGGTGTGTATACAGAGATGCAAACACATGTAAGTGTGCTCGGTACAGCATGTAATGGCAAAAACCGTTTCATGGTAAAGTGTAAGAGTTTTTTGGTCTTTATTCACTATCAAGTTTATTTCATTACCAAATCTTGTCTGTATAAGTTATTAAATACTATTTTACAGAAGACAGATTTTATGCATTTTATTTGGGTATTTTTGTTCCGCCCTTTGCCGTTTGCAGCTGGTTTAATTACCCTAACTTAGGGATTTTGAAAAAAATCACAGCCCCCTTTTCTGTTTGTGCACAGAGTGAGAGAACAGTTTTGAGGACCATTTTCTGCAGGATGAAATGCTGATTTCTTTTCATGAGCATATTTTCTCTTCTAGAGCTTTTCAGAGGAGACTTCACATTGCCTGTGGTTTCAGTGACCTGTTTCTCTTTTTGCCAGGCGTTCTGGAGAGCAAATATGGAGCGTTTCAATTTTCCTTCTGTTCTTTCTTCTCCTTTATGGGATCCTGGGTGTGCAGATGTTTGGAACTTTTACATACCATTGTGTGACTGACGACACACAGCCAGGGTGAGTTCACCTGTGCAGGCATGACGTGGGCCTGTTCTTTCATTGCTTATGTTTTATTTTAGTTGGCATCTGTAGATGTAAAATGGACTTAATAGATTAAAAGCAGTCCAGCAAAATACACTAAGGCAAATTGGGGAAACAAAAATAGTAAGAATTATGAAAAATACAAATTTTAACTGTGACAGATTACAATTTGTGGCATTCGGCTATAGTCTGACTTAGGAGGCGGGGTGACTGTGTATATTGGGTGGGGCAGGGAGGTGAGAGAGCAGGAAAGCAGAGGGGATTTTTAAGAAGAGCATTACTGCTTGTGGCTGACTGGGTCACTGATGATTCATCCGCTTTTGCACTCTTCTGTCTTTTCCTAGAATGTCTTTATATGGGACCAGACCTAAAGAAACCCTAGAATCCTGGAATAGTTTGGGCTGGAAGGGGCCTTTAAAGGTCATCCAGTCCAACCCCCCTACAATGAGCAGGGACATCTTCAACTAGATCAGGTTACTCAGAGCCTTGTCCAACTTGATCTTGCATGTTTCCAGGGATGGGGCATTTACCACCTCTCTGGGCAACCTCTTCCAGTATCTCAGGCCCTTTCAGAAATAAGAGTTCTCTGGGACCTGATGCTAAGATTCAAAGATCCTTTTTTCCCAGCCTTTGCAAAATACTGATGATCAATATTTTACTCTGGTAATCAAAGTATACATCACATTTTTGATTCAACATGTACTTAACCACAAGATTACCTCAAAGTACAATATAGCCTCTTGAGTCACTGAGATGGCTCATAAAATCACAGATAACGTGCTTACCTGTCCTGTTGAATTGAGGGCTTGACTGTGTCCTTGAGTACCATTACATTGTGAGAGTCTATTACATCTATTTCTTTGTTTGGTCCCTGTTCCTTTGGATAGGGAGATGTTGGCTCTGGAGTTGTGGCCTTTGTTTTAGTCAAAATTGGATCCTTTTATTCCTATATTGAATTTGTCAGAACATAAAATTAATAGAGTAAGCATTCTAAGAAGGCAAAACACTACTTAATCTGCTGCTGAGCTGAATAAAATTTTGCAATCTCTGATGATTGCAAAACTCTGTGTTAAAGCTTTTTCTAAACTAGAACTAAAAACTCTCAAATATAAAATTAGAAGCAGTAGATACAAAAAAGGTTATAAGATTATTTGAGAATATGCTAGACCAAATGCCAAAATATGGTATTTTGTTGAATTAAAAAAAATTGCTTTGGGACATTTCCTTAATTATTTAATCAATAATATAGTAAAATATAGAGCTGATCTTCATATACTTCATGCACTTAAGTTCTTTCATTCTAACTTTTCCTCTCTTTTTTAAGAGAAAATCTTTATAGGACAGATTTTTTGACAGTTTCCTATAGACATGGGGGATAAAAATTCTTTGTAAAAAATTTGCTTGTGGTAATGAGAAGGTCTGTAATTCTGTGAGTTACGAAATGCTTTTTTGGAAAAACAAGAAGTGGAATACACAATGCAGGAAAGATTGGGCATCATGTAATTGCTTGTGTTGCTGAATACAACTCTTCCTTAAAATCAGCAGAAAAAGATGAAATGTGACATAATAATGTTTGCCATATGGAAATTCAAGTTTATAACTTTAAGGCTAGCCAAAAACATTTTGGCTAATTTTTTCTGCATGTGTTGGGTTGCTCTCTGAATCAGGCATTATTATTGTAGGAAAAAAAAAAAAGGTATACAGAAACCCCTGAATTTTAGGTTTTTGAAAGGCTGGATTACAGGAAAATGTTAGAAGCGACAAATGTCCAGAGTATAAAATAAAATTTAAAATCTGCCTACATAGGGTTAAAGTTGGAAAAGTCAAGTACGCAGAACTAAGGGAATTTTAGACTTGAGGTTTGAACATCTAGCCTTAACTCCTTTTTCTTTCAATATCATCAAGTATATATGTTTTTAGCTGTATAAATATTAGAAATCTAATTTAAGTTACTTTTAAATTACCTGAGATTGGCACCTTCAGCAAGCAGTTAATCACTTTTGCCATCTCCAAACCAGACTTACAATTTTAAATGGCTCCTGTGATTGTGTATGATGACTACAGTTACATTGGACACCACTCTTCTCCATGAAAGTGTTCCCCCATTTATTCTGATGAATGGTCCTCATCCAAAGAACAATATATTTTTTTCTTTGTTGCTTGACATGTGGATGTATACCTCAGTTTTGGCATACTGCTCATTCCTACTCTGAAAATACTGATCTCCTCTTCTTGTCTGTAATATTCATAGTGATATATTGTGAAGACTTACACCTATTTAAATTTTGAGGAATGCGGTGCAGAATCTCAGGTTGGAGTCAGGGTGTGCCTTCTTCATGTAGGTCAAGGCTGACCTTCCTGGAGATAGCTGCAGAATTTATAACTCCCACCATGGGCTAGGAAAATAAATATAGAGAAAGAAATCGCAGTTCTGGTGCAGAAAGAGGACAATATGGACAGATATTGGTCCAAAATATAGTTAGAAAGGAGGGATCATTTCACTTCTGAATCCAGGAAACTTTATTAGCTGGGATGTAATAGAGCATAAAAGCGTGAAAATTGCCTTGCCAAATTTTACTTTTGTCTTTGAGGTTCAGTTTCTCAACTTTAAAATGAGGGTTAAACATTCCTCTCAGAGGTTGAGTCTGTCTGTCTCTCAGGTGGCTCAGTTCCAGGCAATGGAGAGTGGCCAAAGTTGGCTGTACTTGTCCTTAAATAACTTCAGTCTTTAATAAGCCACAGCTGTAAATTTTCAGTTTTTTCTGCAAACCAGATCACAGGCTCCCAAGTCAAGATTAAAAAAATGAAAAGCATCCAGTTAGCGACCACCTGTGAGAACTTTAATTTTAGGTGATTTGCTTATTATGCAGAACTCCACGGCAAGCAAGGGAAAATCTTTTTGTGGTCAAGACTTCATTTATTTCTGACATTTTAGAAATCACTCTTACGTTTACTGCCTTATGAATTATTATTTTGAGGGAGTCAAGTGTCTTTTGAAAATGGTGTCTTAAAATCTTCCTATTCTTTTTTATTTGAAAGGACATGGCATCCTCATCAGACACTTATTGCCTCTTGACTACTGCAAGTTATCTTTTCATCCTTTTCAATGCCCACACTGCCTGACCACCTGTCTCTCCACCTCCTCAGTCATTTGCTGATGTTAACTCCAACAAACAGAAATACTGAAGTGAGCTAACCACAGTCTGAGTTTTCATTCTGTCTGAGAAATCAGCAGAATCTGACTTGCTTACAAAGGCTGAAAAGTTTGTTGTTGTTCGATAAGTCCTTTTTTCCTTCATTCTTACAATCATCTTCCCTGTAGGGAACATTGCCTTCTTCTTAGAAAATTTTATTACTCTATTCCCTTGTGATTATGACTTATCTTTTTTCAACTATGCTATAAAAACTTTTTCCTCATGGTATCTCCAACCAATATATCTTTTTCTGTCAAGAATTGGTATATTACATGGATTTCCTTACTATGGATCTTCTTTAGTTGCTTGAAAGATATGTTTGGAATGTAATCTATATATAACCAAATTATCTTGATAATAAATCAATATTAATATATAAATAATAATAATAAATAATAATATTTATCTATATATTATAAACAGTTTGGCAGGGTGGTGGTTTTTTTTATATCTGAGATTAATTTCAGAGGTGAACAACATAAGGTGAAAGTAGTTGTGTTCCCAGATCTACTGTAATTTACTCTTGGTAACCCCCAGTACACAAAAGGTACTTTCACAAGGACAGGAGAGAGGTTTTTTCCAAATCATTGCTGTAGCTACTTAGTGCTTTCTTTACTGCCGGGATATGTTTGGCTACACAAGAATGATTCCAAAGTGCATAATCAGTGTATATTTATTCCACAACAGTAAATTTTCCTTATGTAAATTTCAGTCTGTGCTGGAGCTAAGAGAGAGGAAGCTTCATCAACAAAGAAAATGCTAATATGGTCACCTGCCATAAATTGTAGTACTTGCCTATTTCTTTTCCCAAAGTCATTCTTTAAGGTGCTTTTTTGTTTTTTAACACTTTTGATAAGGTATAGACTGAATACTTCTGTAGACCCATCTGCCTTGTCACCATGGCAGTCAATTTAAAATCCTTCTTTGCAAGGTTTCTTGTTTAAAGCAGGAGATGCCCAGGAAAACAGATAAGAAAAATAATTACTGAGTAATGGAAAGATCTAAGAGGTTCCTGGTTATATTTCCATCTATCTCTGGATAGGCCACGAAAATGTCAGAAAACAGCTTCAAAGACTCTGAAGCTGAAAGTTCGCCACGATATCTAATAGAGAAAATAAATACGATTAAAAAGAACAAAAGGAATTTGAGATACTGTCTTACATCAGCTGTGGGAAAGTACGAATGAGTAATCAGGTTTCTGAGACAGGGAAGAAATCAAAGACCAAGCTTGAAAACTCAGTGTAACAGGACTTCTTTAACAGAGCACATTAATTTATTGATTTTAGTGAACAACCAGATCTGCTTCAATATTGTCTTTGGGATTTATTCACACTCTCTCTTACTGGTAACATGTCTCTAGTATAAACTCCTCAAGGACAAGAGAATGGAAAAAATCTTTTTTTTCCAGGCCTGATGTTGTTTATAAAACCCCAACAGACCCCAACCAAAACCAATTAAAATACAGCATCAGTCAAAAAGTGAAGTAATTCAGTTTAAATGCAGTCCTGCCAGAAGAGTGGAAGAGAGTGCTAATGTGGTGACCAGTATGGGTGCCCAGGGGAAAGAACCTTCAGGAGCTGGACTCTCATCACTTTCAGAGGGCATGTGATTTCTGAGCAGAAATCCTATTTTTTTACTAGAATTGTTATACAGATAGTTATCCAAAGTAAGTATATTTTTGATTCATTTAACACAGATTTTACAGTGTTTTTGTTTATCCAGCTCAGTTTTAAACAAAAAGGTGACCTTCTAGTGATGGTATAGGATAGAATGATGAGAACCCAATTACCTCATCTCCTGGTGGCTCAGCAATGACATGTACTTGTCTGTATTAAGATTTGAAGCCATTTAGCTTTACGCAATTGTCTGTCTCAGTGCAGATGTCAAAGTTGATTGAATTTCTTCTCAGCCTGTCAACCTTTATGGGGATTTTTTTGAGAGTAAGTCGTTTTAAGTAAGCTGGAGTGGATGTTATAGATTATTGGGAAATTGGCTGACTATATATACAAGAATTTAAATAACGTAACTGCCTAATCTCCTCCTTGTTGTAGGGAAAGTCTGTATTTAGCCACAAGGTATTTTACCTGGTAATTGCTGTACTGAAATAAGGCCTGGTGAGTAGTGAGCTTTCCACAGAAACCTGCAGGAAGCCAAGATGCCGGAAGTCAGAACATCCTCCAGTGTATCACAAAATTTAGGGTAAGACCAGACATCGCCAGAAAAATGGAATCCCAAGAGTGATCTCCACTGAATCTGCCTGATGGGTGATCGGGTATTGTTTGATTTCTTAAATATAAAGAAAGCTGGAAAAGTTCTGTTCTTTATATTGCAAGAGGAAGCCAGGCAACTAACAGAGAAGGCTGTGGATGTCCTGACATTCATGGGTTAAATAGCAGTTATCACTGAGCATCTAACTTAACCTTGAAATGCTGTGCAAAAGAGTCACTTCTAGATGTGCAAGCATTTCCAAGGAATATTGAGAAAGAAGTTTTGAAGGAGATCTGTTTCCATTATGTTTCAGATCTCTTTCCATGAGTGATCTATTTCATATACTGTTTTGAAAACCAGGTGACTGCTTTCAGTTTTGTGTTGTTTTCTGGAAGCTGAATGTGATGCCTAAATTTGATTCCTCTCTCAATCCTTTGGATTAATGCAGTTCAGTAAGGCCTGGAAAATGCTGGAATATTCATCCTGAGATATTTGTGAGCAGACTGAAGCTATCATCTCAGCTATTTTATTATTTCTGAGAGCTAGTGGAGGGTGGGTGGGAAGCAGGAAAACAGCAGAAGTTTGAAAAGGGAGGAAGGGATAAGTAACAGGGCAAGAAAAGCCAGGGAATTATGTCTGAAATACTGCAAGCTTAACTTCTATCCCTGAAAGAATTCTGTGGTGAATAAACAAACAAAAAATTTGTAAGTAGTTGGAAGAAAACAAGGAAGTGAGTAGGAGCTAATATGAATTTGTAAAGAATAAACCATGTCGAACAAATATAATTGCTTATGGCAGGATAATAGCCGTGTGAATTGGAGAGGAGTAGATGTCGTATTTCTTTAGTTTAGAAAGGCTTTATAGCAGTCTCACAGGACATTTTTGTAAGCTGGCAGGAGGAACATGGTTGAGGTGAAAATATTCATAGAATAGGTTCAAAACTGCTTAAAAAACATGCTCAGTGAGATGCTATTAACGTCAGAACAGAAAGAGTGGGGGTCCACATAAGCCTGCCATGTGCTTTTTGGAGTTTCCTTAGCATCCTGCATGGTGGCACATAGGATACACTTTTTGCACTGAGGATGATGTGAGGTTGGGAAGGACTGCACATGTTTCAGAGGGCAAGATTAGAATGAAAATTATGTTGAAAAATTGAAGTCATGCTCTGAAAAGTTGGATGAAAGTCAGCAGGGACAATATACTGCACTTAGGAAAAACCAGCTGTACAAACACAGCATTGTAAGTCATGTGGAAAAGATCTTCATAAAGTGATTTAGAAGCATAATGGAGGAACAGAGATCAACAGTACTGTGCTCCTGTAAAAATGTATAATTGTAGTATCATACAACATATAGGCATCATCTGGAGAGAGTCTAAAGGAAGTAAATATATATAGAGAGTGCAGAGCTGATAAAGAGTGTTCAGCAGTTTTTTAACTTAAAAAAAGTAGTGGACATATCACAGGTGTTGAGTGGACAAGCACTTTTGCACAGAGTAAAGGAATCTGGTGTCTCTTTCTGTAATATCCTAGAATAAGAAATACATGTATGAAATTTCAGGATGAAAATTTCATCTTAGATAGGATATTAGGAAAAAAGTTTGTAGTGGTAGGGATGAAGTTGCACCTTTCTATTCCTTAGAGAGGCTCTTAGTTTCACTCCTGAGGATCTTTGAAACAGGCTGTGGGAACTTCTCTTGGGAAAGGTAGAAATGCACTGGGACAGAGAACTATATTTAGTGTCCTGTTGAGTGTTCATATCCAACATTGCTTTTCTGTGATTTTATGTGGTCCTTCTTGACATAACAAAAGGTCAGGTATTGTTATCCTGGGCATCTGAAGAGTTTTGTCTTTGCTACATCTCTTTTAAAGGGAGACACATTGGAAGTGAGGAGGATTGGATGCAGAGCTATTGTACATTAGGACAGAAGTGAGAGAGTGGCTTCCTGCAGTTTTTATTGTTTTCTCTCCCTTTGTGTACAAACTTTGGAGTAGGGGTGACAGCCTATTCCTGAATGTTCCAGCTTCATTTTTCATCCTACCCCACATGGAATATCCAAACCTCCCACCAAAACACGCTTCTTACTATCAGAGGTGTTATTACTAATTTTTGGGTTCCACTACGTACAATATGTTTCTACTCAATCTCTACATACATCTCCCATCCCTATCACTGCTTTTTTAGCCTCTTACATAGTTGGTCCCTCACTCCCCTGCTCTCTCTCTCATGTAAGATAGAAAAGTTTTTTAATAAAGTCCAAGAAAAGCCCTCAAATCCAACATCAGTCCTTAGTGTAGAACACCTGCCTTTATACTCAGTGAACCACATTGTTTGTACTTGACACAACTATTTGTACTTGACACAACTGTTTGTACTTGACACAAGTGCACACCACATTCGCTCTTTTCCAGTGCCTAAAATACTTGCCACCCTTTTGTCCCTGTTGTAGCAGGCTGTGCTGGGTTCACTGATGTGTGATTTGACCAATTTTCTTCACAAATTCATACATCACTGCCACCTTCTTCCTTTCAGCTCCTTGTCTTCATCTCCAGTTCACCTCAAATAAAGGCTTAACCTCCTCATGCCCTCTCCTTATCTGGGGCACCTGCCAAGGCATCAGGAACAAGAGTTCCTGTTACAATTATTACCTGTTACAATTTGGTATTTTGTGCTGTCTGCCTCTTTTCTTGATTGTCATGGCCATTGCCCAGCGGCAGTATTAAAACTACAATCCAAACCAACTTATTGTACACCTTCTGCCTGACAGGTTAATGAGAAGGGCTTTTCAGCTGCTCTTTGAGGACAAAGCTTTGGTTACAGACTGTCAGTGCCTCATTTAATTTTTCTTTAGAGCAGGAGGTAGCCTGTAGGCTTGAAGGCTAGACCAATTTGAGATTTTAAATTTGGGTGTCTTGGAAACCCAGCAATATTTTAGATCCCTGAAAAAGTTATTTGACCTTACTGTAGGTCTGCAGCTGCATATTTTAATGATACTGCTGTCTGTAATGCCCTGACAGAGAAGCCCTTTCACCAGATAAAACAGCGATCCAGTTTTAGCAGTAAGTCTTCCTGCCTACTTTGAGTAACAGTCATGCTATCAAATGGAGATATCAAGCTGTTTTCTCCCAGGTAAAGTGAGAGCTTTGGCAGATGGGCTCAATCAGATGGCCAGTCACCACATGCTAAATAGTTTCCTTTTGGAGCTAGCTGGATGATGTTGAAAATTTTTTCTTAGGTGCTCAGTGGTAGCAGCCCCTTCTGCTAGGCTAAGTCACATCTCGTGACACTTCAGATGTTTGTGACTGGTGTGTGTATTTGTGTGTATTAAAGTGTATTTGATGAAGGCATCCTGTGTATGGTCTTGACACTTTGCAACACAAGCTTTAGGAAGGAATTGGTTTTGCATGTAGTGCAGATTTGGATTCATGGCAGTATTTTTTTATCATGCTGAAGATTACCCTGTCTTGTGCCTAAGGAGAAAGTCTGGTGAGATAAAACTGCATGGTGCCTTGGTCCAAAGAAAGAGTCAGGAATACCTCCCCCATTCAATGGTTGTAACTAAAACTCTGCTTTGTGGGTGAGGCATCCAAAAGTGCTTGTAAGTTTGATGAAAGTAATTTGAAAATCTTGGGATTTTCAAATCCTACAGTGCAGATTATTGGCCTTGTGTTTTCCCTATAGTAGTTAGACAGCAACTTAGAAGATATTTTTCTGTATTTCATCCAGAGAAGTCTGAAATGTAACATTAGGGTTTTTTAAGTGGTCCTGAACATACTTTAAAATCTACTTGGATACAGTCTTCAGCTTAGATTGTTTCATACATTTCGGTTCATGACTTTGCAATTTAAAAGAGAAGAGAGGTGTTTTTTTACTCTTTCTTTTAAATTCTATAAATAAATGCTGGTTTTGATTGTAATAGTACTATATGTATGAGATCACTTCAGCTTGTAAATAAGTCTAATTTGATATACCTCAGTGACATGCAGATTCATGCAAGCTAGCTAGATTTGATTTTAAATCTTCCTGTTTATTTCCTGCATATTAAGCACTTAGAGTGACAGCCTCCTTTATTGTGTGAATGCCATTAATTCATGTTGTTTTGATTCCTGTGAAACAGGTTTTGCATTAGGATACATATAATGCAATTGTCATTTGAATTCAGCTCCCTCATGACTGATTGTTGCAGTCACAAAAATGGGGTGTCATGGAGTTGTTATGTCACATGGAATTTGATGAAATCTCGAAGTAGTACTGTCTGTGCAAGCTGCTTTATAAACAAAGGCATACTGGACCTTCTGAAATTTTCTTTTTCAAGCTTTGTTTTCTAGTGCCTGGATGTACATTTCAGCCCTGTCCACAGGAAATATTTCTTCTTCCACTTTTTTTTCTGTGGTGAACTTCAGGGACTTTGTTACTTTGAAGGGTAATGGCTGAGTGATTTGAATTTAATTTCCTCTAATTAACAGTAACAAGTAACAAGTGATGAAACTGATAGCTTGTCAAAGTTGTTGAGTAGCTGCAGCCATCCTGTTTTCATTTGGGCAATGACACTATTGCCTTTGTGTAACATAAGTGATCTGCCATGAGTACAGAATCATCTGACTTTGATGTTAGCACCTGTGCTAGGAGCCTGAATGCCTTGAATTTCCTCTCTGACAGTCACAGAGAGAAACGTGCCTCAGGAGCGTGGATGAACCCACTGACTTCGAACCTCTGGAGATGTATTTCTCTGTCTTCATTGCCAAAAATGAGGTAGGGTAAGTCAGGACACCAGAGCTGCAGTCTTTACTTGTGCGGCTCCTTCTAGGGGTTCAGCAAAAAGGTGTTGAATCTTTGAACTTTCGCATCCTGAAGTGTGAGATAAGGTCAGTGATTTAATCTGAATATGTTCAAAATTCCTGTGCGGTGAGTAGCAATAGAAGGAACATCAAAGGTATATTTTTAGACCCTAACTTAGGTCACATATGAACTGAAAAAATAATACAATCAAAATCAAATCAAACTTTACTCAGTATTGCTGCCTCACATAATAGGCAGTCTGATGTAATGATGCCTTATTACTGAATATGGGTGGGAGCAGAAAGTAAGACCATTACTTTTCTTAATTTGTTGATTAAACATGTAAATAATTTTCTTCTTGTAAAATTGGCCAAAAAAAGGAAGAAAATACAAGTTCCATCCACAGACTCCAAATTAGACACTACAAGATTGTGAAAACTGGCAAAAAAACCCCCAACACTGAAGCCTGAAAGTGAACAGATAAAGAGTGAATAAAAGATCTAAACTGAATTTCAAGATACTAAAAAATAATTTACCTTGGGAAAAATTACTGGAAGAAAATATATTAGCAGTAGTAAAATATTACTGTATCTATATATTGAATTTAAAATTAAAAGTAGCTATTGGATCTTCTAGTCAGACTTCAATTTGTTTCACTTCTGTGAAACCTTATAGCTTGTGTCTGACTCCAGTGTGTGTCCTAGGTGTGTATTGACTAGTTTGCAGAAGAACAGTCATTAGAAAGGGAACTTCTTGTTTCTTACAAAAACCATTTCACTGTTAAAAAATGTTCCTAATTCATCATTTTAATTTGTCTAGCTTCAACTGTTAGCTTTCTCTTCTTGTTATACTTTTTTATGCCAGATTACACAGAACCTTAATTCCTAGTATTTTCTCTGTGTGAATCCACTTACAACAATTGAAGCATCTTTCAATATGCTTTTTAATAAACTAACATTATTTAGCTCTTTAGGTCTTTTACTGCAAACTATGTTCTTCAGTGTTGTCATTTTCATTTTTTTCTATGACTTCGTCAGTTTTTCAAATACTAAACTGTGATCAAAAATATGTATGTAAAATTAATCATAATTTGTAGGAGTCTCATACAGAGAGGAACATTAATTCATTACTGCTTTGTGTATACAGTCTGGGGGAAGCACTGGCTTTTTCTTGTCATGATGTTATTGGGACCAATATGAGAGGATGCCTTGTTATATCCCATCATCTCAAACCTTTATGTGGCACCTATATTCTATAATACAGTATTTCCATCCTCTTATCCCTTTTAATCTATAGGCCACGGGACATTAGATTTGCTTTCAGTGATCCTACCATTATAACTTTGCATTTGGCTGTATCAAAACACACTTTGGTTTATTTGATCAAGGTAACCAAATAATTCTGACTTGTTAGAATGCCTTGCTCTTATTGTTATTTATGTTTCTATCCTTATTCTTAATTTTATATGTTTCTCTCTCATTGATTCCGGTAGAGCATGATGATCATTTCACTGGCAAGTATTCTTTTGACATGTCAGTTAATCAGTTTTCAGCTCATTTAGCTGGTGCTTTATTGATATTATATAGTGCCAACTTTTTAATCAGTCATGTGTTACTGAATTAATTGCTTTACAAAGTCCAAGCTAGGCAATTTTATTTGACAAATCTGTAATCTTATGAAAATCATGTTACTATGATGAGAATTATTTTCTCTAAATCTATTCTGGCTGCCATGTATTACATTAATGTTCTTTACTCTTTACCAATTAGACTTTTTACCAGCTCACTCTTTCTTCTGTCTTGGTTGATGTCAGGCTAAGCAGTTGGGCTGCTTGTTCTTTAAAAATTAATGGCATTAGCATTCTTCTGGAATTTCCCTGCTATTTCAAGATTTATTAAAAATTAATGGAAGATATGCCCTCAGTTATTTGGGCTTGTTGATTTGAATATAATTATCCCTAGCAGATGCTGTCTGATATTCTCCTCAGTTACTAATTCTTGATTAGTAGAATCTGTGTTTGCCAAGCTAAACTGTAAAATATGGAATGTTGCCAAAGCTGAAGCTATGTGTTTATGTTGTTCGTAAAGCCATGAGTCCTTAAGCATGCCCTATCTTATCTTCTAATGTGATAAAAATAATGAATAAATATAAGAGACAATCTGTTACCAGAAAGGGTTGAAAGCTTTATAGTTATAATTACAGATATAATTATGAGAAACATTAAATATGGATGAAGTTTTCACACTTACAGTTTAAAAGAGAACACAGATTTTGTTGTTGGATTAAAAACAGGAAACTGGCTCTGTAAGTACGGTACATGATGACTTTAGATTTAAATTTGACCAAAAGTAAAACATAACATTTAAAAATGACCCTTAGGAATGCTAAGATTATAAAATACCAGAGAAAGAATTGTACCTAAACAAATCTGTAGTCCTTAAACCAGAGAGATACTCTCTGAAATTTCTTTTACTTTCCCCAGTGATTTTGGATGGCACTGTTACTGGATTCTCTGGAACCTGTAATAACTCCAGCAGCATCGTGGTTCTAAGTTACAATCTCTTTCTGTACAAAACTAGAAGATCTATCAGTAGAACTCAATTGCAATATGGTGCCATTTCACTGAAGTTAACAATTATATTTGTGTCTGACTTCAGTGACAGGAGAGTTCGCTCACACTCAGTGCACTTTGAAAAAATTATAATCATAATGATTATACCCAATCATAATGATAAACTGCTACTGCAAATTTTAGAAATATCAATATCAGTGATTTATTCATTAGTTAAGCTGAGTTCATAATGGGGTAATAATTATGAAAATGTTAAATAGAAAACTTCATGATAGAAACAAATCTGTAGCAATTATTATAGCACAATATTATTATTCTAACAATTGTTCAGGAGCAGCTGTTATCGTTAGGCCTGTAAAAAGAGCACTAGTGTAAGGAAGTAGTCTAGGAACCATCTGTTAATAGCAGTTGTATGTTCAGAGTTTCCCACAGGAGTTGAGGACTTGATTGGATGAGCACAGTAAGAATTAAGATATGCCTTTGGGAATAAGAGACACATTTAAAAGGACAAAGCAAAGGAAATTTGCCTGGGTGCTTGGATTGTTTTCATGTTCACTAAGCAACAAATAAACTTTAACCTTTCTCCATTTTACTTTTTTACAAGG
Organism: Struthidea cinerea; assembly: GCA_013397865.1. Lineage (NCBI taxonomy): Eukaryota > Metazoa > Chordata > Aves > Passeriformes > Corcoracidae > Struthidea > Struthidea cinerea. The sequence continues at coordinate 1,283,032 of VZTI01002511.1, forward strand.
AATCAGGTGATGCAAACAATATTCCATCTAGGCTTCCTACCTTTCAAGTTCCCAGAGTTTCAGAAAACAAATGTGACTTGGAATAGAAAATAAAAATTTTAATATTTTTGACTACCTAATGATATCCTCAGGTGTATAGTAGTTGCCATGAACTATCTGAGCTTTTAAGAGGATAAATTCTAAATAGAAAAATAGATTTAAAACTTCCCTTCTTCACAATGTTTCTGTATGATATTGTCATAAGAATATTAATTGCAGATTTTCTCATTTTTATTGGTGTAAAATTACAGCCATTAGTTATGGTTATGTTGTATTTTTTTTTCTTTTTAATTCTATAAATTATCTTCTTTAAGGAAAGTCTTTTGATTGGAGAACAAGGTCGTGCTCTATAACTGGCTGGAGGTACAGGGGGAAAACAAACTAAGGCTGATGACTTGGCTGATGATAGGAAGTGTCATTTTTTTTAACTTGAAGGATTTTAAACTTGCTTCACTTACCCATGTGCAGGCATTTGGTGTTACTGATGTGTCCAAGACACTCAAGTAGGACACGGGGCTCTCAGACCTGCGACCTCCTAGATCAGCATCTAAATGTTAAAAGGGCTACCATGAGGCATCCCAAAGGCCCCAGTAATCAGTGTGAGGAAAACAAAATTGAGTTACAGGTCTTGGCTATTTGCATGGACTCATTTGTGGGAGGGAGCTTTAAATCTAGAATGTGAAGTGTTGGTGACTAAACAAGTTATTCTGCATTTGGTGTGAAAATCTGTTCTTTTGTATGATTAAATGAATTAGAAATAAATTTGTAAAAAAGAAGTTTTTGTTTGCTACCCTAGCAATTTGCATTTGCTATGTCAGATTTTTGACCTGAGAGGTTCCACTACCATTAATATACATCTATACATATTTTGCTTTTATATTTTGTTGTTTCGAAATGGCTCCAAAACATTGTTAAAATCAGAATGCTCATGACACAGCTGACCTTACTTTCCGGCTATGTGTTCAGCTTGTAAATTACATCTCATTTCATAAAATACTGGTATAAGATAAAATTTAAAGCTTAGAAAAATGAGTTCCTGGACTATAATCATTGTGTTGAATGGTGCAGGGAAGTTGTTTCATAGTAGTAGATCACCCTGATTGTCCGAATAAATACAAATTAATTAGATGTCATTGACCTATATATGTAAGAGAGCAGTGTATTAATATTCATCAGACAACTTGTCTAAAGTGAATGTAGAAACACAGTATTACTTCATCAGAAAGTATTTATTGAGAGATCCTAGCCCAGCATCCATTTAATCTGAGCTTCAGGAACAACTTCTGTTTACCATGGAGTTCTCTGAATTTATTTTAAGTTTATTGCTTGAGTCTCGCTAGCTTGGTGCTTTTCCCTTGTGTTCTGACAATATGGCAAAGCAGAAGCATCTCTTCTGAAATGTATAGGAATGGATTTTTTTTTTTTTTTTGGAATTGCATGTTCAGAGTTAGATGTCTAGCAGAAGAAAAAACTATAATTCTTGGTATCTAAAAGAAAATATTTTATCAGTCATCTGATCTAAGCTTACTTCTGTATTAGTACTCTCTATACAGCAGTGTCCATTTTGTGTTTAGGTTCTATCACTTTCTGAATTCGTTACTTGACATTAAATCACAATTATTGAGAGTAACCTTTAAAGTCTTCAGAACTGCATTATCTTTCTCTGTTCTCAAAGGTTTTTGTTATCCTTCATCATATGCTTGGTGTGATTTTGATGAAGCTGGGTTCATAAGGTCTCCCAGGTCACTAATGAAAATGGATAGCACAGAGCACAGTGCCAACTCCTCTGAGACCCCAGTTAATGTATTGCTCCCTCTTTGGAAGCTGCACAATTGCTACTTATTTGCTTCATGATCTACCAGCCATTTTTATGTCTGCTATGGTATTTTTAACATGCAGTAGCTCTCCAGTCAGCAGTTTGGCAGTGCCTGGTTTTGTACAGGGACAGACGTGAGGCTCCTTTTAACAAATGCAGAAAATCCTTCAGCTCCAGCTAAGTCATTTTTACTTATTAACTTCTTTACCTAATTGACCATTTGAAATTATTTTTTTATTACCTTATCAATAAATATACTTCTTAGGTTTGGTTTTGTTTTTTGTTTTTTTTTTTAATTTTCTGGATCTGGAAACTACATAAAAAGCTTGCTAATTTTGAATAGCTTTCTGGTCATATCTTAGAAAATTAATAGAATACCAGAATTAAAAAAATCCCATTTTTCTCCCCATCTCTATTTTCAGCAGAGAAAGTCAGGCTAGCAGAAAACAGGAAGCTAGAAGCTACCTTGGTAATTTGTCTCTTAAGGTGTCAAAACCCCTCTTCGAAGAACTGCCCTAATAAGGAGAAGGTACTAAAAGAGAGATTGTTCCCACATGAGCACATGGCGGTTGAAAGATGCCATGGAAAAGAGGCACTGTACTCCCAAGAGACATCAGTTCAGGTTCTTCCTGTGGTGCACACATGTATGTAATCACAACATTCTTCAGGCACTTAAAAACATGTCAGAGTAACAGTCCTATGTCTTTTGCAACAATCTTGTTATTGAAGGATGCCTATCAAGTGATGTGGAGTCAATTATCTCCCTCTGCATCCTTGGCATTCCTGTGGAGAACTAATTTCTCAGCTCGCCTGTCGGATTGATGCTGCACTCAGCAGACATTGAATACTCGGTGTAGAAATATTGTTGGTCTATTGGGATGAATTATTTCTTGTTCATAAATTTATCCAGGCACCCTGTTCAGACAGACATTTAAGCACATTGCCTAATTGAACTTTTGAGATGCTTAAAACTAGTTATGTGCTGAATCAGTATCTCAGTACTTAATTGATATTGAGTATGGCCTGTGAAGGAATAAATTTAAATCATCTTATATTGAAAACATCTGGTGATATTCTAGCCACTTCTAGATATGTAATATTCTCTAGTGCGTGTGTACTAGTCTATGCTTATTTACTGTCTAGAGGCAGAACACAATTTGCCAAGTGACAGTGATCCAAAAAGGCCTAAATCATACTCGGTGCATGGAGACAGCTTTTTTTCCTTCAGAAGGAGGTTAAATTAAAAAATGATCTAGGTTTAAATGAAGCCCTTAAATGAATGCTTTGCATTGCAGTGATTGAGCCAGCAATGCTTTTAATAATATGCCCTCACACTACTGGCCTCCTGGCATTTGAGGGATTTTCTAATGCAAACCATGATGTGAAGTTCATTAGCTACCAGTAGCTGGGGTTCTGAATCTGCCTGAGCCAATGAATTAATTTTAATTTCTAAAAATATATGTAAAATATTGTTTTATGTTAGTCTTATAATGACTTTTAGATGGCAGTATCATAAATCTAACATAAAGCGTACAACTGGGTATGAATCAACATCTTCTAGTGTAAAGGAATTAGGGTGCACAGAGTAATTTTTAAATACTTGAGTGACATGTGCTGAGCATGTTTACAAAAGTGGAACAAATACACATATGCTTGTGGATCTGTCTTTTTAGTTAAGCACATTGCTAGATTTCAGGGTGTTCTTTAAAACTCCATCTGGAACTGTACATGTCTGTGTGTGCATCCATGTAGATATATACGTCTCTCTGGTATCATAAAGAAATGACTACAGGATAGATGCGACAGTAGTTATTTATCTGCATTTATAATTGCCTAGGAAAAATTTTGTAGGAAGCTTTGGTTTCACACCGACAGATTTCAACTAACGTATTGCTATTCCATGCAGTGCATAAAAGCAATAAAAATAAAGTAATTAAAGCTTCTGTTCACCCAATTTAGTTGTCAAAATGCATCCGTGAGTTAGATTAGAGGAAAAGGACTTTCAGAAAAACAATAAGATACTAATTATACTAAAGGGCAGGCTGAAAAGTTTCACCTTTTCTGTGGACAAGCAAGATTAAAATGATATATTTTAAGATGTTGGTTGAAGCCTTGGGATAACAGGGTGAATAGAATACTACAATATTTTTTTTTTTTGTAACTTTCAGCAATTCATTTTGGGTGTTTTTATAACAAAAGTCTGTGCTGTAACCAGGAAGTCAAAATCAACCTGAACATGAATGGAAATGCTATTGACGTTTTTTTCTCAGACCAGAACTCACTGTGATTAGCATTTCACATCTGTTTTGAAATTGCCCTAGGCCTGAACCAGAAATCAGGGTTTTCATATGCTGGATGAGAGAATACAAGCAGGGAGAAAAACAGTTGTTGCTTAGCTGTGTGCTCATTCAGCGGAGTTGGAGCCTTATTTGGACCTTTTTTCTCTTTGGTTTGCCCAGCAGCCCCATAGCACAAGTAACGTGAATCCCCACTTCTGTGCTGTGTTGCTTTGCAGACCCTGACAGGGACCTGCTCGGGGTGGAGCAGGATGGTTTGCTGAGGTTGCCTCTTAACCAAACTACTTCTGGGAAAATGGAGTGACCAGTCTTTGGTTTTGGCAGAGGACTGTGGGTTGTGATTATTAGCTGGGCACTGTAAGTGATTAGGGGGAATCAACTGCCTGAGCTTCTCCTTCCCGAAGTTTGGGAGTACTTAGATAACCCATATTTATGTGTACATGCCAGAGGCATATATTTAATAGAACAGAGAGCAACAAACTTGTCGTGCGTCTCCTTTTAGCTTCTATGGCCCTTAGCGCTGGGCCTACCTAATTCTCATTGTGGTCCAGTGTGACAAAATCTCCAGCAGCTCAACCACGGCTGCCGGAGAAACTGGGAAAACAAGTGGTGCTCAGCCTCTGTCAAAAGTGAAAAATGACCAACACTGTGTCACTGTGTTGGGCCACTGTCCCTTGTCTCATGATCTTTCTATTTTAAAATGTTACGGTCACTTACATAAATTGGTTTGAACCAATTCAAACCAGTTCAAATTTTTTCACTTCTGCTACCAAATCACTGCTGGACTGATCTAAAAGTAAATCAGATCTGTTTCAGTCACAGCAGTGCCTAGATACTAATTGCACTACGCATGTAATGGTTTGACTTCTTTCCTGTGACCCTTCATCTATGGTGAGAACCTGTCCTCACCAAGTTACAAGAAGCTGAATACATACTCAGATGACTGACAAGTCATCCCCAAGGATCCTTTTAAGGAGTGTCAAAACAAGCACAGGTAATGCCTTTGTAAGTCAAAGTCATAATATTGACTGCAGTTGAACACACTCTCAAGATCTGCAAAGGAGCTTGAAACATCGTGTCCAAATTGCATTACAGAGCAGTTGGAACAGCTGAATGTTAACTCTTCCATTTCTTGGAGAGTCTCCATTCTTATGGGATCTGTAGGCATTAGTATGAAATTTCTGCTGTTAGTATTTTTACTGTCATTGCATAAGGCTGAAGTTGTAGGAGAGTGTTAGCTTGCCCGTTACAGTAAGTGCTTAATTAATGAAAACAATATACCAAAGAACATCAGATAGTAAAAATAACTGCTGATGAACTTTTCACTTTAGTCCTCTCACTTTCAGCACTTTCAGATATTTAGTTTTGCTATGGGCTGAGTTTATGTAACAACTTAATTTTGTATTTTTCACAGAAATGTAACCTGGAATAATTTAGCTATCCCAGACACCCACTGTTCCAGAGAGCTAGAAGAAGGTTACCAGTGCCCACCTGGATTTAAATGCATGGACCTTGAAGATCTGGGACTAAGCAGGCAAGAGCTGGGCTACAGTGGCTTTAATGAGATAGGTCTGTCCTACTGGTAAAACCCATTTCAGTATCCATTTTAAAATGTTTTTAAGATGAATGGAACAGATAGTTCGTGTCTGTACTGAAAAGACATCAAGTGCAATCAGTATTCTACTCAAGTAGAGCACATGCCAGAAAGAAAAGCTGTGCTATTTGCTTTGCAGTTATGATGTATTTTTACATTGCCTGGGATCCCAGGATTTAAATAACTTTAAAACAATGTCTTTATAAGGAGTCAACTGTTGATTATCACCAGTATGCAAATGCAATTACTAATTTCTGTGTTTTATTTTTGATTCATTTTAGAGTATAAAATTCCTTCTGTTTGTCTAATTTTAGTAGTAATTCCCATGCCAAAAATACCCCATCCAGAATTACTTGTTACTAAGGAGAAGATGGGTGAAAAAATGATATCCTGTGTCTGTGGCAATCTTGATCCAAACTGTGTAAGTCAGAACATCAGCCAGAAAAGTGATTGAGGGTCAGACAGATTTTGCAAAACAGGTGCAATTTGGGTTCTGTGCAAAACGCTGCAGTTACCAGGAGAATAGGTTCTCTGACAGCTGCAATGTGTTATGCCGTCCCCATGAGGAAATGAGTGTAGAACACAAAAGCAGGAGAGGTGGCAAGAGCATGGGCAGCTGTGGCAAGATCCACATCCAAATGGAAAATACGCAGTTACTCTGTCAGAACATTGTGGTTATCTCACATTTATTTAACAGACAAAGGTCTAACAGGAGCCTGCAGCTGTAAATTTTCATTTCAGGCCAGGTAGGGAAGTACCTTCAAATGACAGAGCATACCCACAGGCTGAATTCTTTCTGATGCAACTCTTTGACTCTGATAAGCTTTTTTTTTTTTTTTCCATTTTTCTGGCTTGAGCTCCAGACTGTTATCCTGGCCTCAGCTGAATTTGAAGGTAATGAAAAGATTTAATGACTGAATGACTGTAATCCAAAAAGTTTTTTTGAGTATCGTAAGTCTTTACAGCTGAAATTGCTTCAATTGGTTCCTGAATATTCAGGTTGCTGAATATACACAATGAGCCTGAGAGTTACAAGTTACAAGTCTCAGAGTCCTGCTACAACAAGTACTTTGAAATACCAAATAATTTCTGAACAAAAAGTGCCGTTTATGTCCTTTCTTTTTTCTTGTGAGAGAGGGAGAAAAACCTGATTTCAGCCAAGCACTGTTCTGTTCCCTGTGGGAGTCAAAAGTGTACCATTTGTACCAGTACTGCTAAATAAATAACACTATCGATAGTACCAAATTTTCTATAATTTTTTTCTTCTATAGATCTCAAAGGATAATGCTGTCTGATCTCTCAGTCAACCTTCAGATTTACTGCCATGCCTGGATGAACATGGGCTGAGTTCACACTAGAACCTAAAACCATCTACATTCAAGTTTTATAGTTCTATGTAGTTTGGAAGGGGAGCACAAGATAGGGGTATTATCAGAATAATTAGGCTTCAGATTGAAATCACCCTTCTTATCTTGACATACTAAATTATTAGTGGCATTGAAGGGTGTTGTTCTAGCTGCCTACCTCGTCAACAGGGAAAAGTAGTTGCAATGTCTTAGACAAGCTTCAATGGATAGAAGAATTGAACGAGACCCAGAGTGCTTAATAAAGGAGGCCAGCTTGTTTTTAGTGATGGGGGCAGGTTGGCAAAGACAGGTGAAATATTTTGTCCATGGGTGCCTTCAAAACTGGTTAAAAAATCAGGACTGAAACTCTGGTCTCCTGAGTCACAGTCCTATGCCTTATCAATATGTATTTCTGAGTATTGCATTTTAAAGGTCAGAGATTGCTAATAGACCTAGGAGACTTGTAATTGCTAAATTGTTTTTGTCTAGAAATAGGTAAACAGGATATAACACCTCTCAGTACAGTAGCCAAAAGTTAAATTGAATATCAATTGAAGGCTGATTACTAAACTTTAAAATACTGAGTAAGACACAGAAGCTTTCCCACAAAATGTTAAATAAGCTTCCTCAAATTAGGACTGTTATAAACAGGATTATAACGATCAAGTTTATCAATATTTTATAAATATTCATTTTGTGATGCACCTTTGTATGTAGTTAACAGGTAAGTAATGAAATAAATCTTTTCTGTGTAATTATACTATTTTATTGTACTTTCATTTGTATTTCATTTGCAGATATTATGATGCAGGCTGTCCTGTTGGATTCTGAAATCCTATCATTACAAAAATCACAAGAGCATAGCAGTTTTGCAACTACTGCATAATTAGTAACTCTTAATTTGTGGCATATAAGTACAAGCTATGAATATTTGAATTTGATAATTTCTGTTATTTTTCTTCTTTTGAAACAAAAAAGAAGGGATTTTTACAATTTTATTACTGGGTGAAGACCAAGCTGTCCTATTCAGATAAAAGTTAATAGAGTTTTTAATACTGTGAATATGCCAATTAGGTGGCTTCATATTTGGAAAATACCTTGATTTTGGCCATACCCTGGTCCCACTTTTATAACTGGCTTTGACTTTAAAGGAAGAAAATTGGAAACATGATAGTGTTAGTTTTGGTACTTAAATAAATAAAATATATTTATTTCTCAAGTTTTCTATTTTTAGTTCTGAGGTGTTCTGTTTATCTGTTTTATGTATGTTTCCATGCAAGTGTATGCATATTGTTTAAGGAAGAACATAGTTATAGACTACTGATAAATGTGTCTTGAAGTCATCTTGTCAAGATAATTTAGGCCGTCTCCTTCTGATGAGAAGCAGACTTCATAATCTTTCCAGGCAACTTATTGTGTTGCTTCATTGTCTGTCCTCTTAGGAAGATTTTCCTAAAGTATAGCCTGAATCTTTCTTCTTTATGCAATTTAAGATAATAATTTCTCACCTTATTCACTACTGGCATAGACAAAACCTTAAAAAAAAGTGTTTCTGCATCTTTCATTATGCCTTCCATATGGCTCTAAATGTTTCAGTCTTTTGCTATAAGACTTATATTTTATACTTTGAGTTGTTCTTGCTGTCCTTCTCTAGACCTTCTCTGGCTGATTCACCACTTTGGTGAAATGCAGTACTGTCAGAATACCCCAGCAGAGCCATTATTTTATGTGGTTTTAGGCTCTGTTACAATTTCTACATCCCAGTGAGATGTTTTCCATTTTCAGAACAGCATGTTGTAGGTGATTCATGTTTTTCTAATGTATTACAGCCCTTGTGTCCTACTGAAAGAGCTGCCATCCCTGTTTCCCATCCTTTTTTTTATTTACTTACTTCTTTTTAAATGTAAACCCTTACATTTGTCTCTGTTGAATAGCATACTTTCTTCTGTTTTTCCAGACTATTTCTTCAATTTGAAAGATCTTCTGGAGTTTTAATTCTCTCCTCCTGATTACTTGTGCTGCCTTTTATCTTACTTTTATCTGAAATTACACGAGTGTCATTTATTTTCTATCAACCTGATCAAGAGTGAAAAAATAAATAGAACCAGACCAAGATTAGTCTCTGGAACTTTGACAGTCTTCCTTTTCTGACAGTGTTTCATTTATAGCTGCTCATAAAGACACCTAACAAATGGTTTTGCACCCATCACCGAGCAGTGTCACCTAGCCATATAGGAATATGGCAAGGAATATATGTTGTGATGGCAAGACAATGTTAAAAGCCTCTAAAAGTCTTTTAAAAGATGTAGACCATCAAGTGTTTCTCTTTACAAAACCTGCCTCCATTCCACATTTGTACAGCAGTGATACAGGAAGATTTGTGCCATAGGTTGTCAAGTGCCTGCGCCCTTTAATATATATTAATACCATGATACTTACACAAGGGGCTTATGAAGATCATTTTTCCAACACGGGCCACATCAGCACATATCTACAGCTAATGCCTCTGTCCTTCAATGTACATATTTCTAGATTGCATGTGGAATGAAGTAAACACCAATTAGTATTGCCAACTTTGCAAGTGTAATCTCTAAAGAGAGTACTGTTACTGAAAGCCAGAGAAGTTCTGTCTGGCAGTACCTCTGTAAGCAGAAATCACAAAGGTCTACCTCATATCTGTTCATAAAACTGAAGAATTAATGAAACAGGCGCCAATTAGCTAAGCTCCCAGTACCTCAAATCCTTTTGTCTGTGAAGTTCTGAAATGGGAGGAAGGAGAGTAAGGAAAGAATAAGATACCCCTCTAGGTGGGCTGACTTCAGCTGTTTCAGGTTCAACCTGATGGGAGGCTACAGGAAGTTCCTGCTTTCTCATAGTAAATTGCTCATGAATTCAATAGAAACCCAAGTACTCTTTCCAACAATTTGACACAGAACTTGACTTCTTAAGTAGGTGTTGTTCTTACGCAGTGTGAGCCTTAATGTAAAATTGAATCTTTTATTCTTCAGGATGCCTGAAGATTTTTTGAACACTGCCTATGGGGCTGAATGATGATAGTAGGAAGTAAGGGAAAGGATATGAATGAAAGGCTTGGCTGCCTGTGTGGATGTGGGTAGCAAAGTTCCTCACTATTGACTATACCTGCACGGTACTGTCAAGCTCTTCTCTTTCTCAGACTTTTTAGCTGGTTTTGATTCAGGCTTCTATAAAAAGGTTGATGTTTTCTTCATCTTAGAACAGCCTTCAGCCTTGTCTCCCACTGAGAGCATCAGGTACGTTCACAGCTAGCCTGTTTCTTCTTTCTGATTTTGTTCTTTTCTTCTCTGTATTTTTCCTATCTGTGTTTAATTGCGTAGGGTGTTGCTGAGACCGTGACAGTATTATGAAGTGTGTAAAAAAAGTTGAGCTAAATATTGGGAAAAAATACTTTTTTTTGTGTGTGAACAGACACTACTAATTGTAAAAATTATTAGTCATATGATTGTATTTGTTTAAGTATTTGCATCTGATGTACCTAAAAAGCATAAATATAATTGTTGACTTAAATAAGGGCATACAAGTCTTGGGAGCTGGAGGGCTATGACAAGTACTTCTACCTTACATCTCACTGTTTATCTGAGTGTGCATCTACCTTTAGTCAATATTTAACAAGGCAGTAACTGCTATCAGGGCCACACTAAGGGTGTTGGCAGAGGGGTCTGTGTGGGTTCTGTTGAAAAGGGTGCCTCATAGATACAAATGTGCCAGAATCCCCACTGTTGTTGAATCCTGTACAGTTTTCCTCCTTACCTGCACTTTCCATACAGTGCAGAGTCTTTTGCATTCAGGTTTTTGTAACATCAGTTGGTAATCATTCCACATGCCTCATGGGTGCAATCATCTGCAATCATCTACAGATGTACACTTGGAGCACATCACTGATTTTACTCTTCACATAATTCTGGAGAAGGTTTTTTCCATGATTTGCAGTGCTACATGTTGCTTCAAATAGTCTCAAGAGGAAAAGGAAGTCCAAAATTAAGATACCTAAAGGTTTAAAAATATTCTACAAAGTAAGCAAGAGAAGTTTTAGGCCATGAGAGATCATTCTGAAAGGAGAAGGAGGAGCTCTAACTCATTATCATTATCGTCAACCCATCTGCCAATTGCTAGGGCCAGTGTCCTATCAAATTATACTAATTACTTCTTGTACCTGCAAAGAGTATTTGACAAAGACTACCGTATTAATGGCCATTTTACAGATAGGAGATAAACACACATGTTGTATCTTGAAGACAAATAACAAAATTTCCGTGGTAAGGAGGGCTTCAAAGCCCATATACAAAGACTATATCTGTACTAAGCCTTACTTGCCTTACAGTAGAAGTGAACACTGTTCATTGGCACAGTGAGCCAGCAAAACCATCTGATTTTATGGCCTGTGAAACAGCAACAGAGCTTTGGGTCTCAGGTATTACCCGCTTTTATTACAAGGACTTCTTCCTTATAATGTGGGACCCAGAAATTAAATATTTTTTCCATGCCTACATTTGAGAGCCTTTTTAAAATTGATAACTCTATGAAAAAAATTTATATGTCACTGTGAAAAATGTCTGCCATGATTAGATTAAAAATGAACATAATGTTTGTGAAAGGAAACTTCACAGTGGGACCAAATTTCCTCAATTCTCTTATAGGTATTGTTTTAATAAAAGAGTCATTCAATGATCAAAATAGCTCCTTTGTTTACCCATAAATTGAAATTTTGTCTACCAAACATGGGAGTCACTTTGGTTCTTTTACAAGTTTTCTTTTGATGGGGAAAATACCTGTGAGTGTGCAACCAGTTGGAATTGCAAAGGCATTGGTCTTAGAGTGGAAGATTGGGTGGCATTAGGTCCACTGTTCAGAAGGAAGCAATTAAGATTAATTGTATGTATTAATTAGTGTGCTGTGAATCTGGATCTGCTACAATCCATTAAGTAAATTTTCCATGAGAGATTTTAATGTTTCCTAGAGATTGGGTACCTATCTCTGGGATTAGAATTCATAATGGCCACAGAGTTTGTTGAGTGGTATGCTGTCATAAACACTTAAAGAGCAAAAATCTGGAGAAGGAGGAAGGATGCTCACACCAGTCTAAAATAAAAGCTGAAAGTGAGTCTAAATCACACCCCAAATAAGGTACTCCTAGAAACTGCAAGCATTCAGATCTACAAGTCCATTTGTTTATGTAGATTTCTATATCATTAATTTGATACAAGTTCTTAAAGCTAAAGTAAAAATGACCCATGTTTTTATATTGTAGTACGGTGGTCAAAGGGAGAGTCCTGCATTCTGGAAGGATGTCCTACTAACCCCTGTGTACAGGCTAAGCAGAGCGTGGTTCCTTCCTTTTCCCTCTAAGTCTGCAGCAGCAGGAATTCCTGCTTCAGGCACCTTAGGAAAGCAAGCAACAGGAGACTGGTTCAAGAGGGAGTTCTATAAAGACTTGCTCCTTGTCATTCTTCCATGAAATTATTACCAGTTTTTCTCCATGGACCACCTCACCATAGGATAGATAAAACCACCTTTAACATTTAGGAGGCAGAATGTTAACAAGTCATACCAAGATGAAAGGTAACGCTTGAAAATCTGACTTGACATTTCAGCTGCCGCTGGATGAGAAAAGTGCCCTTCACTGGTGGCAGAGGCTGACCTTTTAGGTACTCTGTCATTACCCACCCACCTGACCCAGGCAGCTTGGCTCTTGGTGGCAGTATTAGCAGCCACTTGGTCTTTCCTGGTCACTGGCATAGGCAAGACGGGCAGGTGGATTATGACTGATTAGTTGTCCTAAGCAACTGACCACTTTGCCAGCTTTTTGAGACTTCAACGTCCATGAGAAGCAGGATTATTGTAATAAGATAATAATTATGAGTTGATGAACTGAATAAAATTTCTATTACCAGGCTATTTGCTTAAAGTAGGAGATAGTGAAAAGGATTGCAAGGGTTTTTGTCAGCCTCCCAGCACACTTCCTTCCTCCCTCCACTGCCCTTTCACACAATCATGTCTCCTGAATGAAGCTGGTGTCACTTTGCACAGCAAAGATGGCCAGAAATGCAGATCAGCATCACCACCACAGCCTGAATCCCTGGGCTCTGAGTCATTTGGTATCTGGGATAATAGAAAGCAATGACGGGATGTAATTGTTTAGTCAGAGCCTCCATTTAATTGTACTCATTAAAGGCTGAAAGGTTGAGCTCTTATGAAATAGGCATTGGTTCAATAGTGATTTCATCAAAACTTCCGGTCAGACTCTTTTAATCTATGAATGATATGTATGCTGGATAAATGTATTGAGTCTTCATGCTCCATTTATCCTAGGAAGTGTATCATAGTATTAAACACTTTGATAAAGAGATCTAATTTATTCCACTAATGCAGCTCTTTGATTCAGGCACTTTCATGCACAGTGTCAAGGAAAAAGCCCTTCATCCATGACTTCGACCTGTGGAGTTATCATGTGGTAACATGGCAAGTGATAGTGATGTTAATGTGTGAAGGTGTCAGAATGTAATTAGGGAAGTTATTCAGACTGTCTAGTAATAAAATATGTATTTTCTAAATGTGAGCCAAAATGACTTAAAGCATGTCCCATTAGTCCGCTGATTGAGAAACCACTAGAAATCATTATTTCAAAAATGGTGATAGATTTTTTTTTTCCACTGGAATTCCTTCCTAGGCCTTGCAGACAGAGAGCAATAGAGCCCTGACACCAGCTGAGGCACTTTGGTGGATAATTCCCACTTAGGGAATTTCACTTATTTGTTTTACTGACAATTAACGTAATATAACCGCTCACTCAGGTATTAAGAACTAAGGAAGGCAAACAGTTAAGAGACATTTAGGGAAAATGCCTTTCCTTCTTCACCTGTCTCATCTTCAGTCATCTCCTCCCAATGTCCTAGTCCCCGCTCCTCTGCTGTTGCAGCATCTGAGGTGGGGAGCGGTGCAGGAATCTGGAGTAGATCCATAATACTTCTCTTTCTCTCTTTCTCTCTTTCTCTCTTTCTCTCTTTCTCTCTTTCTCTATTTCTCTCTTTCTTTCTCTCTTTCTCTCTTTCTCTCTCTCTTTCTCTCTCTCTTTCTCTCTCTCTTTCTCTCTCTCTCTTTCCTTCCTTCTTTCCTTCCTTCTTTCCTTCCTTCTTTCCTTCCTTCTTTCTCTCTCTCTCTCTCCTTCTCTCTGCTGCTCCTTCCTTATTAAACATTTCCTCTGCTCCAGAATGGACTTAGTCATGGGCAGCAGTTCTTCTACAGCTGTCCCCACTCTGGAGTGTCTGTCCACTACTACCAAAAGCCTACCAGTTATGCCCACTGAAGCCACCTAAATAAACTTAGACATGACACCCACCTTTACATAGTCACCTTCAGAAGGTTATACAGAGTTTAGGTGAGCACAGAGGAGCAAAGAAGACAGTCTGTGTGCCCTGTGCAGGTGAGAACAGTTTGTAGTCTTCATTGTGTTGTTCATCTTGGGAAGTAAGTCTAGTTTTGAGGGATGCATATGCTGTGAGGAGTGAAACACGGCTATGCAAATAAGGTAAATAAGTTCACTTTGTTTCTTGGAGATAATGGACAAATTGAAAGTGAGTCAACTAACAAATCCCTGTTTGGACTTAAAGCACTATACTGTTCACTGGTTTCAGCTTCTTGAGGACCTGGTTACAAGGCCATGTTTAGTTTCTCATTAGGAAAAATTTAATAACAGAAGGCTGTGTGAGTTTTGTTTTTTCTTTGGGAATTCATTTTAGTTGGTAGAAAGGTACTAATGAAATGCAGTGGTTGAAAGTTGAATGTAGACAGATGTATTTAGGAAAAGATGAACATTCAAGGCAGGTCCTGTTTGACTAACTTAATCTCCTTGTATGACAAGATGACACAGCAGAAAAGGACCAGGGAGTGTTGACTTTACTCCTTGTTTTATATTTTCCTGTTCCCCAAACATTTAATGATTCTAAACCGGTTCTTCCTCCCTATAATGAAAAAATGCAGATCTGCAATATATCCGGTTTTCACAGAATACAAAAAACCCTCTTTTTTGACAAAATTTTCCTTTTTCTTGATGCTCACCTTTGATTCCACTCACTGTTTAGCCATTCTTTCTTCTGAGGTTCCAAATGCCAGTTTGTGTAGAAGCTTAGCTTCAGAAAGCAATAATGACCATCTTTCTATAAGGATTTTACCCACAAACATCCTTTTCTATTATGCTCTTCTGTACAGTGTGTAATTTTTGCCATCAGGTGAGTCAGAAAGCATTGGAAGCTCCGTCTTACATTATGCTTGACTGTGTTTTTGTTAGCATTAAATCTTGTACAGGTTACAGGATATTATGTTTTAGATCAAATTTTCCTCTTACTGAAATTTTCTTGATACATCAAGTAGAAACATTTAGGATACTCTTGTTGCGAACCAAAGCAATAAAGGTATATTATGTTATTATCCTTGATGATTTTTTTCTTAGAAATTCAAGATTTTTATTCTATTTGCCAAGTCATTACATTTTTGATGCCTTGTTAGTATGCTGTCTCTCATGATTTTATGTCACCTAGGTGACTGAGTTACCACTTTTTCCTTTCCTCTAGAGGGCTTTTCTTTTGAGTGCTTTATCTTCCATGTGCATTTAATATCATTAACTTACTAACAAAATAATTAAAACAGTTTCAGGCATTCTGGTCCATCCTTCCCCCAGTGCTGACATGCCCAATAGTTCAGTTGATTACTTAACCTTGAAATACAAAATACAACTGACAAAATCTTGAACTGACAGGACAAAGAGATTTTGCGTTGCAGTGTGTAGAAAATTTGTTTTCTACAGAATACTCAGACTTGTCTAAGAAGCAAAATAATATGATTTTATTCTTAAAGTTGTGCACCAAGAAAGGACTATTGCTTCCGGGCAGAAACAGAAATGAAGACTAGGCAAACTTAATTTATCAAAGTGTGCTTAGATGACACAAATATTCCCAGCCTTGGCGGTGTCCATGGCATGTGCGTATCTTGTATTGCGTGGTAAAGCAGAGTCTGGTAAAACAACACCTTGCAGACAACAGCAATATTTTTTCCTCTTGGCCTATCCCTACATCCTGCAAAGTACACTTTATGTTTTGATCCTATTTCTGCACCTGTTGAATGAGAAATATTAGCAGGAGCTTTAAAATTAGCCACATAATTTTCCAAGTGGGTCATCAGTTCTGCAGTTTCCACAACTGCTGTCGTGGGGTGGGGTGGTGGTGGGTCTACTGCTTCTATGTCTTGACAAGGATGTCCCACCTTATGATTGTAACTTGAGCCCCTTAAGTGAATGCTTATGGTTCATTGCTTTATGAACTTTAGCTCAGCTCCAAATAGAGGTGCCTATGTTTTGTTGAGATATAATGCTGTCAGAACACTTATGCTGCTGCATTGGCAGGGCCCAAAGACCCTCATACTGGGCTGTTGACTCCACAAAATTTTTTTCTTTATTTGGAGACAGCGCTGCCCTCTTTATACCTGTAGTCTCCATTTAGATTTAAGTTTATTTGAGGTTTCATAAACCTTATAATCACGCTAACAAGTCTTAAGGCATTTCCCAGGATGACTGGCTAGCAGCAGACTGGTTTTAGAAATGCTGATATCCTCAGTATAGAGGTTTCTGCTGAGCAGACACTGCAGGATTGGCCCTTATTTACTGACTTCCTTTGGTCATAAATATATATCTTGTTTCTCTTTTGTAAATCACTTGCTCCTGTAGCCTGACAGGCCAGGGATCATAACCCTCTATTAATTATATATGTAAGTGAATATCCCTATACGTAATACTTAAAAAATAGTTTTGCTTACTTAATAATTATGGAAAAGGTTTATAAAAAGCAGGCCAATGGATGTGATTCACTATTTCTTCCTGCTAGAGATGAGATATGGTAGTTACCAAACAATGTGGCACTGAGAGGGATTTTAAGGTGAGGGGCAATTAGCTCTGTTCAGCAAAAAGTCTAGGGCACATGGCAAAATTGTTATTGCGAGGACTGAACAGGCCTTTCAACCCTGAATTTTCAATGGAAAACCTTTAACTAAAGGTTACATCTCAGAAGGTGAGCCTGCATGTCTGAGGTCTTGGTTCTGTATACTGTGACTGTTGCCACCTATTTTTGTGACTTAATAGCAGTATTCCTGCTTGATTTTTGTGGGAGAAAGAACCATGATATGTGGACCAGAAGGGAGTTGTTGTCCCACTTCCTTGCAGCTACGGCACCACTGTCCTGCTATTCTACAGCACACACTGACTGCTTAAACTGCTTGTACTGTGTGGGTCCACAGACATGACTGGGATGTAAATATTGGCTGTTACTCATGGTCACAGTGAGCACTTTGTATTTCTGTATTAATGATACCTAAACCCACAGAGGATACTAAGACAATACTTCTGATTCCAGACAAGTGAAAAAGTGGACTGAATTAAAAAACAAACAAACAAACCGAACAAAAACACAAACAAAAAAAAACCAAAACAAACAAAAAACCCCACACCCAAACAAACAAACAAAAAATCCCCACCAAAACAACAAAAAAAGCCACTTCCTTAGCTATTTGATGTTCCTATAGGCTTCTCTTTCTTCAGTTAAGCCATTCTAGTTGCCTAGTTAATCAAGACTTTTTGTTTTTAAGCAGTGGTTTAGAAACACAAAAAAATGCACAAATAATGTCTGTTGAGTTAGCTCTTACACTAACAAAGTGGTATGTGGGAAGTTGTAGCGATTTGGAAACTTAGAGGAATTTGAGCAGCCCTCCAGAATTTTAATTTATTGCTGTGTTAATCCCAAAGTAATTGAGTCTTGCATTAAATCAGGCAATCAGGTGAAACTAATGTGAATAGATTAGTATAGTTGTACTGAGAGTCAAAGAAAGTTTTACTGCTGCTGAGAGTCTTCAGTGAAACATACTTCCCCTGCCATTTCAGGGTGCTCTGTGTTAGTGTTGGTACCTAAATAGGTGGATCTATAGCAGAACAAAACAAATTTCCAGAAAACTTTACTTCTTCTTCTGTTCTCTATTTGTAATTGTGGACCTTTCCTGGTGGACATCTTTTGCTACTATATATGTTTTGATATATCACCTGTGTTGTTATGGTATGCCGCATAGAATTTAATCACCTGTCCAGTGTCTGTGCTGTGCACTTCCTTCTATCTCTATTTCATTCCCATCTGCTCCTGAGAATGCAGAAAGAGTTTTTTGCACACTGGACCAATATATTTTGGTTAGATTTCATTTTCAGAGTAATTATTTTTGAAGTTTTCCTCCTAATATGCCTTCTAATAATTGCTTGTGTTACAGTGATGATGATGACAATGTTAAAAAAAAATAAATTCATACTTGCTGATGTTAGGTAAAAGGCCCATAAACTGCCACTGATTATAAGATGAAAAGGTGAAAGAGCAAAATGTGGCAGAAAGGCAGACTTATTAGAAAGGTATAAGAAAAGTTGAGGCAGGTCAAATGCAAGTTTTAATTGCATCTTGTTATGATTTTTTCAACCATAGGCTATATCAACTCAGATGAATTGATGCCTTGTTGACATAAAACTTCATGTACTGTTTCTTAATTTATATGAAGTATCATAGTCTTAAATTCTATACAAGTAAGTTTTCTCCTGAGATTGGTAGGAGATCAAAGTGTAATAAAAAATAAAAAAAAAAAAAAGGAAAAAAAATTGACCAGGAAAGAAAAAAAAAAAAAACAAAAACAAACAAACAAACAAACAAAAAAAAAGCCACAAGCAAACCAAAACCCCCAATGCAGCAGAGCACTGGAGAGCTCACTAGCACCAGCACAGCTGTTGAGTTCTTAGGGAACTCCTTAAGTATCCCCACCCCTTGCTCCCTACTGCGCTGCATCTCAAGAGGAGAGACATATGTGCTACAGCACAAGGGTTTGAGGAGGCCTGGATTGGAGCTTGCTGGAAAATGTGGTGCTGGAGACATTGCAGCTGGCTTTGCAGGATCCAAGCTCCCGGAGGGCACCCCTAGCACCTTTGCACTGCATCTCCTGAAAACCCTTCAGCCTGCCAGTGCCCACTGCTGCTGTGTGTGAGTTACATGCAGCGTAGATACTATTTCCACAGTGACCTTCTCATGCTTGCTTTCTACTGCCCCTTCTCTAGCACAGCAAGGCCTCCCAGCATGATTTTATGATATATGTTCTGTGAAGGCAGAGGAGGAAATTTGCTTTACTGCTCCTACAGTTTATTTATAATTCCTATGGAAAGCTTGAGATAAAACACTCAGGTCTGTTATCTACAGTGACATTTCTTTTTCCCCTAGTGCGGAATGGTAACCAAAGGGTCAGATAACTTTGAGAGGCTAAGTAACGCAACCAAGGGGCACGTATTCTAGGAATACCATGGTCAAAGGGAAATAAATGCACACTTAGATCATTTGCTTAATGAGGATTTACTAAGAAAACAAATAGAAAGAGCTGCTTCAAGCCAAACCAACCTCCCAGCCCAGCAGTTTTCACTCTGCATGAGAGTTGAAGAAAGGCTTGTGTCAAAGACAATAACTATTTGTGTGGATAGCTACTGAACAACTCACAGCCTGACAAGGAATGAAGAACAAAGAGAAAAAATAGAAAGAGGAGTTAAAGGTGTGACAGGTGTGTGAACAGCCTAGAAACAAGAGGTGTGACTAATTTCAGCCATGCTAAGGAGCAGAAAACTCTTAGCCAATAGACAGAGAAGGAAGTCAGGCAATTAGGACCTGTCATTCCATACCAAGAAAATTAGATCCTATCCGTTTAATTATCAGTCAGTGCCATTAAGACAATATAGCGCTGCATAATGAAAGCCACAGTTACCGAGTAATGGAGGTAATTTTTTCACAGTGGAAGATTTTCACTTTCAGACAAGAGCTTCAGGGTGTGACTAGTTTACAGGCTTTGACCTTCAGCACTTGTGTAATGTGGTTGACATGTGGTTTTTACCTTGTCTCCTGAGATTTAATTATTTTATCCTAGACATCGTTTTCATAAAGTGGGTGGAAATGAGCAAAGCCACCCACTGGAAATCCAATGTGCAATACTCATGCAACATGCCCTCTGTTACTGTAATTAGAGCAGCTTACCAAATCACTTTTAAGACCTCTGATTTGATAACAAAGGGCCAGCTTGCAGCTTGGCGTTCCCACTTCTACTGAGGAATAAGGAGGGATAATGCTATTCCAGAAAATCTAGTTCACAGATGGCCACTCTAGAGGGGGGAGCGCACACAGAGCAGCAGCTTAGGTGTGACTCTCCAGCACATCAGCTTGTCTGTGGTAACTGGCTTCATACATGCTGGCTTCATACCCTGCGGCAAATGTGTGATGCCGTGCTCCTTCCTCATTAAATAGTGCACAGTCACACTTTATTACTTTGTTACTCAAATATTTAAATATTGAATGTTTGTTTTTCCCAGTGCTTTTTCTCTGTTGTTCTTAGAGACTTCCATGGCTACTGTGTTCTACTCCGTTGTCAATGTCACGGCATTGCCCCGTGAAGAAATTCTTACCATAATATCTAGTATGCATTGAGTGGTATTGGAAAAGATCTAGGTTACAAGCTAAAAGAATAGTATAATATTTTGGATCTGTTGTGAAATATTGAAATACTTCTTAAAAAAACTGTAAGACCATTGACTTCCAGTTACTGCCTTTCTCATAGCAACTGAGAAACAATAGGAACGGCTTGAAAGACCAAAATCTTACCTAAGAACATTAAATACCTTGTGTATTCTTTACTCTGATCATGAGTTTTGGTTGTAAACAAAACTCTGAGAGCTAGATCTTGCAGTATCTAGCAGGTGATCTAACTAAATCTTTTTAATAAATCTTTAACACATCTTACATGTAGTTACCACTTCTGTATTACTCAAGAGACAGTGTTGGGAAATATATCTCGATCTCTTTGCCACAGGGGCATTTTTGTTCTGTGAATTGTTTTGATATGCAAATAATTGCTATATTTCCTAAAATATCTACAGATATTTTCAGTGGACAGACTGCTTAATTGTTCGAGCTGCTTCTGAGGTACTCCTTAATATTGAGCAGATTTTAAGACTTTTTGAAGATATGCAGTTCCATCTCCAGGGAAGGAGTGACTGGCCATCTTGGGAAATGTCAACATACATCTTCTCCCATACTACAGTCAGCCTTTTGCACTCATCCAAAAACTCATTTAGAAGGTTATCCTCTACTTTTCCAAAAAGTCTGTGCTACTGCCACCTTGCTTTGGAGAGTGCCATAATGACCATTACTTTGTCTCATTTCATCACTGTATCAACCCTCAAGTTAAGAATCTCAGTTCACATCCAAAAATGAGTTAACCATACAACACTGTGACCTTTTTCTTTCCAATGTGAAGAATATTGCAGTAATTAAGCTCCAAATTTTGGCTCTTAATTTAAACAGCTACAGTGAACTTGGATGATTTTGAGCTCATTTCCAGCTAAGCTCCACACTTTTTAAATTAATGATACTGAAAGAATTAAAATTATTTCTTGCATAAAATTCAAAAAAAGTGAAAACAGTTAGCAAATATACTGTCAAAAGACTTTGTCAGTCATCACCGAGACAGGGACATCTAACTGTTCATGGAGCATAGATGCTCTACGGTAATATGTACAAGATAAAATCTTCAGAAATCTGTTCTATATCTCGAGGAGTTGACTCTACACATAGCCGATTCATCTTGACAGAAGTTACCCAGGGACTGACAAATTCAAACAAGATAGATTAGTCACAACAGGTCTGCTGTGTGTCTCTTCTGATAAACTGTGGTATTATTTTCTTCTAATTACCTGCCTGTGGCAGGTTTTGCATGGTTTTTATACTGTATGTGTACTACTTACATATCCTTCTGTATTAGCCATTGCTATATTGTACATACTAACATTTTTCTTACATTTGTTTTACTTCAGATGTTTTTAGGCATTTTAATTAGAATTCTGAGGTTAAGTAACAATTAACTGTCTACTACCATCTCTCTTTGAAGCAAAAAGCTTCAGTTGAATTACTGTTTAATCTTCTTCTGTAGAACAAAGTCCGTATGCGTTTTCTTTCTCCTGTTTTCATTTTTGTAATGTAGAATCATAATTCTGTCATTACCTGGATGTTTTCTTTTTGTCCTTGTTATCAGATATTGCTCCACAAAACTATGGAGCAATAACGAGGATTCATGGGGAGGTAGTGGCATGGAAATTGCGTACTTCGAAAAACATTTAAAAATGTTCTGCACTCTACCATTATTATACCATAACCACGAATATGTATTTCACTGACATTCACAAAGCAAGATGGTAAATGCTCTGGAAATAGCTAAAGACATTGACTGAACTAATTTGAGCATTAAGAGAAATTCTGAAGAGATTTTGGAGTGTCATGGGTTTTGAATAGTTGCTCTGGGAAGCTTGTAAGATTAATTTAATAGATGACTTTACGGTTATTTCAAAATCAGATTAGTCTTTCCAGGCTTTTACCTGGTCATTTTATCCACTGAAGAATGCTGCTTCTGCTGTGCGCTTACTCAAACTGTGGTTAACCTGCTTTCTACAGCAGTTTCACAGGTGTCCTAAACCTAAGTGAACTGGTTTAGTTGCTTCACAGCACTACTCTCTGCTTAAACACTTTACTAAATTTGTCAGATATGATGCTTTATGTTATACCAGACAAGCTAGTGTCCATAAGCATGTCTTTCTCCCGATGCTTTCTGATTTCATTCATTCCTTAGAAATGCTATGAAATCCATAACATACATGCTTTCATGAACCTGTGGACTCTTAATATCTCCAAGAGCTGTGACCTCTTTTTCTTTTTTTTTCCTCCCTTCCTTCTAAACACATACTTGATTCCTTCAGTCCTTAAGCAGTCTTTCATTTCAGTTAAATATATTATAAATAGGTTTGACCTACTATGCTGACAGCAGCCTAGAGAGTGTTCAAATTGTTAGAGCTTCTGCAGTGAACGTTTTTGACCAAAGTATAGACATACTGTTAGTTTTACATGCAGTTCCTTTTCCACGGACAGATGCACAATTGCACCTGTGTCTACAGTGTCCTCAGGCACAAGTGGGAAGGTGCAACTCAGGAACTGAGTTCTTGCTGGAGAATTTCAGTGCAGTTCAGAGTAAACACGTACTTTGTAATAAAACCAGACACTGTACCAAAGAATTACTTTCCCCAGCTGCTGTGCAGTACTTTATTGAATCAGCCACATTGCTGAGTTCTTCCTGCACAGACCACAGTGTTAATCCTTCCTGCATAACTCCATTCGAATAATTCTTAGAAATCTTCTCTGTCAGGAAGCCAATGAAAATGAAATTGTATTTTTGTACTATTTGCTGCTTGAGGATTCAGCCTGTGTTATTTAAAACAATTGGACTCTATTGAACTTAGAAGGGGTTTGGTTTGTTCGTAGCCTATATCATCACATTTACAGATGAAACCTTGGTTTTCATCTGGAAGGAACCTTGGTGATGCTCTTGTCTACTCCTCCTTGTGACCATAGGGAACTGTGTCATATCCATTCTTCATACAAAGTGTGAAGTCCCAACTTAGAAAAAGAGGCAAAACAAGATTAAAAACTCTTTCAGGACTTCATTTCTCTGATGATTAGAAAATACTTAAAGTCAGCCTACCTCAGGTTCATGTCTACTTCTTTCCATTTCCATAGGCCAGTATTATCCTTTGCCTATCTTTGTGGCCACAGACAAGTACTTAGTGCTGTTCCGCCCTCTGTGTTTTCTATTTTTTGGCAGGCTGAACTTGGGAACTTCCTACTGCCATTAGTTGTAGTCACACTTAGATATTTGGCCGTGTGTTTTTTGGATGCATAGTGCTGCTGAGCCGTATACTGTGGACATATGGACTGTGGAACTGTGTCAGGGGCAGGATTTCCCCTAATAAAATCATCTACTTGGCACTGGTCTTTGGTCTGCAAACAATGTGATGTAGACTGACCGGTGTTTACAATGCTCAAGCCTGGTCCATTCTATAGGTGAATGGTCGATATCCGTATGTACAGGAGTTGGTTTTGATGGCTACTGACCCCGTGAGTCACTGCTGTGACCCTAAGACATAACTCAAAAATATGAGACTTATCAGTCCAAAGTTTCCGTGAGCAGTGAGCATTGTGTCACATCCCTGCTGTCGAAGCCCACCAGGGATGTGATTTTGTCACCCAGTGTAGAAGGAATGTATGGCATGTGGGAATGTCAGCCTGTGGAAGATGCTGAGGATGTGAGCCTATTTGGAATAGTACTGAAGGTGTGTGCTGGGATTGGAGGGAGCCACACTTGGTCCAGGCACATCCATACAAAGATAAGATCAGGGCACAGGAGCTTCAGGTTTTCACTCCATAAATGCCCGACAACGGGGAGCTACTTTGCAGTAGCCTCAGGCTGTGGTTTGACATGCCATAAGACCCAAGTAGCAATTGCTCAGGATGGGGCAGGGCACATGAATGTGTTACTGTCAGTGTCACTGAGGGTGGCTGAAATTATACTGGTTTTATGCCTTTGGGACAACTTTATGCTGAAGGTAGAAGAGCAGACCTGCTCTGTTGCAAGTTGGGGTGCACATGGACAGTGCCACTTGAAATGTTCAACCTTTCATTACAAAATGAAGCCCTCAATAAAAGGGTGTTTTTAAGGGGCAGAGTCAGCTTATAGCAAATCAGTGTTTCGTGTCATATGGTTTTGGTGCTTGTAACACAGTAGTCAGAACCTTACAGAGTTAATTTATCATCAAATCGTGTCCTGAGTGACATTTTATTTATTCCCAGTGGTTTTTTACATCTGTTACTTCACAGAAGTTAGAACCACAACCTATGACTCATGACTGCTTCCTTTATGGAAAAAAAAAAAAAATATTATTTGCTGAAAAAATATGAATTAACCAGTTCAGAAGCAATGGAACTTGGCTCTGCACCACCACTCCTACAACACTTTCCAGGCAAAACCCTAATGCAAGCTGCTTTTTGGACTTTGATCTTCATTTCTTTGTAGTGTTGTGCAGCCTGAACAAATACAGATTACTTTATCCATGGTAATATATTTTTTTCTTTTAATAACTAGTAAAGATAAGATGCTACACTGGCTCTAGAGAACACTTAAATGCTGTAAAATTGGAGAAAATTAGTATGAACCTAAAAAAGATATCTATTCAAAGGCCAAGCTCTTTGCCAGGCCATTCCAGGATTGAGTCACCTGTGCCTATCTTATTCCTTATAGGTGCTTAGCTGATGTGTTCTTAAACGAGCTCCAAGGAGACAAACTCTCGGTTATTCCAGTGCTTGCTATTGTCTGCTAGCAGTTGTTTCTCCTCTGTTACAGTTATCTCTGACCTGAGCTCATGAATACTACTAATAGGATTCAGATGGTACTTTTACAAGCTTTTTAGGAAAGTAACTGGAAAGGGATTTGGTACCAGGGTACCACAGATCTGCCTGACAGTCAGTTTTGGAAGCAGGTATTTCTTTGAGGTTCTCCTGTTGCATTTGTCTTCATTTAGGAAACCCATCTCCCAGAGATTGTAGAATTAATAGGTCCGGGACAACGAGAACAGTTGTGCTTTGTTCTCGTGACTGCATCTCGTAGTATTAATCTCTGGATTTGTTTTTTATGTGGCAGGCAATTTAATAAGTGCTTTGAAAACACCATGTTGATCAAATATACCGTTTTCCCAGCATCTTTTATGTTTTGTGGGGACTTAAATGGTAGAATCTCAGAGCCATAAATTTAACTCTGTTTCTACTAAAGGAATGATAAATTCCTCTCTTGCTTCAAGCACTAGCATTTAGGCCAGGGTTGAAAATTTTGAATTTGTTTCCTTCAGCATCTTAAAGAATCTGACTATATCCAGCGGTCTGAACATCAGCTCACATGCCTGACTTTGGGCAGTGAGTTTTAAAAATTGTGAACATAATTTTCCTCTCCAAAATATTACAGAAATGTACTGGCAGAGATTACAAGCTAGGGTCAGGATTTGTTTCTTGTTATGAAAAATATGGGGCCGTAGAGTAACAACACAAAATTTCTACCCGAGCCGTGGTAGGACTTGCAGACATATTACTGAGGATAACAAGGTGTTTATAACGTCCAGCAGTAACTATCCTTATGTATGCTTTTAGAGGTGCCTTTGACTTCAGGGAAGGGAGTGGATAGACTTCCAAGGTTGGTTTTTTTTCTAATTGAAGAGTAGACAAAGAGGTAGTCACTGTGAAGTAAATGGCATGAAGAAAATCAACCCTGAATTTATGCATAGCCCTTGTTTGCACCTTCAGATCTAAAAGCTCTGATTTTATTTCACCAACTGAAAATTATTTTCATATGGAAAATGAGGTCTCTTTAACTCATCCTTTGATAAAAAATTGCTAGGAGTAGGTCTTATCTGTATTTCTTGTGAAACAGCTTCACTGAGCAGTGCCAAAATGTCTTTTTTCATACACAGTCCTTTTTTTTCAAACCATGTGTTCATGTGTCTCAGTACAAAATGCCGCATTTTCCACTTAAGCAAAAAGCTTTGAAGAAAAAATATGCTAAATATCGTTGGTCTGTAAAAAATTAATGCAGCTTTGAGTCAAAGCACAGAGTTGACATACACCTACTCAAAGAATAAACATCTTTGCAGGTAAACTTGATGCTGATAAAACAAGAAAAAGACCTTTCTGAGGAAAATTAAAAAAAAAAAAAAATCATTGATTTGACAGTGAGAAATCCCAGAAATTTCTGTTATGGGTGTGTGGGACTATTTTCAGTAGTGCATAAAGATCAGAAAGCATTTCTGCAGAAGGAGATAATATTGAAAATGAGGTTTAAAGAGAGTGTTTAAAACTTTGGAAATTCTCTCTCCCAAGAAAAACCTGGCAGTTTATACAGCTTTTCTTGCCAAAGATTTTGGTTTTAATCTCCTAATAAACCTGCCAGCTGCTTTAGTCTATTCGTGTTAGTCTTCCAAGAATTCTTTTGATAATCACTAGATCTCTGGTCATGCAAATATTTCTTTAAGGCAGTCAAGAATAAAACAAGTCAGATGTTACAAGAATTGGTTTTCTTTTCAATTCAGTATTTTGTTTTCTGAAAGAAAGGAAAAGAAGTTGTTGGGGTTTTTGCTGACATCCATGTATGGGTTTTTTATTTAAAAAAATATCAGGTTCTTTCTCTTTTGACACCCAGCTCTTTTAAAATCAGAAATCTTTAAGATTGTCTCGTCTTAGACATTGATTGTGTTGCTGCTTGAGGAGAGTCTCAGAGTCCCTAACTTAACACAGCCATCTCTGAAGCAGGACAATATGCTTATCTCATAAAGGTGCTGTGGAGTTCAGTGAGCTATCGGCTCACTAAACCACTTCTGTGTCTCCACACTCTCTCTAACTGCACGTATTAGGGTAGTGGGGAAACCACTCCCTCACGTCAACAAAGTAGGTGAATTATTTTCCTTCTAGTGGCATGTAAAAGGCACCAGGGAGTACTTATTAAATAACTAAACAACTCATTGAGTGAGTGTCATTTGGGTTTTCTTGTAGCAGTCAACATAGAGCTCCTTTCTTCCATTTAGGAAGGGAAGTTATTGTCTCTTCAGTTTGATTAGTCTCGTATGATGCATTTGACACTGTGTGTTTGCTCCTGTTATTCAGCTGTGTGGAGGCTAATGAGATTCCTAACATGTATTGGTTTTTATAATATCTACTTAACCAGCTTTACTGCCTGTTATTTTTTCTTACAGAAATGCATTGATCTAAGTGCTGTTACTGTCTTATTTCTGTTCACTGAATACTCAGCAGGTCTTGTTAGTGGGGATTTTCTACTGTTGCCCTTTGGTGAAACTTTAAACTTTATAAAAGAATAAAGTCTTGTTCAGATATGCACTATAGCTGAAGCAAATCAAATTAGGATTTTTTGGGGGGATTTTTGAAAGCATCTAATTTAAGATGACAGCAGTTTTACCACTGATTGTGGTAAAATCTCAAGCAACTGCTTTTGAAACTGTTATCCATTCAAGAGAAAGGGGCTTATCTCTTCATTTTAAGAGAGCAAGTACATCCTCAGAGAAGTGCCTACAATTCACAGGTGATGCCCAGGGGAACCAAATGAAACTGAAATAGAGCTTTAGGACCAAGCAGCTTTCTGTTTCATGACTGTACTTAAAATGAATTAGATTGTTCCATCTGTGACGGAAATTATTATTGGGAAAGCTAATGCAACAAGTGAATAGTTTTGATTAACAGTGTATAAAAGTTAGTGCTGAATTCACATGCTTTATGTCAAGGAAGATTTGCATACTTTGTTTTCTGTCTAACAAAGTAATCCATCACTACCTTGTTTTTAATAGTCATTCCCAGCATTTGGCTGAATGACAATCCAAATACATAGTATCTGTACTAAAAATTCTGCCTTAAACTTTTCTGTTTAATATGATAACCCTTTAAGTGTGCATTAAATTTTAAATGTAACAGTTTTGGGGAATTTCTAAATTTTGATTTTTGGGCTGCTACTTTTACTGTATAGTTTTAAATGTGTCTACATATGTGATTCATTTTACAAGAAGAAGTAACAGTCGTATAAAAAGATGGTTCATTTTCAAAGGAATAAGTTATTAAATTATAGAGATTCCTCCACTGAACTTTTTTTATGTTACACAGTTTTGTCATAACATTTACTGAAATAGGCATTGACTCCACTATGACTGCACTTTCAGTCAGAGGCGTTTCATTGGAAAGACTGAGGTGGTGGCTGGCCCATCTTCACAGTATTTTTCACCCTTAAAGCCAAGGCCTACGGGTTTCGGTATTCTTGGTTTCTAGATCTGAAGAGTATTATTACAGTTTGATAAGGAAAAGCACAGCTATGGCAGTTTCCTATTTCTAGGCTTCAGCCTGAAGCTCTGCCTGTTCTGTTGAGGATGAGACCCCAGAGATCCAAGAAAAGTTGTGTCCTTAAAAATACTCCCTAGAGCGAAGGAGAGGTGGGAGGCTTGACTGTGCTGCAGAGCTTCCAGGTAGCCATGTGTGCCACAGCTCAGCATTCACTTGATTCTCATCAGCTGCCCCTAAATTTTATGAAGTTGCCTCCCCACACTCACAAAAGTGATTGTCAGACAGACAGTATATTAGCCCTACAGCTGTGTAATTGCCAAAAGGAAAAAGCAGACAGTATTTCTGCACATAAAGTCAGCTTTTGAGGTCTGATGACATTTTGGATCCCTCTTTGCTAAGTTATTTATGAATCTATAGCTATTTTAATAAAAAAATTATTAAAGAAAAGCATATATAAATGCTAGTCTGGCTAAGTGTCCATAAACAAAGCACACATAAAGTCATTTTGAAGAATGTTGGTCTTTCTTTACACCTTGGACTTGTTCAAAAATGTAAAGCAGATTTCGCTTTTCAAAGCATAAAATATTACATCAGGGAGCTTAAGCACTATCACATGTAAGACATTAATGGTACAACTACTCATGGACTTACTTACCCAAACATGCTCCTATTTACCCTGTGCAGTCAATACATGTGGCCAGCATTGCTACATTCCTATTGGTAAGCTGACTCTTCTGAGTATTGAACACATTTCTGAAATACTTGCAAACAGTGCAGACGAGTCCATTTTTTTTTTTTTTTGGCAGTTGACTGACTTTTTGTCTTTTCATTGCTAAGTCTGTAGATCAGATTGCATTGATCTGAGAACTGATATTTGCAATGTTTCTTTATCTCCATATTGGTTCTTTTATTTGTATGGTCTCTGTACTCTTTTCTCATATGTAAAAGCTTCATCTTCTCATATCATAAGCAAATAGATTTTCAAAATGAAGAATCAGTGCCACATCACTACTGTGTTTTTTAAGTCACTATGCTTAGCAAGGATTAAAAGACAGTGTTCAGACTGGCAGTGTGGGTTTTTTCTGCTGTTGTAAATCAGTTTCAGCTCAGTAACAGGAAAATGACCCTGGGGCTTGAGGTTTCAACAGATGAGCAGAGAATTGGCATGGTTTGGTTTTTTCCTTTTCCTCCTAACTTCTGCTGGCTGGCAAACTGGCTGGTGAGAGTTGGTTTGGGAAAGTAAAATAGATTGCTCACTCAGGGACAAGCAAGAAACCCCATGAAGACATTCAGGATTTGATCTTTTAGTCGATTTCAGTCCTCTCTGCCAGCTGCTTCCCAGAGGTGTTAACAACTTAGTCCTTGCATTCTGGACAATTTTTAGTCCTTTCCAGTCTCACTGAAGCAATGGTATAAACACCTGGAAAACTCTGACTGCATGCAGTGTTTTACAAATACCTTAATACTGAAAGATAAGATAAATTAAAAGCTGACTGGTCAATGAAATATCCCTGCCCTGCAGAAACGTTCAGCTTTCTGATTTTGAGTGAAGATAAGCAGGGACAGAAACAGGCATGATAACATTTCCATAGCTAAGGAAGGGGTCATTGCTTTATGGGCAATCACTCACAGAACCGCGTTAAGGAAGGCTGCCTTTCACTGTGCTGCACAGCAGAGTGAAATTAGACAGCAGCACCTGCCAGCAGGCGACTTAATTTTGCCGGCAAATAGAAGAATCAATCCTTTTGCCGGCGCACCGAGTGGTTGACAGTCTGCGCTCTCCGGGGTGGGCGCTCCGCCGCCGCCTGATGTTCCAGATGTGCCCGAGGTGCACGACCCCCATCTAGCGGCTGCTGTAAAGTAAGGGAAAGGAGCGTGTCACTGCCCGGCATCTGGTGCATACCATGCGTGGCAACGGGTAGTGGTTTAAGCTTTTAATAACAACGCATGGATTTTTACTTGCCGGAATAATTCCTGATTAAAAAGAAAAACAAGAAATTAAAAAAGCAAACTTTGGGTGTTTTTTTTTTTTACATGAAGTGGCCCTCTTGTAGATTTTCTTTCTCAGCAGCTTCACAGCAGTCATAAGAAAACTGAGAAAATCCTAACATGGTAACCAAGGTAGTCAAAAAACATAAAGTACACATGCAGAAATTGCAAGTGTTAATGCACATCTAATGTTAGTTTTCAGGTTTTGCTTCTCAATTGGAATAGCTACACATAGCACAAAGATATTAATTAATGAAAGACAACTCCTCAGCACCATACATTCTCTTCCTCAAATAATATGGGATTTTGAATCAAGAAGCAAGAATGCATCATCAAGTTAGGAGGAAAGGGTTCTGTTTCCAAGACTCAGTGAATTTTCCATGTGACCTTTTAGCTCTGCTCACTTAATTCTTCTATTATAAAACTACAGTGTTATTCAGTGCACTCTCTTTTTCATTATGTCCATTTGCAGAAGGAAATGATTATAGAAGGAGATGATGTCACAGAGCATGGTGGTGTCAAAGTCACAGAAACAAGCAGAAAATCCTGTGTATTTAAAAAATATGCATAAATATAAAATACAGTATATTGAAGACCATCCCTGCATAGTAGTAATATTTTTCTGTTAACTTTGAGTCCCTTTCTTAACAAATACATATACCTTCTATATTCCTTAGTTATTTAAAAGATAGGGTTTTGCCAGGATAGGTTTCTTTACTCCCCTAAGACAAATCATCACCTATGTCCTCTGGCTCTTTTAATTCTTTTTGTTCCCAGTAATCTATTTATCTGTAGAGCATGGAAGAGCCAGGTTACCTTGCTTCCTGATTAGACATGGATACCATTAGAATTTTCTTTTATTATAATGATTTAGCTGTTAAAGCAATTATTTTTTCCAAGCCCATTCAGGCTAATGTTCCCATCTTCTAGATCTGAAAGGCACATGTATTGAAGAAGAAATAAGCCCCCTGCACTCTGGTTCTGAATCCCCATATACTAAACATTCAATATCAGTAAGGATACAGTTCGTCTTTCATTGCTGTCTTTTCTTCTATACAGTATGGAACAAGTGAAAATGTCACATAAATTGAGCAAGATTCAAACTCTTTCCCAGTATTTCACTAAATCTTTCATTTTCTGAACTTTTTTTCTTTTCTCTTTGATAATGACCATGTACAGCTGTAAAACATTTCCAAAGGTAGAAGAGTTTCTTGTTTGGATAAAAGTAGTCTTTTGGGATTGGTACAGATTATGATGTTGATTTATTTAGTTTTAATTGAGAAGTCTTTTCCTTCTTTGTTTTGCTTAACTATCATTGTGTCTAAAGGAATTGTTTTATCATAACATTAAAATGTGGAATTTATTAGACAAGTTCAAACAAAACACAAAAACTTCAAAGCATGTTACTTTATTTTACCTCTTTTGTCATCAGGAAGTTCCTCCCAAATTAATATTTAATGTCATCAAGGTTTAACCATCTACTGAAATAAATAGGAAAATTATCATAAATATTTGGTAGATATTTTTATGTGTCAAATTCAGCAAGTTGCCCATGCCAACATGCCTCAGCTGATAAGCAATGTCATAACAACCATGTGTTTAACTCTCCTCATGGTTCAAAGCTATTTCATGACTGAAAAGTCTCGCTGATGCCTGCAGTTATATTGCATAAATCATGATCTTAATGTTCAGGACATTGACAAGAGGTGACTGCATTCTGAAGTAGCAGGGCCTGTTGCATATTGAGAAGCCAGGCCCTGCAGATTTTCAAGTCCTCATTCTGTGACACCCATATTTCCACTGTAGAGGGATCTGTGTTCTCATATGCCCTAACCATGAGACTCTTAGCACTAAGCTGTCATTACTTAAGCCTTTTCAACTAGTAGAAAAAGACACTGTGTCACCGATAGAATACAGACATCTGTGGAAAACGAGAAATTTGCCATTTGATCTGAGGGGTATATGTTAGGTTTCATTGAGGGCAGCGTTCCAGTGTCTGGTTTTTTGGGATGTATCCCACCGTCACTTAAAATTTTGATATTTTCTCACCCTCCGTATGACTTTGAACATGGTGAGAAAAACATAGTATGTTGCTGTGAGAGGAGAGTCTTTTAATAACTTACTCATTGGCTTTAGGAAGAGGTAGTCAGATATTAAAGAAATGATCAGGAAAAAAACCAGGAGAGCAAAAACATGCAGTAAGGCAGATGTTAACTAAGAATTACTCTTCTTTTTGAAGGCAAAACATTTCATGGTGTTGCATCCCTATTCTGTATCCAGTTGAAAGAGGATGTCCAGACATAGTTAACAGCATGGTTCCTGGCATCAGTAGTGAAAGTTTTATTACTTTCTAGTCACATATGTTAAGCACAAATGTATATTCTTAAGAGGGATTGCTTTCTAACAGCCTTAAAAATACCTCTACTAGTTATACACTATAGAGACATTTTTACTTTAGTGTCACAAGCAAACTCATTTTAATTGGGTTAATTGGGCATTTTTGTCCATTCACAGCATTGCTTTACTGTGGCAGATGGCCCAGTGATGTGTTATAAATACTTTGCATGACATCCCCTCTATTTTACTAATCTTCACTGTGACTTTCCCATTGGTAATGACTAATGACAGTTTCCTAGCCAGCAACTTTTAATAGATTCCTTTTTTTTTCTTAATCTCTGCCTGTCCTCAACGGCACTGTTTTGTTCAATAATTTAGTTAGTTCAGCAACAGTATATTATTAGACAATTGAACCATTACTTTTTGAATTTTTGAAATGCAAAATACCCATGAAGTAATCACTGATGAATATTTCGGTATTGATAGAGACCACTTTTTCTTCTGAAGAAATAGAAAGGGTCTCTTTCTATGCTTGAATGCATTCCCTTTCCTTTCCTTTTAATTTCTTTCCCTTGGTCCTGAGAAGCATATGCAGTAAAAAGAAAGGAATCCAATTACTAGAAAAACTAACAGAAACGATTAACAGCTTTGCCTACCCACCATTAACCATTGGACACCTACTTATCAAAGGTAGGTGTTATACAGAAAAAATTCCATTCGTCCCTCTCTCCTCTCGTAAGTGAAGATATATCTGCAAAAGGGGCACCCTGCCACCAGGTTCATCCCGTCCCTGTTAGCAGACAAAAGGATATAGTTGTTGCAAATTCAACGGGAAAGTAACAGTGCAGAGCTCCTTTCAGGCTGGTGTGATTTTTTGGGAAACTCCTGGACTCTGGCATTTCTGCTCAGAACCACTTCTTTCTCTGTGAAGAGGGTCAGATCGTCAGCTTTCTGTCTTTATGTTGCTAGCAGCTGCTGTGTTTTGCTAAGGGCAGCGCTCGTCATGCTCCCTCTCTTGTATCGAAGACATTCCATGGAACGAAGCGGTAGTGGAGCAGAGCTAGCGGGTGGCTGTAGGACAATTCTGTGATTTCACAGCAGTTTGTGAGATTTCACAGTTTAATTTCACAGTTTAATTGTGTTTCTTCTTGGAACAAAAAATTGCTTTAAACAAGAATGACTTACAAGCCATAACTGGTCTATATTTTGAAGCTTTCATTGCAGAGATAAGGAGGAAGGGCAAGCTGGCTAAAGCATGTTATCACTCAGACATTAGGTTGAGTTTGGACTTTAAGTTTAGAATTAGCAGCTTTATAGCTTTTATTCAAGAGTGGTTTCTGCACAAAAAGGTCTCTCATAACTTTCCTTTCATCTTCTCTCCCCCCACTCCCCAAAGTGATATAGCAAATTCAACTTTAAAATGCTTTTTTAAGACAACATATGTATGTTAATGCAGCTACTACCTGAATTTCAAAATGGTTCAGTCGCTTGTTGTTCAGATGCTTACCTGTGCTTCCTAGTGTCAGGCACCTTCTCGGTGTATTGCTGCTTGCTCAGTGTTGCTGATATTAATAGTGATTTCTTTAACCTACTGAATGTTAACCCTTGTTAAATCTGCCTTTTCTCAGGGATGCTGCTGAATGCAAATGATGGGACAAATTCTGCCTTTGGAGGCATTCGCATACTGCCTTCTAAGAGATTATACATGTGTGTCCAGGGAGGGAAGGGAGTCAGTCTGGTTTGATTCAAAACCAATTCATATTCAATTGCAAGAGGAAGAAATGTGGAAATGCACCTGAAAAACTTCTCTTTGAAGGAGGAGAGGAGAGCTGATACCTTTTAGAAAAAACAAAAATAGGATAGATGAAAGTTTGTTGTTTGCTGATACTGAAAACTTTCAGGGAGGTTTAATGCCAAACATTTTCATTTTTTCCTCTGACAGGCACAAGCATATTTACTGTTTACGAAGCTGCGTCTCAGGAAGGCTGGGTGTTCCTTATGTACCGAGCAATCGACAGTTTTCCCCGATGGCGTTCATATTTCTATTTCATCACCTTAATTTTCTTTCTGGCCTGGCTTGTTAAGGTACTGAAAAATATGTCTTTTTAAATTGGCCTGAAACATAGATCATATTAGAATTAATTTCTTCTCTTTTCTGCTTGCTGAACTTTGTGTCAGCCATTCTTTCTTGTTCTTTTTCCAGAATGTTTTTATTGCAGTCATCATTGAAACGTTTGCAGAAATTAGAGTGCAGTTCCAGCAGATGTGGGGGTCCAGGAGCAGTACTACTTCAACTGCCACCACCCAGGTGAAGCACTTGAGATGCTGAGATTGTTTGGGGATTTGATTTGGTTTAGTTTATGAATTAATAATAAGCAAAAAATTCCTGTCATATGTGATATATTTGACTTTGCATGTTACTACCTATATTCTAAACATTATATACGAATTTTCATAAAAAATTTAATTCTTGGTTTCATTGTCTGACTAGTCTTTCTTAGAAAGGAATGATAGAGAAGACCGTTAATATGGTTCTCTGTATGGCTAGATATGTTACTGCTGTGTTTGTATTCTTTTTAACAAAGTATGATGCTTTTTTATCATGTCATTGGTGGGTTTGAAATCAGGGTTGCTATGGGATATCACTTTCTGGGCTAATAAATAAGAGATGAAATCCCAAAGTTGTAGCTGGAAGAAGAGAGGTCAGAGGGTAGCTGAAGTGTTTGGGGAAGCTGGTCCTGGAACTGAGAAGGGTGTGTTGAGACCAAGGAAAAATGAGTTCTTGGGGCAAGGAAAGAGCCATGCTTACAGCTGGGGCAATCACAGAAAGTGAGACCCTGAAGAGAAATAACAAATAAGAAGAAGCCGTGACAGGAGGAGTGGGCTGGGTAGTGGGAAACAACCCAGTATGAAAAAGAAGAGCTACTGGGTTGAGATTTAAATTCTCTCTCTCATTATTTTAACCATCGGTTTATGTGTCCCAAATGGGCAAAAGACCAGGCTTTTCCAGGCTAGCGCAGTTTGCCATCTCTGAGAAGAACTGGTACCAACCGCCTGCAAAAAGCTCTTAGAGAGACAGATATGAGAAATATACCCATGGGAGAATTTTTTCTGACCATGTAGCTGGAGAGTATTTATTTCCCTAAGCCAGAGGATTTAAGTTTTCAAAATTAATTATTTAATATTTTTTATATTCTTTTCAATATTCCTGTAATCCATATGTAAATCTAGTCCTTTTCTGCCAGCTGCTACATCTTTTGCCTCAGACAGACTTTGTGGCAATAATTTCTGCTCTATATATGTCTTTGTCAAAGCAGACTTTGTGATATCAATTTAAAATCTAAAAAAAAGAACTTTTCTACATGACATATGCTTAGCCTGGGGAACTTAATGTTCGTAGGACAAATCCTGAGCCATATAGGCTTATCCAGCATACTCTGAACTAGAAGATGGAACAGAGAGTTCAGTGTAGGGAAACACAAGAAGCAGCCAACATTAAGAAATTTAAAATATCCAAAATAATGTCATCATGCCAAAGAACATGAACATGTTGCATATAATCTGCATCACGCAAATTAAAAATAGTGTACCAGCTGCAGACAAGCGAATGGTTCAAATGGCTGCTTTGTTCCTCAAGTCACTGACATACTGGGTCATCAGGAGAGTCCAGGTTACCAAACTGCAAAAACAACTCATCTTTTTCTGTATTAAGAAGGGCAGGAAATATCTTGCAGGATTTCTTGTTCAAAGCACCAGACAAAAGTTAAAACCCTTGTTTGTTTTGTGCATGAAGTTGCCTTGAGATATCTGCCTTCATTTGCCCACTTCATACATTATTGAGCTGTTCCCTGAACTTATTCCTTTAGAAAAGAAAATGAGTGTCCAGGAGTTGAAGTCTAAGAAGGAGTCTCTAGAAAACAATAAAAGGAGGTTCTTGTAAAGCACTTTAGCACTGCACTTTAAAGCATGGTAAAAAGAGGAGTAACTGTGCTGATCTTAGTCAGCAACTCTTCCTGGTGCAGAGATGCTAAATAAAGACTTGGAAGAATTACAGCCATATTTGGGTGACACTGTCCCCAGTCTAATGAGCACTTCTCTCAGGACGACTTTTAAGCTTCAACCACGCTCCTGTGGCTGTGTTCTTGAGGTGACTCGTTTGAGTGCTGGGTGTCAAGGAAAAGGTGGGAGTGAGGTGGGAACTTTGCCACACTTCATTACATAGTACATGCAGGTGGCAACTCAAAATGCTGGAGCCATTCATTTTCTTTCAAGGACATTTTCAAGGACAGTGTTAATCGCTTTGTGACATGGTTTCTCACTGTTACTTATGTCCAGCAGTCTGCATCATTTTGTGTCCTAATTTCAACAAAACAGAATGCCTACATCTAGTCTTCCAGAGGCTATTGATAAAACGTGAACACCACTGTGGTCAAGAGAGCCTTTTCCACTGACATCATTAGAGCCTGGAAATATTCAGCTATTTACGGGAATTATAAACTCTGTGCAACAATAACATAAGGACTGTACAGCTACTCTTGATATGCATCCGTGCAACAAAAAAGAAGTGGTACTTGCAGTAAAATAATTTTGCCAGTGAAAAAGATGAGGTTATCTGCTGTCGCCAAGCTCACCATGAAACTTATTTTTGTGGTCACAATGTATTTGTGTTTCATTAGGATAAGCTTACCTTAGTAATGACATTATTCTGAGCAGGTACCACCATCTAGTGATGCTGGTCAGAGATTAATTGAATTGGTTTCTATATTAGGACTAATAGAGATACATTGTGTTTGATGTTATCTGAGTAAAATTCAGACAAGTAATGTTGGAAAAAGCATGTTACTTTTTTCTCTGTAGCAGAAAGAATCATTCCTCTCTTATTTTAAACTGGCTATCATGAAAATGTATGCTAGTCCTTAAGGGGAATATATTAGATCTCACTTGTATTTATTGCCACATAAAACATTCTGACAACAGTCTTCCCTTTCAAGATGTTTCATGAAGATGCTGCTGGAGGTTGGCAGCTTGTGGCTGTTGATGTGAATAAACCCCAAGGCAGAGCTCCTGCATGTCTACAGGTATGACATTGCTTTTTAATAAATCAGTGTGTGTAACCAGCATCACTCAAATGTTGCCATAAGGAAACTGTGCTGTGAAATAGCTACAGCAGTTCTAGTCATTTTTTTTTTTAAATCCATTGCTTCCTGCAGTGTAGACTTGTTCTTGAAAATCACAAAAGAAGATGTACCTCTCCCAAAGGGAGAAGATAAGATAAATCCTTCCTTGTAAGGCTCTGTTTTGTGTGCTTATGACAGAAAGATTTAAGACTTTGAAATATAAAATAAAATAATTAATCATGTTTTATCTCTCAGAATTTATACACAAACATATTCCATTCCTAGGATATTCACAGCATAAATGCTTGTTTATTAAATGCAAAATGCAATAACATATGCCAAGAAGCATGACTAATCGTAATAAACACAGAAGTACCTAATTTCTCTTGTTCCCTTGTGAAAATAGGCTCACAGAAAAACGGAGAAGAAGCATGTAGGCAGCAAGCCATACAGTGTTTGAAACTTCCAGATTTTATATTCTTACTTTGATATAAGTTAATTTGTAAAACTCCATCCTAATCGTTTAAATAAATCCAGACTAAGATAAGTAATTTTTTTATGAATCCATTTTTAGTACAGAGCGCTGTACAGCAGCTCAAATTTTTATTTGTGAGTTAAATAATGTCATTTCTGGGTAAACAAACTAAATTCAGAATAGAAAGCCAAATGTACTATAGCGTTTGCTGGCAGTTTTTGGTTATGTTTGGTTTAATGTGTAAGCTAAAATACACGTTCTTGTTGGCAGCATGTACATTGCTGAACCCTAAGCTGGCAAGCACCTTCAATCCCCTCCACAAGCTGTTCATTCTCAAATATCTCTGCTTTGCCAAACCACTGCCATATATTTGATTATAGCATATGTCTGAACAGATAATTCGTCTTCCCAAATTTAATTCTTGATTTTGACAGCAACAGGAGCATCATTTGTGGTGTTCTCAAGTAACAGTCTCAGGTATGTGGATAAAATGTAGCTGAGCTCAGAGTGAAAGCAACTTCAGATGAAAATTAAGATGCCATCTGAGTTACGTGGTCTGCCTTTGTAATATTGCATTTTTTCCCCTTTTAGGAATCATGTGAACACAGTGAATCGTGTTCTGGTAGACATAAACCTCATGCATTCAACCTTCTATATTTGCCACTCAGCTAGCAGTTTTCTTCTTGTTCTTCATCCTTTTGTGAAATAGGGGAAGCTTTGAAACAGTGCTTTAGTGTCTGCTTTAAGACATAAAACTACATGAACTCCATTAGGAGTGCATTAGTCCAGTAGTCCATTAACTATATGAACTCCATGTCCTAATTTCCATTAGGAACTTTATCCTTCGTGGCATTACTGTCTCTATCGACAAATAAGCTGTATTGATGTTAGTGTTGTCATCATGGAGGCAGTAAAGAGGATTGCTGTTCTATGTTTTATGTGTCTTATGCACACTCTAACTTTTAGATTTGTGTTTGATGTTATCTGAGTAAAATTCAGACAAGTAATGTTGGAAAAAGCATGTTACTTTTTTCTCTGTAGCAGATATCAGAAATAAGAGTTGAGCAGAAAGACTTGCTTTCTGTAATTTGGAACTTCCATGCATTAGATACCTCTGCATTCATAAATATAAGTATTCTGTGTGATGTAGTACTTTTCGTGGTTTTTTAACTGGTCTACATGTATTAGGGTGGTCTAATGATTTTAAAATGTTCTGAGAAATTGATGGTTTTTGTTCTGCATCAGATCATAATGCAAGAATTGCAGAAAGAAGATAGTCTTACCTTTCCTCATTGCTATGCTTCCCCCTCACTACATGCCTGAGCTGGCACAGTATTTATGCAGTAGTTCAGGGAATGGAATCAAGGTTGGCAGGGGAAAAGGAGTGGATTTGTTATTGATCAGACTCCCTGCAGCTGCATAAATGTTTTTTCTGACACAAGAAAGGGACCAGAACATTAGTGGGAGCAGTCTGGGAATGTGAGAACTGCCTCCTTCAGCAGCAGTGAACTATAAAGCATGACTACAAAAATTTCAATCCAGTTTGTTTTAAAAGACCTGGGGAAATGACTATAAAAATTAGTTATATAATTTTTTTTTGTTTCTTATTTTGTATTGGGCCAATATCAGAGAGGTGGCTGGTCTGCTAGCCTGTGCAGCCTGCTCCTAGGACCCCCTAAAATACTCAGCGCTGGTGGCTTCCAACCACCCAGGTTCCTCTNAAACTACATGAACTCCATTAGGAGTGCATTAGTCCAGTAGTCCATTAACTATATGAACTCCATGTCCTAATTTCCATTAGGAACTTTATCCTTCATGGCATTACTGTCTCTATCGACAAATAAGCTGTATTGATGTTAGTGTTGTCATCATGGAGGCAGTAAAGAGGATTGCTGTTCTATGTTTTATGTGTCTTATGCACATTCTAACTTTTAGATATCAGAAATAAGAGTTGAGCAGAAAGACTTGCTTTCTATAATTTGGAACTTCCATGCATTAGATACCTCTGCATTCATAAATATAAGTATTCTGTGTGATGTAGTACTTTTCGTGGTTTTTTAACTGGTCTACATGTATTAGGGTGGTCTAATGATTTTAAAATGTTCTGAGAAATTGATGGTTTTTGTTCTGCATCAGATCATAATGCAAGAATTGCAGAAAGAAGATAGTCTTACCTTTCCTCATTGCTATGCTTCCCCCTCACTACATGCCTGAGCTGGCACAGTATTTATGCAGTAGTTCAGGGAATGGAATCAAGGTTGGCAGGGGAAAAGGAGTGGATTTGTTATTGATCAGACTCCCTGCAGCTGCATAAATGTTTTTTCTGACACAAGAAAGGGACCAGAACATTAGTGGGAGCAGTCTGGGAATGTGAGAACTGCCTCCTTCAGCAGCAGTGAACTATAAAGCATGACTACAAAAATTTCAATCCAGTTTGTTTTAAAAGACCTGGGGAAATGACTATAAAAATTAGTTATATAATTTTTTTTTGTTTCTTATTTTGTATTGGGCCAATATCAGAGAGGTGGCTGGTCTGCTAGCCTGTGCAGCCTGCTCCTAGGACCCCCTAAAATACTCAGCGCTGGTGGCTTCCAACCACCCAGGTTCCTCTGTGCAGTGCTCAGATTTATTCATAGGTACACTTTATTTATGTATATTTTTATATGTCTGCATGTCGCATACATGTATACACTATTGTTTAAAGATGCAGTCTAACTACTTGTAAGACAATGATGGGGTGCAGAGGTGTGGAATGTGGAGGTTGTAGGTGGTGTGGAGATGCGTTTCTCCATGGCCGTGGATAGGCTCCAGCTACCTGTAGGAATCTAATGGGGTTCAGAGGTGGTGTGTGGTACAGATATGGTGGTGTAACAGTGGTGCCTTTGCCCATGACTGTGATAGGCTTCCAGCTGCCTGTAGAAACGTAGTGGGGTGTGGAGATGAAGGGGACTGCAGACATCCCTTTGCGCTGAGCTTCCCGATGCCAACGCCCATGACGGAGTAGGGAGAAGGTGCGTGAGGCAGACATACCTTTGTCCCTGGCTGTAGGAAACTTCCAGTTGGTGCAGAAAAAAGAGAGAAATGAGACTCAATGACCAAACCAGTCTTTTTACATCACCTCAGACATCTCATGCCTCCCCACCTGGGGCTCTCCCATCTTTCCAGTTTTTCCATCCTTGCAAGAAGAAGAAAATAGCAGTGAGAGCTGATAATGCTGTGCAGATAAACTAAATAGATGTAAAAAAAATTTAAACAACAGTTCAGCAAAGTTTTAAATAGAAGCAGAAGGCCCTATCTACTGCCTGGTTTTAAAGACTTGTGCTGCTGAGATTTGTGGGTTTGAAAGCTAAATTCTGGTAGAAAAATGCTTGTCAAGTTAACTGGAGGAAGTATTTCCCACATTTGAGATTAAAGACCTGTCTAGTGCCAAGCACTGCAACCATGAGTCGCTGATGACACTGGGGACATCTCTGCAATTCCTGCAGATCATACTTTTTTTTTCCCTGATGGGAACCAGAGCTTTTGCAGGGAGTGTCCTGTGCTTCCCACTTAGACACTGGAATGAAATATATAAACTAACTTCCATCTCCTTGGTTCCTTGCAAAAGTATTAACATCCTCTTTCATAGACAGGACCAGAAGCAATGGGCACAACATTAAACAATGGGAGGTTCTCTCTGAACACCAGGAAACAGGTTTTTACTCTGAGGCTGACTGAGTGCTGGCAAGGTTGCCCAGGGAAGTGGTGGAGTTTCCATCTTGGGAAATATTTAGTAGCTGTCCTGGGAAACTGGCTCTCAGTGTCCCTTACTTGAGCAGGGGGCTTGGAAAAGATGACCTCTGGAGCTCCTGTTTCGTGAAATAAAGTCTGCTTTAACTTGTTTGTATAAACTGTATGAAATCTTCCACTACAATAGAAGTAGTGAAATTAAAGCCAACCAAAGGCATTCCCTTGTTTCCTGAATGTTTCCCTGCTCTAAGGAAGAGCAGGGAACCAAGTGAATCTGTGTGCTGTGAACTCTTTCAGATTGCTGAGCATTGCAGTGATGTGGTGTGTTTTGCCTGTGACTTCTTCCTGGTTTACTGAGCTACAGAACTGAAAGGATTCTGAGCTGTATTTCCATTTGCAGCTCCTCTTGCCATTACCATATGGTCTTGTCCGTTTTTCTGAAATGCAACTGTGGATTTGTAATCAGAGAATTGTGAGCTTGGAGCCTTTTACAATACTACCTCACAGATTCATATTTTGAGGCTTCAGCGTTTCTGAAGAGGCAGCATAATGTGCCTGTCTCCCTCTCTCAGAGGGTAGTAGCAGGTCAGCAGTGCAGTCTGCATCTACTTTTGGCAGTGCAGTGTGGTTTTAGTCATGCTGTTCCTGGCCATGTACCTTTCTGGGTGGATGGGCACTGGCCATGCTACACAGTGTTTGCTGGAGGCCCGTCTTGTACGTTAACGTTCAGCATCCCTGTCTCAGGAGCTCACTGCTCTTGTTAGTTCCAAGTGCTCGTGGGGCGGTGATTTTGGTAGCATGATGACCCGAGCCCGGTGTAGATGGGTTGTATGATGCATGGGGAAGATAAAGGGTTGTTGGAGGCAGTATTGGAGCATTGGCTTTGGTGCATGGAATAAAACTGTTCTGCACTTCACCTCAGATGGGCAGAATAGATGTAGACCATAGCTAGTATGTTCTTTCAACCTGGCTTCCTCCATTCTTGTGAGCTCCCTATCAGAAGATGCTGAAAGTTAGGGAGGTGTTGTGGCACACTCAGGGATTAGAATTTGGGAACAAAACAGGACAAGACAAACTCAGTGTAAATATATCCCCAGTGGGTTGACAAAGGATGTTACGTAGGGAGCCTTCTGCCTCTTACGTGCAGTACCTACAGCCATATGTAGAGGCTATGGCTGACTACCATCAGCTTTTTTTCCTCCACTGTATTAACTAGGATGAGTAACTGCTTGCCTTTAAGCTTTTCACTTAAAATTGTAGGTGAGATTGCTGATTAGAAAACAAACATTTCTTGCTTAACAAAAGAAAATAAGAACATAGAATTTCTAAGAGAAATTGTAAATGAGAATTTGCAAATGCCACTGCTGATCTTAAGTTGTGTGTTTAAGGTATCATCTATGCCATGAACAATGTTCCGTTTTGTTAAGAGTTCCTAAAAGTAGATACTTCAGTATGTTTGGATCTTAGGGACTGACCCTGATTTTATTTGGGGAAAAAAACCCAAACAATTGCTGATTAAAAACCAAAGACTGGCTGACAAAGCTTGATGCACTTGATTTTTGGCTGGCCGATTTCCTGTATTCTCAGCAAACTTGAGACCTCTTCTTACCTTCTTCCAGGCCATATATGCAAAGAATATCTGCAAAACAAAAGAGATGGCTCTGAGAGTTACAAGCTGACACTTATTTTGGCAGGATATTAGCTTTGAAACCTAACTCTGTCAGAAAGTACATATTATTAATATGTTTGGGAGTGAAAGAACTCAGCTAAAGACTCTGTCCTTTAATTCGTCAGTTGTTTCAGAGTATGTATCCTGACGAGCTACAAAATAAGTGTAATACTGTCTCAGTAGGCAGCTGTGCAGTACATAGAAAAATGAAGATAAAGAAGCATAACACTAAATTCAGCAGAGAATGTATTGTTTTGTTTAATAAAGCCTTAAGCCTTTCTTAAACATGTCATGTTGCAGAGTCTTCATGGCTACATTGGACTGCTGTGGGATATGGCCACAGACCTGTGCCCTACATCTGATTCTGACAGTAAATTTTTTAAGTAGTTGTTTAAAGTGTGTGTTGCATCCCCAGCAGACTCATCCTCT
Source organism: Struthidea cinerea (assembly GCA_013397865.1). Taxonomy (NCBI): domain Eukaryota; kingdom Metazoa; phylum Chordata; class Aves; order Passeriformes; family Corcoracidae; genus Struthidea; species Struthidea cinerea. The sequence goes on from VZTI01002511.1 coordinate 1,327,711, forward strand.
TTTCTTTTAAAAAGCATTAAAATCCATTTAAAATTTAAGTCCACAGGACCACTAATATAAGTTATGTAACATTCCTGACTGAGAACTAAAGTCACAGACAAAACAGGTAAGTTATGAAACACATTTTTTACAGTCTGCCAAGGAGGTCATGGAGACTCCATCTCTGGAGACATCCAAAACCCCAGGGACACATTCCTGTGTCACTGTTCTAGGTGACCCTGACTTGGCAGTGGGGTTGGACTGGATGATCTCCAGAGGTCCCTTCCAACCCTAACTATTCTGTGATTCATTGATTTTATGAGGACATAGTACTACCTTTGGAGAGATGGCATCTATGTATATTAGGTAATAATTTTATGGGAAAAATAATGCATAACTTTTTTGTTTCTTGTGCTCATGTAAGTGCAGGACTATGTTCAGACTCTTCCCCATGCAGCAGCCTGTCTGTCTGTCTCCCGAATGTTTCATGTTGACATTTTTTTTGTGACAGGGAATCTGAAGTACTGAAGGGCAGGTTCTGATAGTCTCATTCTCTCTCCTCCCAGCTTGGAGTAATGCAAAACCCCACTCTGTAAGAATGAGCCTACTTTAAATGGGATAGAAAAACACAGTCTGACCTCTAGTTGCTCTTTACTTTGCATGTATCAAATGACAAGCCTCAAATCTATTTAAAATTTAAGAATTCTTCACAAATTTACATCTTAAAATGGTAGATTAATGTCTGTGAGCATGTTTGTCCATACTGCAGGATTGGGAAGGGAAGAGTTAAGATCAGAGCTGCTATTCAGGGGGAAGTAAGCAGGCCTGGGGAAAGGACCAGCAGGGACCTTAGCTTAAATTCACAGGCTGCACTTCAGGAGGAACCAGCTGTTGCAACATAAGCTGGGGCTGGGCTCTGCTGAAAAGGCCCTGGGAGTGTCTGTAGACAGCATGCTGAACTGGAGCCAGCGCCTTTCCTGGCAACACAGGAGGTTGACAGGATCCTGGGTCATTGTGTGGAAGGAATTATCTCCTGTTGCTCAGCACGGGTAAGCCTGAATCCAGATACTGTGTCTGGTTTTGGGCCCCCGGTACAATATTTATTGTATATATACTGAATATATACTGAATACTGACAAACTGGCTCAAGTTCAACAGAGGGGCTGCAAGATGTTTGAGAGGCTTACTGTTTTTCTGGTCTCTTTCAATAAAAAATGGTGAATTAAAGTATGCTAAAAAAAATGTATATGGGCAAAACGTGTTTGTTTCTCCAGTGTTACAAGATTATCTTTTTAGTTCATAACAGAAAAGGATAGTGGTTCTTACCACTTACATTTACATTTTATTTGTCTTGTCCCCTCCTTCCTCCAGCTGAATGAGCTGCATTCATTTCAGCCATCTGAATTCATAACTTTTTTTATTAACGTAAGCTGGTGGGCACCAGTTTATATTATCAGACAAGACAGGGAACTGAGGTGTCCCAGGAGTAAACTTACTGCCTCTTCAGTTGCAGCTGCTACTATGGTCAAGGCCTCTGAAAAAAGGGGGCAAGCAAGCAGCAGAGGATGGTTAACAGCTTTACCTTCCTCATCTGAAGTAGCATAAAGCTGAAACTGAGCACACATTTCACAACAGTTCGTTTGTGAATCCCCAACCAGTTTCTGAGAGCCAGATACTGGAGGTTCTATCCCTTTTCACTATTCACCACACTTTCACCATTTCTTCCCATACTCTACGTACAATTTGAAAATAATGGAAGTCTCATGGGTTTTTTTTTTCATAATGCCCAGTATTTACTATCTCCCCATATACAACTGAGGATAGCAAGATAGGATGGGGCTGGACTATACTGTGTATGTTCTTCTGTTGCCAACATGTTTAGTTTCTCTGCAGAGCCTTCTATTCCTCCTCATTTTTTAACTGTTTTTATCTCACCAAGACTTAGTTTGCTTTTGCATTACACTTTGCATCCTCTGCTCCCGAGTCTCCTCAGTAAAACTACTATGGTTGGTTTTCAGTACTGTTTCAGAGCTAAGTGCATCACTGAAGTATCCAAGCATCTGTTAACTGATGCAATTTCTAGGCTTTCTAAATGAGAACGGGGCATAAAAAAAAGGATGGGTTTTTATTTAATTGCAGCCTTAGAAGTTTAGGATTTGGAATCAGTTAATCTTCTTCTGAATACACTCATATAATATCGTCAAATAATAAACTCATTCAAATCAAAACTTAATTTTAGTGAACTGAAAGAGAAGATTTTTCTTCCACTGTAAGAGATGATCCCAGTTAATTGGAAGGAGTACATGCATATAATTTAATGAAAGCCACTCTAGGTAAGAAGGGAATAGGACAGAGTAGGCATACCTTTTGCTGTTGATTCCTAAGTTACACTAAAGGGCAAATTAGTATATAAATAGACTACCAACTTTTCTTGTTCACCAATAATTACTTCCCATGAAAGAGAAGAGACAACCCCCTTATGTTCTCTTCTATTATTCCTGAAGTGAAAATCCCTAAGTACTGTTTTGTTTCATATCTCTCTCTCTTATTCAATACATCCCTCATGAAACTGCTAAAACACTCAATTCCTTCTTCTCTGGCCACGTCTCCTCCACCCTCTATGTTTTTTTATGCCTTTGAATATTGCTTTTCATCTTTTTGTCTCCCTCAAGTTTCTCTAGAGTTCTGTAATTTTACAGAACTTTTTAACAAATTGAGATAATACATGCATGAACCTTTTTTTGATGCAAAAAGTATGCTTAAATTTCTGACACTAATCATATATTCAAAAATGCTGTAATAATAATAATAATAATGTCACTTGCTTGCTCAGATCATAGCTTTGTGACCTTTTATTTCTTTCCTAGGTGAAGCACATATGATTAAAAGTGAATATAGTATCTTTATTCTGTTGCAGATTTTACTATCAGAGTACGAGTGCACATACAGTTTGTAAGAGACCACTTCCATTCGTGCTGACACATCAGACGCAGTATCCTCAGGTTTTTTCTAAATATCATTCCATCTTCAGCTCTGCATTTCATTTTTGCCCAAACTATTAACATGAACAGGGAATTGCTGTCTGGCTCCTTGTTTCCCACAGGAGCCACAGTGGGAAACTGTTCATAATTTTTTCTGTTCATTACAAAACTATGTATTGAGAAAGCTGAAGATGTCTTTACTTGGTGTTAGTAATACCAACCACGGTTTCACAGAAGACATGAGTTGAATCTTTCCAGTTCAGCTTTAAATGAGTATGTGTACTTTCCAAGTCTTTTCAGACAGGAGGACAAAAAGAAGAAAGGAGTGACAAAATTATTAGCAACCTCTAAAATTAATGGGAAAAGAAAAATAAGAAACACAATGTGCATTTAAAGGATAAATACAGGGTCAAAGAATTTTAAAGGCTTTTTTTCTGAAAACTGGTCCTCAGTTTTTCTTTATTTGTGAACTGAGAGCTTCCTACTGGGCTTGTAGGAGTAACTCATGGTAGGCAAGAAGTTCTAACACACTACAGTGTGTTAAAGTAATATCAACAACAGCAAAATAATGTGGCAACATGGGAGCCTCAGCATGCATTCATGCCAAATGGTTCGTGTTGAAATGGAAAACACAAAGATTATTTTTCAGTAAGAAAAGAAAATCAATATTTTAAATCAATGCCAGTCATAGGGAACAGTGAGAACAAGTAACAAAAGACCACAAAGCACCTTTGGGAACACTCGAAAGAAAAATGCAATAAATACAAAATCATTATACCAAAATAAAAGCTTCTTTGGCTCACATTAGGATGAATTTACTAGTCATAATCAGACACTATACTAATTTTTTATTTTGCCACTTCCAGCCACTTCTGTAAAATTAAGGAAGACTTAGGTGATGAGTCAAAGCTCTTCAAAAACACCATATTAGTGCCCATTTTTCTTGCCCACTTGTCACTGTTTAGTCTTATTTACTTTTAGCTACTGTGCTGCTGTATGCAAGAGTCCCTTGCAGATGCCATATCTGTCATGCACGTTAGTTCTGCTCTGCTGTATGCCATGCACCCGAGGATAGGCAGGCGGGCTCCCAGGAGAGACAAGAGGGGGATATCTTGGCAAGCCCAGTGTCACTCACCTACCCAGCAGATTAAACATACCAAGGCACACTACTTACCAGCTGGGATTCTGGAACTTCTTTGTAAAACCCTTTTGGAGATCAGCTGTCACAGAAATAAAGACACAGTCAACCTCATTTGTTTTACCTAACTGAGCAGTTTGGTGCAACCACCACATTTGTGTGAGACAAAGTGAATTACAAAGGCTCTGCACAGACCCTATAGGGTATCTTTATCTGAATTATTGTTTGCTCAGACATAAAACCAGACCTGCATTGCTCCATGCACTATTGCAGTGTTCTGCCTCAGCTAGCAAGGTCTGACAGGGTGAAACCCTGCCCTGGTCTCTGGGAGTAAGCACCATTATACAAAGACCAAACTAGTAAAACCCAGCAGATCTGGCTGGCCCATGGGAAGTGGTTTTAGCTGGAAGTAGTTGGACTTGATGATCTTTATGGGTCCCTTCCAACTCAAGATATTCTATGATTCTAAGTGTCTTCCAAAGCATGTATTAGGGAGGGTTTTTTGTTAACACACCACACATAAATCAAGTTATTCTTTCCTCCATCACTCCCCACTTTAGAGAGCTGGATATATCTATTTGCCAACTTAACACAGTCCTGTCTTATCGAAGTGCCTCTCAAGTAGTTAGTTAGTATGTTTAAATACCACAGTAGCCAAATCTCACAGGGATATATTTTTCCACAATAAGGAATGTGAACTACAGCAAGAAACCTATTAAGTTGTTTTCTCAAGGTCTACAGGAAATTTGTGCTGAGACAATAAATTGAACCCAGATCTCCAGACTCCCTCTCTATTCCCTTAGCCATTCGGATATTTCCTTTTCCAATGCACAATATAGCGTGTTGAGGGACTAAATTCTAAATAACTCAATACACTAAATAAGTAGAGTTTCACCAAAGGACAGGCCCAGACTCACGCAACTGTTGAAACAGAACTTTTAATAATATTCCCTTTCATTTTTGAAGCAGTAATGTTTGCAGAGCCCAGAGAAGAATTAATAAAACCAAACTTACAGCAGATTTTAATTAAAATTATACAGGGCAGTAGAGAGTCTTGACTATCTTTTACTAAGAACTCCATCCTTCGCAGGATATTGAGTGACAATATACTTAGCTAAGAAAGGTCAGAAGAATGCATATTAATTGAATGTGTCCTAAAGGCAGGTTATTATATTTTCCAATCTGATTAACTCTTTCCTATATTCAAATTTATGCACCATGTTCCTGAGGAACAAAACTCACCCAAACCCTTTGAAAATGTCTAACATATCTCTCACTAGAGTCTTAATACATAAAGAATGCTTTTAATATATTGCAAAAGCTTTAAATGCATGATTTTTTTAGGAAGTCTACATTCATTTTAGTTTGGTTTGATAGAACTGAAACAGTAATGCATGGTGAGATTAGTAAAGATGTTTGTGTTTATCCAGATTTTGAGATTTTGCTTTTTTTTTGCAGTATTTTGGTCAATAATTCATATTTAATAAGATTAAAGCCTATTTGGGGTGCTATCCCAAAAAAATAATACTTTAACACATTGCTTTTCTTTTGATTGCTTTCTTTGGATTGATATCCAGGAATGTCATAGATTGCGGGAAACCCTGCAGTGCTCATAAAACTAGCAGATAAACAATGCATTTGCCATGTCTTAAAACTTGGCCAGTCTCAGAAACAGGCATATATAGATCATCCTTCTCTGAACTTCTGGATACCCATTTATGCCCTCATTCCCTGAGTTGCACTCTAGCAGTAATTCATTTAGGGACTTTCTGAAGTGGATGTTAAATTTAGGCCATTATATTTAGTATCCATTGATGGATTTATCACCTATCTACTTGTCTAGACTTTTTTTGAACCCATTTATCGTTTTGGCCTCCAGAACTTGTTCATAGGAAGAAGTTACATAAAGTAATGATGCAGCATTTTAATTGATTGCAGTTGCAGATTAATTTAATGATTTTCCTGAAATTATGCAGAAATAACACAAAACAGTACAAAGACTATTGGGATGGGTGCTCAGTTTCAATAAAAGAATTTGAAACAACAAAACTTGACAGTCAGGAACACAGGCTGTTGTAACATGCAATCAGTAACAAGAGGAGGGAAGGCAGGGGTGTCTGAGGACTATAAACACCAGCCATGGGACACGGTTGCTCTTTGTTTGTGCCTGTGTATACAAATAGAACTCCCAATGCTGAGGAAACATCAGAAAGGGAAATAGACTTTGCATATCAGTAAGGACTGTTATAAAAAGACATTTTTGTATTTGGTGACAGGGCTGTGATTTGGAGGACAACTTTCAAATCTTCCCATAGGTAACATCCTGGCAGAAACAAATATTAATTAAATTAATGATTATTAGATCCCAACTGTAATTTTGTCTATGCTTTTATTTCTCTGCTATTGCATACATGCACCAAAAAGAAATTTCTTAAAAAGGGGGGTGCAGACCTGCATACATATTGCCAGTTTGCAAGGTAAACAGCCTCCCTCCCGATCCTCCCTACTTCCTCTCTTTCTTGCCTACCTGCCTTTTTCTTTGTAACTATTATACCAAACCACATATGTTAACAATGACTTAGACACAGTTTTGTTCATAGTTTCTTCTTCATAGCTTTTCCATTTACTTGCTGAACTGTCTGTTCTTGTTCATTGCAACTGAAGTAAATTACTAGACACAGTTTGTAGCAATATAACTCCCAAAACTAAACAAAAAAAGAATGAAAACGTGTTATTTTTCTCCCTGATTTGCATTTCAAAAAAATAAAGCATGACTTGCTCAGTTTGAACATGTAATTTTCCTGCAGACTTAAAAGATTGGAATCACATCAAAAAGACAAAATGGATAGGTGTTTAACTATGATTAAGCTTATAAAAGGGTAGTGGTTTTCCTTGGCAATAGTCCTTATTAGAGGAGAGCCTGCTGCGGCAGAAAACTTGGTCACATTAGGCCCTTGGCATCTTCTAGGGAGATTTAGGATCGAGTATTTTGAATTTATCTCAGGCAGTAGGTTTTCAAAACCCTTTGTATGTCAGAGTTATATCATATAATCGTTGAATTGTTAGGGTTGGAAAAGACCTCTAAGATCATTGAGTCCAACCGTTAACCCCACACTGCCCTGTTCACCTCTAAACCATTTCCCTCAATTCCTCAGGTTTTTTTGAACATTTTCAGGGATGGGGATTCCATCACTCCCTTGGGCAGCCTGTTCCAATGTCCAACAGCCCTTTCTGTGAAGAAATGTTTTCCTGATATCCAGTCTAAACATCCCCTAGTGAAACTTGAGGCCATTTCTTCTCATCTTGTCACTTTGGAGAAGAGAGTGGTCCCCACCTCACTCCAACCTTCTTTCAAGTAGTTGTAGAGAGTAATAAAGTCTCTCCTGAGCCTCCTTTTCCCCAGACTAAACAACCCCAGCTCCGTCAGCCACTCATCATAAGACCTTTCCCCAGTTCTGTTTCCCTTCTCTGGACACACTCCAGCACCTCAACGTCTTTCTTGTAGTGAGGGGCCCAAAACTGAGCACAGTGCTTGAGATGCCACCTTGCCAGTGCTGAGTACAGCGGGACAATCACTGCCCTGGTCCTGCTGGCCACAGTACTGCTGATACAAGCCAGGATAACACTGGCCTTCTTGGCCACTTGGGTTCACTGCTGGCTCATGTTCAATGGCTCTGGACCAGCACCCCCAGGTCCTTTTCCACCAGGCAGTTTTCCTGCCACTGCCCCCAGCTCTGTGGGGCTACATGGGGCTGTTGTGACCCAAGTGCAGGACCTGGCACTTGGCTTTGTTGAACCTCATGCAATTGGCCTTGGACCATTGGTCCATCCTGTTCAGATCCTTCTGCAGAGCCCTCCTTCCCTCCAGCGGATCAACACTCTCATACAGCTTGGTGTCCTCTGTGAGCTGACTGAGGGTGTACTCAATCCCCTCATCTAGTTTACTGATAAAGATATTACACAGGGCTGGCCCCAACACTGAGCCCTGGGGAACCCCACTGGTGACTGGTTGCCAGTTGGATGTAACTCCATTCACCACCACTCTCTGGGCACAGCCATCCAGGCGGAAGGATTGGCTGACACAGTTAGTCAAAATCTCCGAACTTCTTGATTTTTGACTAGACTGAAGTAGAACCTTTTGTAGCCCCTGATTTTCAAATGGGTCTGCAGAAAACCTGCTCCAGAAGTAATACATTTTCCATAAGGAATTTTTTTAGGTCTTGACTTTCTTTTGTACAGGTCTGTACAGGTGTGTTGGGTCTGGCTGAGGTGGAGGTAATTTTCCCCACAGCAGCTTCCATAGTGCTGTGCTTTGTTAGGAAGGTTTTTTGGCTGCTGCTGAGCAGTACTCACACAGCATAAAGGCTGTCTCTCCAACATTCTCCCCTCGCCAGTAGGCTGGGCTGGACGTGATCTGGAGAGGGTACGCAGCCAGGACATCTGACCCCAGATGACCAAAGGGATGTTCAATACCATATGATGTCTGCTCAGCTATAAAAGCTAAGAGAAAGGAGAGGACACAAAATGTGTCTTCTAGAAAACTGCTAGGCATGCTGAAGCCCTGCTTCCTGGGAAGTATCTGGCTTTCACCAGCTGAAAGGAAGTAGAGAATAAATCTTTTGTTTTCCTTTGCCTCCACATGCAGCCTTTGCTTTTACTTTATTAAGCTGTCTTTATCTTGACCAACAAGTTTTTTCTCCCTCCAATCCTTCCAGCTGAGAAGGGGAGTGATAGAGTGGCTCAGTAGGAACCTGGCATCCAGGCAGGGTCAATCCACCACAAGAGTTCACCCATTAGGCAGTGACATTGAGTTCTTACAACATTATGGTCAAATTAATAAACCAAAAATCTTCGACAATAAAAATATGCAAATTGTTTTAATATTTTTAAAGATTGCTTCAGTTAAGTGTTTTCCTTTTTTTTTTTCTTAGTTTGATCTTTTTGCTTTGACCTAAACAGGCAAAATATACTATTTTTCTAGCATTCTTTTTAGCAATGGACTTCAGTACAGATTGTACTCATAATTTGTACATAGAAATTTTGGGTCACATGAGCATCAGTGGATTATAGGAACTATCCAGTAATGCCACTAAAATTGAAGTTCAGCTGAGTTTCCTTTAGAAAGTCTTACTTCTGGGGTTAAATATGTCCAGTGTTTCAAATCCTATCAAGCTGAAAACAGGTATTTAAATTGTCATGTGGCTTTTCTGTGCTTAGCACAATTAGAGCAATCAAAGTGTTAGGAGTAGCAGCAGGAGCAGCATGACTTCTTTTGGAGCTGTAACTTGGATGACAAATCTGAGCAAAGTGGAAGACTGTAGAGTCTTAGAATAAAACTAGCAGGGTTTTGGTTTTGGTTTTTTTGCTTCATGCAGGTTGTTTTACCCCGCAGTATTTTCCATATTTCTAATATTTCACAAAGAAAGGTCTCTTTTCACTAGGACTGCAAAGATTATCTTGTACTACAGCTCTTGTAGGTTATTAGTTTGTTCTTTTTAGAGTAATTTTTAGATTTTTGAAACCTTTTAAAGCAAATGACTTTGTAATATCTTTTTGTTACTCTTGGGGTCTCTGAAGCGGCTCTTGAGAATCGGTGTGGTCCTGACTCATCTCATGTGTCCTTAAGCCCCAAGTGGTAGGACCATAGTGACACAGAGCCAATGGAAAGTAATGGGCACTGCCAGAGGTCAGTGAAGGATCTGAATCCAGTGGTGCCCATCACTCTACAGACTGCATCGGACTGCAGGTGTTTACCTTCCTGTTTTAGGTGTGCCAGTGTTTTTCGGCTGAATCACTAAAGCCAAAGTTTGTACCTCCTCTGTCTTCAGTAGGCCTTAATAGTATATTTCTGATGTGTAGATTTAAAGCAAAATTAAGTCCTGCTTCACCAGACATGCATACTGAATTTTCACAAGTATTTTGCATTTATTAAATCCTACTAAAATCAGTAGAAGGTACCTAGAGTTTTTAGAACCACATTTTCCTATGAGTGATTTCATTCACTTAAATGCAGCTGTTTTACAGAGAAGTATTTGCAGTCATGTAAAAGACTACCTCCTTTATCCTTTGTGAATTTTTAAAGTAATAGCTGAAAAGCAGCATCTTCACCTGCCCTATGCATTTTAACAAGCTGAAGGCTGCAGTGCAATACAGTAGATTCAGATCTTCAAGCTGATTCCCTCACAGTTTTGCTTCCCCTTCCTGGGATTCAATTTCTTTCCTACCCTTACTTTAGACCTTTGAAAAGAGGATCTTTGAGGCCCAACAGGAGCAAAGAGGAAGGCTAGCAATGTGGCACATGGACAAAGGTGACTGGCTTTCTTCATGTTTAATGGATGTGAACAGATAGCACATGTTTGCAACCCTTTTTTTGGCATAGATGTACTTTGATTTCTAGCCCTGGATTTAGTTTTGTATTCAGGGTAAGTATTTTAAAGTTTGAGTTATTTTTTTTTTATCTGTTATTTTAATTCTTCTGTGCAAAAAAAAAAAATATCCTTTAATGTTCTTGTCTTAGAGCTTTCAGACAATATATGAAACGGAACTGTCATAATAAGAGTGTGCATTCCCTTTTACAGGAAGGGAATATTTACCTTTATTTTTCTAGCTAAAGAAGGATACCTGGCCTAGACACCATCAGGCATGGACTATGGCCTTCTAAACTTGTTTCTCCAGAACAGATCAGTCATGCCCCCTTTACAAAGTGCTTGTCCCTCTGTCTCTTCTGGGTCCCAGTGGCATCCCTGTGTCTTTCAGGCACAATTATTTCTCTTCTGAGTATCCAAAATAAATTAAGGGTGGTATTGGTGACTTGCCAGAATGATAATGGTGTGATGCTGAGGTCATGCACTGCATGCTCTCAGGTTTGATACCAGGGTGAGTGAGGTCATTCAAGGGTGCAAAGACTTTTGTGATATTAGACAATTGTACCGAATGGAGGGAGCCATGCTTGGCTGTTTTTTTAAGGAGAAGTATTTGAAGAGGTCCAAACCAGAGCCATGCAGGCAGCTGACAGTTAAGCAGACAGGCCATCAGTTTTCGTGATTGCTTCTTGGCTTTCATTTCCTCAACAGAATAAAAGTACCAGATGGTAGCAGAGGATGAGTTTTCCTCAAATGAAAAGATTTTAACAAACTCTTTCATAACACAGAGGCAAAAACAATACAATACAATACAATACATAGACACAGAAAACAAACTTGCCTGGTTGTTAATGATAAGTGTTTTAAAGGATTGAGTAGAGAAGACAGAAAATTAGGACAGGGTAGAGCAGGGTATACATTATATGGTACAAGCAACTACGATCATTACAAGGAGTAGTGGATACAAAATAAAAGAAGGGATATTTAGATATTAAGAAGAAATTTTTCACTATGAGGGTGGTGAGACATTGGAACAGGTTACCCAGGGAGATTGTGGATTCGCCAACCCTGGTGGTGTTCAAAGCCAAGTTGCATAAGGCCTTGAGCAACCTGGTCTAGTGGGAGTTGTCCCTGCCTATGACTTGGGACTAGATAATATTTAATATTTAATACAACCTCTTAACTTTCTCTGATTCTGTGATTCCATTATTAAAATGAGAAAAAAAGTTACGGCTATTGAGTAAATGTTGTAGATTTTGTGGAGGAGTTTGTGTGGTAGCAGGAAAATACCCTCCAGTGTCTGCAGCCATTTCCAGGCCAAGCTGGACAAAAAAGCTACAAAGTAATTTTGCACTGATAGGGATAAGTGTACGGTGCAGCAGATACTCCTTTTACTCTCTTGTGAAATGAACCACCTTTCAGTGGTGCCCAGCAACAGACAAGGAGTGGCCATAAACTAAAACACAAAAAGTTCTGCCCGAACATGAGGAAGAACTTCTTTACATTGAGGGTGGCAGGAACAGACTGCCCAGGGAGGTTGTGAAGTCTCCCTCTCTGGAAGCTTTCAAAACCCACCTGAACACATTCCTACGTAATATGCTCTAGGTGATCCTGCCTTGACAGGAGGGCGGGACTAGATAATCTCCAGAGATTCCTTCCAACCCTAACAATTCTGTGATCCTGTGATTCTTTGAGAAAGGCAAAAATTAATCACAGCTGTAAAACTGGCACTCAGCTGTGTTGGGTTCTTTCCCCAGCTGTGCCTTTTGTCTATACAAGGAGCCTTGATATTTCCACCTCAGCTTAGTGCAGAGCTGTTACTTGGGCTTCCTTTTGTCAGGACAGTTGGCAAAACACTGCCATATTCTTTCTTCATAAACAGTAACCATTTGATCCTATGGGCAGGAATGGGCATTTAACTTACTTTAGATATTTAAAAATTATTTGTCCAACTAAGGCACAGAAGGCTATACTTAGTGGAGAGAAGCAGACACTTTCTTTGCTAGTTGTTGTAAGGACTTAAAGATCACAGTTGCCTCTCTCAAACACTGTTAGGACCAAAGAAAGACTTTGTCATTAGATAAGAACAGAATGGAGTGACAGGATGGCCCTAGCTCCAAGCCTGGCAGAAGTGAGGTCTGGCTAACACACCTTGGGTAATGCATCCAGACAAAAATTCCCACTGTGGCAAACTGTGTAAAGAAACAACTGCTTGCAAGCATATTACTGCTCCAACAAAGATCACCCCAGGTTATGGGACAGTTGGCATCTGGGATCACTGAAGGCCCCCGAATATGCCTCCATGGATGCCTGGGACTCAGATTGTAAATTAAGCCACTGTGAAAAGAGCTTGATATAAGAGAAAGGTGGTTCTACTGTCCAAGTGCTTTCTCAGACTTTGGGAGTTGTAAACAAGTCTGGGGGAGAAGAAAGCATCTCTGCTAATGGACATAAAGAATGCAGCCACAAGGAAAGCAAACCCAGCAACTGTACTGAAATCAGCTCCGACCAGGTAAAGAGTAATTCCAGAATGGGGAGATCATGATGACCAACTCATGGCCCATCTACCCAAGAAACTCACCTTCCCAAAAGAGGAGAAAAACTGAGAATACAGACTAATTAATGCTAGAGGCAGGAAAATCACTTAGCCAATAAACATTAATTCCTTTGTTTGGTAAAATGTATAAATAGTGAAAATTTTTGAATTACCTCAGGACCCCCTACCATTGAGAAGGCCAGGGTGAAAAAGGACCAATGAGATGCTGCTGGATCCATGGGTGGTGACGGTCTTCTTGATCTCTCTCTCTCTCTCTCTTCTCCCCACCCTCCTTTCCCCTCTATTTCTTTCTATCGCTCTACCTCAAATTTTATTGTTAAATAAAATCCATACTATTGACTTCGACATATGCTCTCACTCGCACCTTAATTCAGGCAGAGGCATCTCTTAGTAATCCGATCTTAACAGTTGTGACAGATTTTTCCATTTTTATAGGCCTAGACCCACAACATATTTAAATTGCTGTGTTTCAGGAACTCTCCTAATTGATTTCCATAACCAGTCATTTTCATTGAATCTTCACCTCATCCTCTGAATAGTAGCCTGAAACATCATACTTTAAGTGCCATATATTATTTTGCCACTAATGCCACCTGGTGCATATATTGTATGTGGTGACATTTTATTAATTGCCCAGTACCAAGAGTGTATATAAATAATTTCCTCTTCTCTGTCATAATCTTTGCAGAAGGTTTGGCTGAGGAAAGCAGATATATGTACTAGTGGGCTTGATTTCAGAAGGTATTTTACTACAGACACTGCTAATATAGCAGAGTTGGCAGTACATGTGCTGTGCTTCTTTATTTCTGGCCTTCGCTTCCCTGATCCTAGATAACTGAGAGGAGGAACTGAAACACTAATTAGTGAAAGCAGACTGTACATCCAATTCCCTCCCTCATCCTCTCCTTAGCTGCATAAACTTTTGCCATCCAGTCTGTTATTCTGTTGGCTCAGAACTATCATCCTAGATATCTCAGTTTTCTTCAATATCCTGTGAGCCATTTCTCTTTTACTGAGAAACTCCCTCCCACTGACTATTCATGGTTGTTTGCAAGAGAAGTCTTACTATTTTTACACTCAGTAGGTCCATTTCATCCTCTGCCCAAAGTAAAATTTTCTAATGCTTCATAGCACAGAAGCCACTACCAATGGATCTATTCACAGACCCTAAATTCTTCTTTCTTTCTTTCTTCTTTAGCCAGAGTTCAGCAACCTTTGGTCCATGCTGTCTGTCCTCAGCCAAGGCTGATAACCTCCACTGCTTAGAACTACTCTCCCTCATCCATTTAGTTGCTGCCATTTAATCAGAGCTTATAAACATGCTCCTCCACTCACGTGCATACACATATGTACAGCTTTATGCATATCAGTCACTAAAACAGGACAGAAACAATGCAAACAAGTGGGAGAGCTCTCTGAGCAAATTAGTTATGGGTGAGAAATCTCATGTTCTGTCTCTGGAAGATAATCTGAACCATTTCTTCTGGCGGGGGTCTTGCTTTTCTGCTGAATTCCTGCCTGTTGTATGCTCTGTGGAACCATGATAGCTCCTGTGCTGCTACCAGTCAGAAGGATTTCTGTGGGAGGAGGTAGCACTGTTTCTTTTTCAAGGATACTACTGAACTTGCTTCGCATGAAGATTGCAAAGGATGTGGATGCAAAGGATGTGGATGAAGTCAGGCAAGGTATAGCTATGTTACAGCACTGGCGTCTTCCAGTTTATGTCAGGAGACTCTGAGGTGGCAGTGAGCAGCATCCTTCAAGAAATGATAGGAGTAACTTCCTAGGGGATAGAGCAAATTGAGTGGAGTTTATTTTAGCTGAGAATGCTGTTGAGTAAACTAAACCCAAACCTGCAGTGAAGATCTGCCTGCAATGATACTTGGGCAAAGAGCTGTGTATGATACAGAAATACCAACTTTGGCTTGTCAGTCTTACAGTTGAGTATTCTGAGGCAGGTTGTTACTCACTGGTTGAGCTGCAAAAGAGGATGATTCACTGCTCCTTTACTGGGTTTCTGAGAGGAAATTGATGGGGGATTCTCAGTGTTCTGCAGAGCTAAGTAGAGTCAAAACACAAATGCTTCACCTTCTTCTGCCTGTCCCTCAGAGAAGAGGTGAAGAGGGAAGGGCATGAGACTAGCACAGGTTTTTTTCCACTCTGTTCCTCCAGATTTTTTCCCTTTCTGTTTAGAAGTGCAGAAGAGAAGCAATAGAAACCTGGCACCACCAAACTCAGTGAGAATTTTGCCACTGACTGCTCTGCAGAAGGATTTAATTTCTAAAGTTTTAAATGTAGAACAATGGGTTTGTAGTCATTAAAAATGGCAGATTGAAACAAAAGTACATATCAAACCATCTTGAAACAAATAAAAATACCAGAAACCCATGGTGTGAAAGGTCATGCATTTGGTAAGTGTTCCTCCTTAAAAACATGAAGATTTAGGGATGTATGGGTGAAACTAGCTGTTTATTTCTTTTAGCTATAAATATGATGAAAAAGAGAGTTCCTTAAATTTACTTTACTGCTTATTTTTAACATTAAACACATTCCTAGAATACTGCCTAGTTGTCAGAATTAATGATGTACATTGGAAATGCCTCAGCAATTCCAAGAGTTGCTTTCTGACTATTTCATTACTTACGGGGAACTTACATGCCTAAATCCACTTAACAGCTTTGAAGCACTTGATCTCTAAGAAAACTCTTCAACATGTGCGTGTGCTGTGTTTTTATAAACCAGTAAGGAGCTTATATTGAGACAGATAAGAGTATGTATAAGACTCATGTTGTATGCCACAAACTTATTTGTTTTTATGGACTGTGATTATGCAAGTGTATAGAAGAAAAAACATTATGGACTTGCACGATCAGTGAAATGACAGGATGGTAAACCAGTGTAGTTACTTTTGCAGATCACTTGGAAAACTGCCTGCAGTAATGCTGGCACTGAAGTTCCTTTTTCACATAAAACCCCCCACATTTTAAATTAATGTACAGTTTAACCTGTACACACTGTTTCAGTTCAGAATTAATCACTATATATATAACATGTAAGGTTAATCCTGCTGGTTGTTTAAAAGAATAATAAGATACCGTATGCAAAGGGTGAATAATAGAATAAAACTGCAGCTTAGAAGGGGATGTATGGCAGTGATAGATACCATTTTAATTTTAATGATTTTATTCTTTGCACTGGTGGGATAGCAATATTAACTAGAAATTAATTTTAAAAATACTTAAAAGCCTTAGGGGTGGGAATGAGGGCAAGAATAGATAGCTATGCATAGGTGTGGTTGTACAGACATAGACATAGAAGGAACGGAATTCATTTGGCAGTCTTTATGAGTCTGGCAATTAAATGTACTGATAGGAGTTGATCACCTTAGGCACTTTATGATCAGAAGAAAAAGATACCAACAAGAGGTGATTCATGTAATTTTAAGACAGTCATTGATTATAACTCAAAACCTTGGTTGTTTAAATGTTAAGATTCCAGCTGAATTCACAGTGGAAATACTGAATAACACATTGTGGTAGTGCATTTTCAGTAAGCCTTACTCTTCCTGTAGGTTTAAACCCCCATCATGGTCATAATGAGAAGCATTTGAGTTTGTAGGCACACCGAATTTCATCTGCTTAAAATAAAACCCTAGTTAGTCAAAGCTGAAAATTGAACAGAATCACAGAAATAACAAGGTTGGAGAAGACCTTTGAGATCATCAAGTCCAACCTATGACCTAACACCACCTTATTAACTAAACCATGGAACTAAATGCCGTGTCCAGTCTTCTTTTAAATACCTCTAGGGATGGTGACTCCACCACCTCCCTGGGCAGCCCATTCCAGTGCCCCATCACTCTTTTAGTGAAGAATTTTTTCCTGATGTCTCGCCTAAACTTCCCCTGGCACAGCTTAAGTCTGTGTCCTCTCGTTCTGTCAGTGTTTGCCTGGCAGAAGAACATACCGGTCTGAAGAGTTGCTGCTTCATTGATATTTAGTAGAGCA
>VZTI01002512.1:9326-32714 GCA_013397865.1 Struthidea cinerea
GGAAGGAGCTATTTTGTGTTGAAAACCCCGAAAAGATTAGTAACACTCTCCACTGTCCTTGTGTTCCAGTTATACTCCTGTGCATGCATTCGGTTCTCATCGGAGGGCAGGAACAGGCCGCCTTACTCACCAAAGCTCTGGAAATGGGACTAGCAGATGGAAGATATATCTTTGTTCCATATGACACTTTGCTGTACAGTCTTCCTTACCAAAACAACTCATTCAGTGTCTTTGATAATGACAGCAAGCTCCGGGAAGCTTATGATGCTGTGCTGACCATCACACTGGAGTCTGGAGAAAGGACTTTCTATGATGCATTCAGAGAAGCTAAAGAAAGTGGTGAAATAATCAGGAACTTGGAAGCCACACAGGTAAGTATTCTCTCTTGGGCTTTTCTGAGACCTGTCAATAGGTGATGAGCGATAGTTATAGAGAAAGTACAGGGAAGAGTCAAGCCAGCCTGGACACTTTCATTTTGAGAAAAATAAGGAGAAATTTGAATAAGGTCTACACTCATCTGGAAAGATCATTTTTCCCGGATGTCTGGCAGTGTAAGTCACTTTGTTCAACTGCAGGACCATGATGGGAATTCAAGAGAAGGGGCCTGTCTCTGAGGCTCCCAAGTTTGGTTTGCTATGTGCTAACTGCAATAGACTTGAATTGAAGAGGTATCTCTTAAGATGGATGAAGTCCATGGAGTTTGTAGGGAATCAAAATAAGCAGTCCATATGACTGAGAATTTGAGGGGATGAGACAGGCTAAAGAAATACTGGATGCTTCTAGAGGGAAATGTTGAAGACCATTGCTGTTTCATTCTTCTTAGCACTATAGTCAAAGTTATTCTTTGTCAGCACAATTATCTAAAAGTCACTGGTAGCCTATTAAAAACCAAATAAGTTGTTACCTTGTGGACATTGACAAGAAGAATTGGAGAATCTCATACTGGTGAAGAGATACAGGATTCAGCTGAGCTAATCTTCAAATCTCCCTATGACATTTCAAAAAATTACAAGTACTTTTAAGGCATAATTTATCAGAGCTGCACAGTACTACTTTAGAAGGAGAAGAATCATGTCTTGAAAGCATTAATTTCTTTCCTGTCACTTTAATGAGAGCCCAGGTTAACTATACTGATTGTCAGGTTCTTCATTGCAGATTTCTACATCTGGTCAATTAATCCCAGCACAAATGTCAGATTCTGTGGCTCCCAAGAGAACTCCTCATTTTCTTCTCACAGGTGTATGGCTATAACTTCTCTTCACCTACCAGCTGTGTATGACCACGTGATTGCAAAAGTTATCATTTGTGTTAAAGGTTCCTAAATCAAGTCTGGCATGGAAGGGAGCACTGCAAACAGAAAAAGTTCTGTTACCCCACAGAACAAGTTTGCTGTGGCTCAGCTTTGGGATTTTTGCATCTTCGAGATCAATAATATTCTGACAGAGAAGACCAATTCTTTGTGCATGACACTTTTCTTGTCTTGGTATGGAGCCTCTGACTTTGATCTTCTATTTGTAGAAGAAGTTTTAGTGAAATGTTTTGAGGCAGAATAAATTCATGATAAATTTCAGCCAAACATCAGGCTCAGAATCTTGGCTTTTACCATCATAATGCAATTTTGCACGGTTTTAAAAATATTTTGAAATTGCGGTTTGGGAATCAACCATAAGAAAAGACAGATATTCAAAGTCATGTATATATTGGGTCTACCTTCAACCTAAGATTCTTCAAACCCATTACTCTGTGAGCCTTAATGTTCTGGTGTCTCAGTATTTGAGTTTACAACTTAGCCAAGGGGGCAATATTTTTGCCATCAGTCTCAAACTGAAGGTTAGGAGCAGTTTATCCTGACCTCAAGTTCTCCTGTATTTTTAGGTTTCTCCACTCTTTGGAACAATCTATGATGCCATTTACTTCATGGCAATGGCTATGGACAGTGCCCGGAAGAAAGGAGTCAGAGCCTCAGGAGCCAACATAGCTGAGCACACAAAAAACTTCAGCTTCCCTGGATTTTGTCACCAGATAGAGACAGACAGCTGTGGGAAGGGGCTGAACAACTATGTGATACTGGACACAGATGGTCATGGGAACCAGCTTTTCCCAACCCACCTTCTGGACATGTCTTCAGGCTCTGTGTTGCCCCTAGGCCAGGCCATCCACTTTCCCAATGAAGTTCCACCCAAACCAGACTCCAGCTGTTGGTTTGATCCAGATGTTCTCTGCACTGAAGGTAAAAAAGAAAAAAAGAACCAAAAATAGGGTGAAATGGCATTGAGTTCTTGCTTCTCATTTCTTTCATCTTTTCTCTCACTCCAAGGGGTTACCCCTTTAAATTAGAACTCCCCAACCAGAAAAGTCTAAATTCAAGAATCTGATATAAAAATGCCCAGTCGTCATGCTGTTTGTAATGGGAGTCCCATGCAGAGGTAACGCCATCGATCCACAATTCTCTCTTATTGCTTGTTAGGTCATAGAATAACAGAATCATTACAGTTGGAAAAGACCTCTAGCATCATCGAATCCAGCCCTTATCTTAACACTGCCAGGCCCACCACTAAGCCACGGCCCTAAGCACCACAACTACACACTTTTTTCAACAATTTCAGGGCCATTAATACCACCAATCCCCTGGGCCAATAACGTTGTTGCCACTGTTACATGCTTGAAAGGGTTTTCTGGTTCTAACACTCAACACCTGCCAATTTTAATAGTAAGCATTATATAACAGAGGCTCCACCCAGCACTGTGTCTCCATCCTTCTGGGGCACAGGGCACTAAGAGGATTTGCCTTGAAGACAGCCTAAGAGAGCTGCGCAAGAGCAGATGCTCTCAGCATCCTGCCTGTTAACCCCTGCTTCTTTATCCAGGCAGCAACGAGGCGTGAAGGACATCAGAGCTCACCCCATTGAGAAAAAAGGATAATGATTACTCAAAATTATTTGAGTTATTTTAGATGACAGAGATAGTAATTGAAAGTGTGGGGGCAGAGACATCTGTGTTGCTCCCCAGGTTCAAAGTACTGGCCACTGGGTTTACTTACTGTTTTTAATTCGAGGCAACTATGGTGCAGTTTTAAAGTTCAGAGGGAAGCCAAAATGTCAGGGTAGGGTACTTAACCTCCTCTTGACATATTTACTTGTAATACTAAGCATTTACACCTATTGCTCCAGGATATGACTTACACAGATGAAATTATCACATCTACAGAATATTTCATTCAGTAGCTGAGAAAACTCTTCCCCTTGGCTTAGCCATAACTGAGCTGAAGCATGAATCAGTGTCACTCTATGAAAGCTGGAAGTATACTGATCTTACAGCAAGGAGTAGAAGAGATAAGTATAATACTATCATATATCTAATTTTGCACTGCCCCTCGGAACAATGTAGCAATTTAGCATCTCATTGCAGTCTATGGAAGAATCCCACTGATTTTTAGAGAGACCAGATTTTATGTTCATACCTTTACAAAAGCATAAAGCTCTCGGTGTCTGTCAATGGAACAGTAATTTATTATGATTGCTAGGATTTCAGAGACTGAACTTTACAGCTAGAATTAAATGCAAGCCTCACTCTAACTTTTGTATGAAGTTAGGCTTGGAGGGCAGTTGGATGTGAAGTTGTCAGGCTGCTGTGGTTCCTAACTCCAGGTTCACCAGGAGCAGGGCTGAGCTGGTGTTCCCAGTACATGGACACACACGCACACTGCAGACACAGCCAGTCACCGACAGAGTAACACATACAGGAGAGATATGTCTTTACCCACAACCAGCACTGCTGAGACATGGCCTGGTCCTGCTCTGGTGCACCTCATAATTAGGCTCCAAGCTTGTTAGTGATCTCACAGCCTCAAACCCCTGCAGACTCACAAATGCATCCTCTGGCAGATGGTCCAAACCTAAATTCTCCCACAGCCAGCTCTCAAATCGTTCAGTCTCTGCAGGAGCTGATTCCAGACTTGCGATCTCTCATGGGCTGCAGGCTCCAGGACTTACCTTCCCTGTTAGTTAGGTTGATGTTGAGTCTGTAAAAATCACATGCAGTCAGAGAGCACAGTTACCCAGGGAAGAAAAATAGTAGGGATTAAGAAGGTGGGAATGACTGCATTGATCAAGTGCAGGGTTTGCCTGGAATAAATGCACAACGTGGTTATGCACCAGCATCCTCTCACGTACTTGAGCATTCCTGACCCGTTCTACCCCTCCCTTTACCCATGTTTGCCCTTTCCCCTAAAGATCCTGTAAGAAGTTTCATGTACTCCCACAGCTCCCTTAAAGCATCCCCTAATGACTTTAACACAATCCCGTAAATTCTCTCAAGTATGCTGTAAGTTTGGTCTCTCTCATAAGCTCATAATTAGCTTACTTTCACTTCTGGTTAGTTGTAAAATGTAGTATGGCTTGGGAGGGACCTTTCAAGGCCATCTATTCCAATTCCACACTAGACCAGGTTGCTTAAAGCCCCATGAAGCCTGATTTTGAACACTGCCAGTGATGGGGCAGCCACAGCTTCTATTGGCAACTTCTTCCTGTGTCAATCAGGGACAAAGGCCCTAGACTGAAGCAGTAAAATTTCAGCTAAAATGCTCTGTCTTTTCCTGAAATGAATACCAATTTTCAAAAATGCCTTCAGCTTTCACTGGAAAGCTCTAGGTCTCAGTGCTTGCAGATAGGTGCAAGTGTGACATAGTCATGAACCTTTTGTCCAAATTTCTCCATGTTTGTGTTTATGGAACTCTGGATACAAACAGAATAAAATAGAAAAATCAGAAAACAGAAGATACAGACACAGCAAACAGTTCCAACTGGAATTTAGCTCATGCAGTCATGTCAGCTTCCAAACACGCTCATCAGCAAAGTATCTGTCTCCAGTACTTTCTGTTGATGGATGTGTTGAGGAGAACATCAGCCTTCTGCTGCTCCTCCTCTTCTTCTCTTTTCAACATTAGAAATATGCAGCAGAGAATGAAAAATCCCAGATGGGCCAATGACTCACACTGGTACCACATGATAAAGATTTTTCAGCATTTCAATTCCTCAAGAGAAAAGGGTCAAATGTTTAAAAGTTATGAACTTTGCAGAAGCTTCCTCTAAAACTTAATACTTCCCTGTGAGTCTGTTTATTTATTTGAAGAAAAACTATTTTTCCACTGATCCAGGGCTCTAGGTCTGGTTTAGAAAAAAAAAAAAAGTGCATGGAAACGAATAATTAGCATAGTTGAAGTCTCATGTAAACCAAGTTAGTAAGTATTTGTGTATTCACAAATGAACACTGCATAAAAATTATCTTCCAGCATTCACCTGGCTGAATATATGACTTTGTAATCTGATGACCTGATACTGTTGTTTTTAATATTATTGCCTAAATCAAAATGATTTTCTAATTCACTGATTCTCTTCCCATCTTTGCACAGGGATTGAGCCTTCAGTCATTATTCTGGGAGTAATGCTGTTATTTGTCCTGGTGTTGTGTGCTGTGGGCCTGGCTTCTCTCATCAGGTGAGAATGGAGTTGGTGCCACTTTTCGCTTCTTGTACTTTAGCCAGCAGTTTAGACTATGCACATATAGAAGGTCTGATTGTGCTCTTGGCTCACCAGCCACATATCTCTTCACCTTTGTGGTGTGTTGGCCCTGGCTGCATGCCAGGCATCCACCAAAGCCACTCTATATCTCCCTTCCTCAGCTGGACAGGGGAGAGAAAATACAAAAAAAGGCTCGTGGGTCAAGATGGGGTCAGGAAGAGATCATTCACCAATTATTACAACAGCCAAAATGGACTTGATGTGGAGAAACTAAATTTATTGCCAATCAAATCAGAGTAAGATAATGAGAAATAAAATACAATCTTAAAAACACCTTCTTCCCATCTCTCCCTTCTTCCCAGGCTTAATTTACTCCCAGATTCTCTACTTCCTCCCCAGTAGTGGTATAGGGGCCAGGGAATGGGGACTGCAGTCAGTTCATCACACATTGCCTCTGCTGCTCCTTCCTCCTGAGGGGAAGGGCTCCTCACACCCTTCCCCTGCTCCAGCAGTGTGTTGCTGGATGTTTCTGAAGCATTAGGAAGGTGGTTATCACTTTGGAAGTGCAAAGGATAACATATAAACTAAAGACAGGAATCTGTAATGAGAACATGAGGGTTGAAACCAAGTGTTTTTCTTACTCCAGATCATCTTTGCCTGGATTTCTGTCCTTAATATAATCACATTTCCTATGAAACATGTGAGGCTGACCCTCTGTATTTTCTCCATGTACTAAAGAGAAAGAAAATACCTCTGGAGAGAATTTGGAGCAATTATTTAGGATACATCTTTATTATCAAGTTGATTCACTCCCTGTTTTGAACTGGGATTCAGCTCCCTGATCATTCCCATTATATATGTATTGGTCTGGGCATGGGATCTTTGGAGCAAATGCAATAGTCTTCTGGGGAAGGAATATTTTCCAATAATTATATGTCACATCTGTGTCCCAACTCTATATCCAAGGTAGAAATGTGCCAGAATGGATTGGTTGGTCCAGGAGCTATGGATTGCTCGGTCCAGGAGCTATGGATTGCTCTTGGCAAGGTCACTGTAGCCCCTGGAGTAGTTTGTGTCTAATTATTGATGTCCACATGACCGAACTTAGAGTGAAAATAGAATGATATTAAAAGGCATATTTACTCAGCAGCAATGAGTCCAGCAGAGCAGAGTTCCTAGATTGTTCTGTCCAGCTTTGCCTCTCAAATAATTCCGACATGTTTTGTCTCCACTCCTGAATCATCCCTCCAAGCAACCAGCCCAAGGCCACCCAGCAAGCAACACCCCAAACAGCTCCCCCACTTTCAGCACACAGCTGCTTCTGATAGAACTGCAGACACTAAGGAGGTTGCTTCCATCCACCCACACTTTGAAACCCTCCTCTGTTCCCTGGCCACCAGCCTCTACAATGAAGGAAATAAAAGACGATCTTTCTGCCAACTCTACTTGTAAGCTCTTCCACGAGCACCAGGCTGGGCTTGGGAAGGCTTGGTCATAAGTAAAGATGTATGGCCATCTGCCAGGGAAGTAAAAGTCCAGCACGACTCAGACAATGATTTATATTAGGGAGGGTCATGTCTGGAACTAAATTTAAACCACAGCATGGTCTGAGTTGGAATGTGGAAGCTCTGGTCTTAACTCTGTCAGGGATCTGCTGCATGACTTTAAATGAGTCACTCCACTCCCTTGGCTTTTGGCAGAGGGATGCTTTCCTCCCTGCTTAGGGAGAGGATGTGATTAATCAAGCAAAGTTTTTCAGATAGACCTGTGAAAGGCATGTGAGTGATGCTATTTTTTCATGAAGATGAGTTGGGTGGCTTGGGATAGTGTGGCTAGAGAAATATTATAAAATGTCATCCCATGTAAAGCCTGTGGTTATGTGCCCAAGGCTTCATCTCAGCTTCAGAAGAGAAGCTATCTGTGTTCTTCGAAAATGTTCAAAATTGTACATGCTGAGGAAAAGTGAATTGTGGTGGTTTTGGGATTATTTTATATGATAGTGTCCTTCTACAGTAGAGTTAGCAAAAGTCATCCTATTGTCCACCTCATCAGGGAAATACATAGGAGAGTGCATCAGTCATCTGCCATAGTGTTAACAAAGTTCCTTAAGCAAAAGAAGTGACACTGAGGGCAACTGGGGAGCTTTCCCTTCCCTTTTCTGCTCCTGCTTGAGGAGTTTTTGACTGTCTGATAGATACTGCTGCTTTGTGCTCGGGGTTAGACCATGATGTCCATTGAAACAATGGGATCAAAATGATGAGCTGTGACATCATTTGTGCCATAGTGCTCATCCATCCCATGTAGTTTTTCCTTCTGTGTAAACCTGTGATCATTGCAAGAGCACACCTTGCTCTGTGCTTCATAATGCACCCTGCTACACTATAGAGACTCAGACAGCATGTTTAGACAGTAACTTGTGTCCAGGCAGCTCTTATAAATTAACTACAGTTCAGCTTCAGTCCCTAAGAATGGCTGGTGTGCCTAAATGTGGTTTGCTCATGACCAGACCAGCTGGACTAATAAAACCTGGTTTTGTCTCCTAATGGAGAATCATTTGGGATATGACAAATAAAAGCAAGCAAAACAAAATGTGCTACATACACATCCAATTAGTATTTGTAAGCAGATTAAATCCAGTTGTCTATTTGTGATTAGACCCTCTGAGATGACAGCTTTTGTTGTCTGTGGAATGGACAACTCTTGATTGAGGGAATTTGAATCCAAGCCAAGGCACTGTGATCTGTCCACTGCTGTCACCAACATCCATACCCACTCCCACACCATTTTTGGCCTTAAAGATCATCTAGTTCCAACCCCTCTTCCATGGGCAAGAACACCTTCAACTAGACCAGGTTGCTCAGAGCCCCATCCAACATGGCTTTGAACACTTCAAGGGATGGGGCTGTCACAGCTTCTCTGGTCAACCTGTACCAGAGCCTCAGCACCTTCACAGAAAAGAATTTCTTCCTGATATATAATCTAAACCTGCATTTTTTGAGATGGAAGCCATTCCCCCTTGTCCCATCACTCCATGCCCCGTCATAAGACCCTCTCCAGCACTCTTGTAGCCCCTGTCCTTAGGCACTAGAAGGTGCTCTAAGGAATCCCCGAAGCCTTCTCTTCTCCAGGCTGAACAACCCCAGCTCTCTCAGCCTGTCTCCATAGCAGAGGTGCTCCAGGCCCCGATCATCTTCATGGCCTTCTTGGGACTTGCTCCAACAGGTCCATGACCTTTGTAAGTCAGGAGCCCCAGAGGTGGATGCAGCACTGCAGACAGGGTCTAATACTGCAGGGAAGCCAGATGTGGGGAATTCAGAGGTGTTGTGAACTGGGTACCTACCTACCTAAAATTGATAACTGTGACTCTCCAACTCTTGCAGGCAGAGTATCTTGAATAACCAGCTTTTCAGGGGTCCGAACAAGATAATACTGACCTTGGATGACCTCGTATTCATCAACCCGGAGCTACATAGAAAGGTGAGTCCTTCAGCTTGTGAAAGGAATCTGGTGGAACAATCTAAAACAGATTTGCTGTGTGGTATTTTCATACTCATGAAGCTCTGGAAAGGTCATTTCACTTCTTCATGTCATTTTCCCCTGCATATGCTGAGTGGTTTTGAGTCTCAGATTAGATGCCAGAGCTTTTATGGTAATGTAAACTAGTAGCCTCGATTGTGTTTCTTCCAGCTGCTATGGCTTATTCCTTGTTCTTGAGGTTGGATGGTGCACCATAGGACAGACATCCACATAGATAAACCATCTGACCCTCTAAAATAAAGTGTTGGGATTCAAATACATTGGGAACTGTTCCTGGCCCATTCTGGCTCCTACCCAGAGCTGATGATCTACTGGGGGACAATCCCATGATTTCCTTACCCAGAAGTCTGTGCTGCAAGGCAGAGCTGGAGTGGAGGTTTACACCCAAAGGTGGTAGCTGTCTTGCACCTGTTTCCTTGTCTTCCAGAGGCTAACCTTGGACAGTCTGACTGATGCAAACAGCATAGCAGTCAGGAGCAGAAGCCTGAAATCCATAACCCGCTCCGCTTCCTTGAAAAGCACAGTTGCCACCCATGAAACCTCCAATGTGGCCTTGTATGAGGTAGGTAGGGACCTTGTGCAGCCTTCTCCCACTGCTTCTGTTCACTGCACTGCTCAAGGGGGAAAAGTCTTTGACTGCAGTACTGTAGGATCTCCCAGGATGGAGATACTGTGAACACACCCTAAGTATGAAAATAAGTTACTCCCAAGTATGGACAAAGCAGTGTTTAAGGTGACTCTGCCCCAACCCTCACACTGACACTTGGAGTCATGTGGGATGGTGATATTCAACATCCTTATGTAACATTGCCAGGTCTGGTCTCTGTTACAGAAGTCACCGCCTAAAGGCACCATGACGAACCTTTCTTGCAAGGCAGTCTTTAGCTGGTGACACCTCTAAAAAGGAACTTTCTTGCAAGGATCCAAATACAGAAACGGAAGCTCAAATTCCCCTTTGTGGCAATAGGACTGTTCGGAGTTTAAACAGAGGAAATGGCCAAGAAAATTCACCGCATCCATCACCTCTTTCCTGAAAATGCAGCTTTTTGAAAAATTGGCATGGTAACTTTTCCTGAAGAGGAGCAAAATAAATTTGATTTATCATTAATGCCAGAGAAAAGCTCTTACCCAAGTTATTTTCCTTTTTAATAAATTTATTATTGCTCATCAGATACTAACACACCTTCCAGGCATGAAATTCTGATGAAGGTCCTGCCTCACTCCTTTTTTTGAGGATTTGCTGTGGATATTCTTATTTGGGTTCAGTATATAAAGAATCCATTGCCAAGAACATTAAAAATCCCCAGCCACTTTCCAAGTCAAGGATCTGAAATTCAGATCTGGATCCCATGCTAGCTGTTGCTCAGAGATTTGCTCTGTCAGTCACCTGTATTGGGATTAGGGGACTGGAGCATCTCTCTTAAGAGGAAAGGTTGAGGAAGTTGGGCCTGTTCAGCCTCAAGAAGAGACAACTGAGAGCGCACGTAATTGATGTCTATAAATATCTGAAGGGAGGGTGTCAAGGGGCTCTTTTCAGTGGTGCTGAGCAACAGGACGAGGCAAAAGGCAGAAACTGATGCACAGGAAGTTCCACCTGAATGTGAGGAAGAGCTTCTTTGCTATGTGGGTGACCAAGCACTGGAAAAGATTGTCCAGGAAGGGTGTGGAGACTCCCTCACTGGAGATATTCAAGAAGTGTCAGGACACAATCCTGTACAATGCGCTCTAGGATGACCTTGCTTAAGTAGGGAGGTTGGACCAGATGGTCCATCACTGGTTTCTTCCAACCTTAACTGTTCTCTGATTCTGTGATTGTGGACAGGGAGACTGGGTGTGGCTGAAAAAATTTGAGATGGGAGAAGTTCACTATCTGCGGCAAAGCACCACCAGCATTTTAAGGAAGGTAGGAATAGGGGATGATGACGTGGAAGGAAGGTTTCTCAGGGGATGTTCGTGGCTTCAGCGTGTTTTTGTTGTATTTGTCTCATGTTTATCCATTAAATCACACATTGTGATTGTTGATGAGTCTTGTCTGATGAAATGTGGTAGAATGGACCATGCAAGACTGCATCTGACAAATTTACCATAGATCCATGTGTCAGAGTCAGTAGCTTGTAAAACCCACCCTGGACCTGCCGCTTCAAAGCTGGTGCAGTGTTAAATGTACAATGAATCCTTCACATGACCTTGCCTGCAAAGGCAGAGTGGTTTGGGGAGCTAATCCCTGCACAGCGTGAGGCACTGGTAGATATTTTCATGTATTATATGTTGACAGTGCGACACAGACCCAGTCGTGCATTTCTCTGGGATTTGCTTTGTGTTTCCATCTAAGATGCATCTCAGAAGCTTAATTTTAGTCTTCAATTTTATTATTACAAATGCCAAAAAAACATACTTGTTTTCCATATTCAAGGCCATTAGTTGTTGGCCGCTGTTGCTAACACAGCAGTGGCATTTTTATGCATGTAAAAGCAACAAATTTACCAAGGCATGTCTCCAAAGGCACCATTGATGCATGACTTTGGACTCTTTAGGTACGGTATTGCTTTCCAGTTCAGAGCAAGATCCACATGCTGAACTCAATCTACCTCAGCAAAGCCATTTTGGCCTAGTGAAAGATTCAATCCAGTTTGTCTAAATAAAACACAAATTTCTGTTTAGTTTGCTTTTGCTATCTTGCTTTTTCTTAATGGACAGACAAAGGAAAGCAAAGCTTGAAAAAGTGCGGAGTAGCCAAAAATAAGCACCAAAGAGGTTTTTTGCTTCCCCATCCTTCTGTGGAAGGCTGTTTGCGAGTGCAAGTGTGATAAGGGCATCTAGTGATATCAAGAAGTTACTGAGCAGATGTCTGGCTGACCTGGTCTCACTGTGATTCACTGTCTTGTTTCAGATGAAAGATCTGCGTCATGAAAATGTGAATCTGTTCCTGGGCTTTTTCTCTGACTGTGGCATTTTTGCCATAGTGACGGAGTACTGCTCACGAGGCAGCCTGGAGGACTTGCTGAGAAACGAGGATATGAAACTGGACTGGATGTTCAAGTCCTCTCTTGTGATGGATCTAATTAAAGTAAATCCATTGCTCCTGTTGAGGCATGGTCTGCATGGGACTTTTATGATCACTAAGCTCTTTCAATCAGAACTTTGGGATTTTTATAATAACAGGGAAAACAAACGTGAATGTAATTGTATTATTCTTTAATGGAGACCTCTTATTTTGTTGCCATCTGAGAGAAGCACCATTTAGGCAATAGAACTACAACCACACAGCAGGACAAGAGGTTAAAACTACACATCAGGCTGCAACTGATCCCCTAGAACAATAGAATTTTGTGACAAATTCATTCTTTGCAAAGGCCCTTTCTTGTCATAAATCAGAAATGCATCCACCATAGAACCAAACAGTATCCATCTCCTGCCACAGGATGGCGGCACATATGGTGCCTTTAGCAGTGTTCACATTTCCAGTCATGTCCCATGGTGCCTTTAGCAGTGTTCACATTTCCAGTCATGTCCCATGTTTTCATGTCTTACTGGTGAACTGCTAATTTGGGACAGGTAGATTCCAGAGGGTAGACTGCCAGAACCATTCTTTCAGTCTGTGATCCACCTTCTAAACCTCCTTGAGGGAGCTGGGATGGGGCACCCAGCTCTTCATGACTTCCTTTGACCTAACTATTTGGTAACACTTGTGTCCACTTTCTTATCCTAGTCTAAAAGCAGAACTTCTCGGTGCAGTGAGATGTAGGGCTACAGAGGGAGGCATCTGACTCTTCCTAAAGTTGTCAGACCTTTCCAATATTACTTTAGGGTGCAGATAAACCTCTTTCATATTCCTAATCCATTTCTGAACCTCTCCCATAGTTTATTGTTTCAATCATTACTGCATTTGACATAGAGTCAATGCTGCATCTGATGCCATCTAAGGTGACAAATTGGCTTGGTGTCTCCGAGTGCTGATGGATAAGATAAATCTTAAGGATCAACCTGGATTTTTTTCTGTGTTTCATAGGGAATCAGATATTTGCATCACCAAGAATTTGCCCATGGACGTCTCAAGTCTCGTAACTGTGTTGTGGATGGCCGGTTTGTCCTGAAGATCACTGACTATGGTTATAATGAGATCTTAGAGGCACAGAAATGCCCCTATATTCAGCCATCCCCAGAAGGTGGGTGTGATGAGGAATTTTTTTTTTTTTTTTAATATTTGTCCATTGATTTAACAGATATTTGCCCCAATATAACTTCAGGCCAGTGGTCACACAAGGATTTACATGCTAAATCCCACTACATGTGCTTTCCTCTACACCATGAATTGTTATAAGAAAGGGTAAGCAAAGGTTTTTTTCAGACTACCTGAAAGTGAAACAAATAGCAGAGTGACATGGTAAAAAACCATCTTTTACTATAAGCAGTGACAGAACTTCAGGTTGTTGTAGTTGGAGAAGGACTGAATTGTCCCTGAAATCTTATCAGTACTGAATCTCTGTGACCAGTAGAATTGGCTTCGCATCCTTAGACCCAATCCTATAGTTAGAGTTCTATGTTAACCCAAATGCAAAGACACTTTTTTTTGTTAAAATAAGTCATCTGAAACACAAAATGCTGTAGGTCTCTTTGAAATAGGTCTTCTACATGCCAATCACCAAAGGCTGCCGCATGAGATTCCCGCCACTTAGGAACAGCATCTCATGGGATCAGGTTTGGAGACTTTG
Source organism: Struthidea cinerea (assembly GCA_013397865.1). Taxonomy (NCBI): domain Eukaryota; kingdom Metazoa; phylum Chordata; class Aves; order Passeriformes; family Corcoracidae; genus Struthidea; species Struthidea cinerea. The sequence goes on from VZTI01002512.1 coordinate 23,095, forward strand.
ACAGGATTTCTTTCACTTGGCCATTGCCTTGGGGTTCCTCTGGTATCCCAGTTTATTCTTGAAACCTGGTTTCAAGTAGTATGTAGTGTTTTAATCCATCTGTCATGGGATTTGATGCCTTCACTTTTCCAGTGTCTCAGACAGGGCAGTTGTCAGACAGAAGACTTTCTTCTCCTCCCTTACAGAAGATAATTACATTTGCAGTGGCAGAAATGTTCCATATTCCCATTACTCAGAATGCACAGTTACCAGGGTAACAATATCACAGTTTGAAGATTCATTTCTTGATGAGGCTGGATATGTTTTACAACTGTGTCTTTTGTCTCTTGAACTATTGGATTATAAAGACAGTACATCAGATTGTCACAAACTGCTTTTACAGAAACTACTTTCATTTAAAAAGAACTACAGAAAATGTGTTTAATTGTGGCTTTTTAAAAGAGCAACAACAGTAACAAGAAATTCAAGATTCGGTACCAACATTTTTTCTCAGGAAGTTTTTCAGTCAAAAAAAGGTGTTAAAGCTACTGGCAGTGGTGAGGTGACTTCTTATGTTGAAGTTCATGGCTGGTATTATATGATACAAGTTGTTGGTATGGCAACTTTTTAAAAAAAAATATAGAGTAAAACTTGTAAATTTTTTTTTGTTGGCGTGGAAGTTTAGTATTTCTAACACATCACTAGAAGTAAAAGAGTTGATACTGTAAATAATGAAGTATTTTCCAACCTTTCCTCAAATGGCTGAAATAAGGTATTCATTTAAGCACTTATTTCACAACAGTCTGAGTTCAAGTATAAGAAATGTGATGGTCTGGAATTTTTTTAGAATTGCTCTGGACAGCTCCTGAGTTACTGAGGGACCCAGATATGTGCAGAAAAGGCACATTCAAAGGGGACATTTACAGCTTTGCAATCATCCTACAAGAAGTGTTTGCTCGGGGTCCACCTTACTGCACATCACCACTCTCAGCCGAAGGTAGGCAACTATTACAGTATATTTTTAAGGCTTTGTGTAGAGCACTCATAAAAGGTCTGGCCAAGTCCCCTTATTAATAAGGCAATAATGTATTAGTCTTATGACCTTTCTCAGTGGCAGAAGTCTGTTTTCAACAAAACCTTCGTAATAAACATCAGAATGTGTAGTTCTCATCACAGCCTTGCTACATGTCTCATCACTGCTTTCACTGAGACTGGGGCTCTGGGTGCCCACCAGGATGCTTCAGACCACTGCAGCACCTCCAGTTCCCTGTACAAACTCTGGCTTTTCATCATAGTATGGGTGAAATCTGATGGCAGAATTTCCCGTAGCTTAGAAACTCCTTTGCTTCCCACTCATCAACCCTTTTTTGTGCATCATAGGGGCTGTAGTTTTTGAGCTGGACCCCTTGTCAGCATCCTATTTTGTCCATCTGCCCTTCTATTTTTCCTTAATCCTTTCCTTTTTAAAGAGATTCTCTCTTCAACAGAGGTTGAAGTGATGCATCATTTTGCTCATATATATCAGAAACCGCAAACAGGTGAACTCCTTAGGAGCTGCTCATGGTGCAACCATGTTGTACATCCATGGGAAGAACAAACTCACTGCAGTCAGGCTCAGATCACAAGCACTTGAACAGGGAGGGAGTGACAGCAATCTAAAATTAGCTGATTTCTTTGACAGACCATTCTCAACACATTTTAAGCTGGACAATCACCAAGTGGGGTATGACAATTCATTACCCGCTAGTTCACCTGTAAAAATGGGGCCCTGACCTTTCTGTGCCTGAAGATGCTGTCACAATGCAATGACAATGATGTTAATGATGTTTCCCACTCTATAAATCAGAGCTGGACCCATGATGTAGACCGTGATGCAATTAGCAGTTTTCCCCCACCTTGTCAACCTGCAGAACCTCCAGCAAATGTTGAAGACAGTTTTCTAACCTGATAAAATGATGAATTTCTACCCATTGTGTCTCAATCCTAAGGAGCTTTCACTTTTGGTGTGAACTTTAAAACAATCTGGGGAAGGCATTTTCCCTTGGCTGCCCCTGGAAGTATTGGGGCCAGATGTTTTGATTAGTTCATTTGGCAGAGTCTGGTGGGATGAGCCAAAGATCTTTAAAGTAAGCTGTCAATGCTGAAAAGCTTTGGGTACTCACAGCAACAGCAGGAGTCCTGCCAGAGAAAGAGGTTTTCGCACCATTTGCCTGCTCTGCACTGAGCAAAATAAGACTTTCAAATACAATAACTTTGGTGGGTGTTAAAGGACTGACTTCTCAGAACCAAGCCCAGTTCCTTACAAGCCTCATTTCTAGGAAAGGAGCTCTAGACAGAGAGTCATTTCCCAGATATTGTTTTGAACTCAAACTCTCCCCCTTAACATACTTTCCACTGTCTCCACTCCCATCAGCCTCCTACGTCCTGGTTCCCAGTTAATGATGAAGCGTCAGAGGCTCGTATCCTTCCTGTCTGGGCTCAGCCATAAACCTCTGCTCTCTTAGAAGACTGTAGGTCCTAGTGGAGAGAGTCAGAGGCAATTTCATTAAATCCAAGCCTGCAGGCTCAGACATCCCTCTGTCACACATCCTTCCCCCATCCAGCCACTTTATTACTCATAACCTGGTTCTCCAGGGACAAGAAGGCAGATGAATCTTCTTTAAAACCTTCAACAGACTCCTGACAGAGAAAAGCAGAAACCTGCAGCTTCATTTGGCACAGACTCTGGGTGCTAAGGAGTAAGAGTGACAGCTAAAGACGCAAGCCAGGGACACATGAAAAGGTTCATATCCTTTGTCCCTATCAATGCCCTCTTACAGTGTGAATCCTATTCTTCTCTTTGCCACAGAAATTATAAAGAAAGTGAAGAAGCCCCCTCCCCTGTGCCGCCCAAACATAGCTCCTGAGGTAGCCCCCCTGACATGCCTCCAGGTAATGAAGCAATGCTGGGCTGAAGCCCCTGAACGACGTCCAACATTTGAGGAGGTATTTCATAAGGTCGGTGAATAAAGCAGCTGGTGTAATTCCTTTGTTTGCTCTTGGCAGAGAATAGTTTTGTTGTTTGGGGTTTTTTTTTTGTTTTAACTCAGTTATTAAAGAAGGAAGAAGTTACAGAGCCCTAGACTTGTCCTGACTTAGGGGTGGTGAAGCAGCCTGGACATGGGCTTGATGTCTTCACATTTGCAGTGTACCTGCACAGCTGGTCTCATGGAGATGAAATATTTGTAAATTATGCACCTTCAGATCAATTTTTTTAAATCTTCTGAACATTTAAATGGTGACTCTAAGGAAAATTCACCAAAGACTGCTAAAGCGAAAGATACAACATTTGGCATAGGAGGTCTCTCAGTTCCAGCTTGGTGGAAGCTTGGAGAATAACCCAGGGAAATATGAGTGTGCCTGAGGCCTGTTTAAACAGCTTTCCCAGATACCTGTTACTGGCCAGTCTCGTGGACAGGTACTGGCAAAATAACCCCCCTTTCTGGTCAAGCAGTGAAGTTCCTGTGTTCTTATAAGGTCATAGAATCATAGCCTCATTAAGGTTGGAAAAGACCTTTAAGATCATCAGTCATCAACCCTGTACCACCACCATGTTCACTGTTAAACCATGTCCTCAAGTGCCGCATCAACATGTTTCTTGAGCACTTCCAGGGATGGTGACTGCACCAAAGTGCCACATCCACACATTTCTTGAATGCTACCAGGGATTGTGACCCCACCATTTCCCTGAGCAGTCTGTTCCAATACTTTACAAACCCTTTCTGTGAAAAAAATGCTCAATATGCAAGCTAAACCTTCCCTGACACAGCTTTAGGGCATTTTCTCAAACCAGGTAAACAAATATCCATAATTTTTACCTTTTTGGTTCTATGAAGCTGTGAATAATTTTGAGCCCTGTGACTCTGCTGTTGAGTCTAAGGCAGCTTCTAAAGCCACAAATTATCCAAAAGTTTTAGAGGCTCAACTTCAGGTCAGGAGGAGAAAGCACAACTCTGTGAAGAATTGGGAGTGGAGGTGGCAGTACCCACACATGTCAGTGTGCAAAGATGGATTTCAGTCCAGTAACATGTAAACAGGTTGTACATGTTGCTAACATCCTGAAATTTGTGCCTCTGAATGTAAAGTTTTGCAAGATACCCTAAAGATTGTTCATGGGATAAGTGGGGTTGCAAACCTGCAGCCTGACAAGACTGCATAGCAAAGTACCTGTTGACAACTATTGAAAATTCACCTTCTAATTCACCTTTTTCCTTTATCTTTGAATTCTTGCCATTGATAAAGCCAGTCTTTAGCATTGACCCTTGAAAATAAATGTCTGCTTTTTGTTCCTTTCCAAGCTCAGAGTGCTGCAGTGGTATAATGAGACAGACAAATAACTTTCCAGTTTGATTTTCCAGTTCAAAACCATCAACAAAGGGAAAAAGACCAATATCATTGACTCAATGCTCAGGATGCTTGAGCAGTACTCAAGCAACCTGGAAGATTTAATCAGCGAGCGGACTGAAGAGCTGGAGGTTGAAAAACAGAAGACAGAAAAACTGCTGTCACAAATGCTTCCACCGTAAGTACTGGCACTTCAGGTGGCAAAAATCCCCAATGAACCAAACCAAAAATACCCCAAACCAAATAACCTATAGCTAGTCTGGACAACACTCTTCCCCAGAAGTGAGCAATATTGTAGACCTGACCATCCATTTTGGCAAGCACCTTCAAATCAAAGCAAGACACTTTAATCAATGCTCATTACAGCCATATAGAACTTTCTGTTTAATGGAAGATCTGAACACAGAAAAACTGAAGTCTGAACTCTTGGACATGCACTAGAAAAGGGTTTGTTCCCTGCCATCTTTGCTTGTGTTGCTATTTCAGATCAGTGGCAGAAGCCCTCAAGACTGGTGGCACCGTGGAACCAGAATATTTTGACCAGGTGACCATCTACTTCAGTGACATTGTAGGCTTCACATCCATTTCAGCCCTCAGTGAACCCATTGAAGTAGTTGACCTTCTGAATGACCTTTACTCACTGTTTGATGCCGTTCTTGGAAACCATGACGTTTATAAGGTGAGAAGTAATTTTATTCTATGTTTCCTTTCCATCTTTTTTGATTTATGTATTTATTTCTTAATGTAATGATATTTGCTAGGTGGAGACAATTGGTGATGCCTACATGGTGGCTTCAGGGCTCCCAAAACGGAATGGAAACAAGCACGCAGCTGAAATAGCCAACATGTCCTTGGACATCCTCAGCTCCGTGGGAACATTCAAAATGAGGCACATGCCAGACATTCCCCTCAGGATACGAATCGGGCTGCACACAGGTAGGCAGCAGCACCTGTCTGCTCCTGAACATCAGAGAACTCCTTCTCAACTGCATTTCCAACTTTGAATGCTTTCTTTGTGCCTGCCCCGCAAAAACACCCTTACAAGACACTTTAAAATCTTCCATTTCAGCAAGGGTGTTAAAATGGAAAAACAAAACCCAGGGAGGGTTTGTGGAGTAAAGTGGCTTAGCATCATTTTAAGGAGAGATAGTGTATTCTGTCCCAGCCAGGAACTGCATCTGGCACGTTAGCCACAAGTGTTTCATTGTATGGATAGCTCTTCGATGTGCCATAGGGCCTTAAGAGGTGGGATATCAAGACACCCAGTGATGTCTTTGCAACTCTGTTCTGAAATGAAAAAACACAGAAACACTGACGTATGAAGTGAAATAATAAAAATGTTGGAGAGATTTATTACAGGTAGGATATACTGGAAGAAAAATGTGATACAGCTCTTAAGAAAGTTATGCTATAAAGAAAACATTATCTGTGATGTAGATGTCATAATGTATTCAATCAACAGAAAAGTGGCTTGTTTAAAAAGAAAGGAGGAAGTTCCTTATATATATATATATATTTACAAAATGTAATTAAACTCCAAAATAAAACACAAAAACTCCAAAATAGTAAAACTGCAGTTATATAGGTGAAAGTACTTTAAATGTAGGAAAATACATCTGCTATTATCATGAATCAATATTTATATAAGAGATATGAACCTTCATAATTTTACACATTTTTTACTCAACCATTAATAGATTCTTCTCAGCTGTTTGTCACCAGATTTCCTGCCTCTTCCTCTAAAGTACAGGAGTATTGCCCATTGTGGAAAGCCAAACAATGCCTAAGAATGCCCAGCAGTCTGACCCGATATTACGTGGGTTTATCCTTCTGCTTATCTGATAATATCCACACTTCTGCAGCTTTGGCACGCAAGCATTTTGCAGATGTCAGCATCCTTGTCCCTGATGTACATGTTGGGAGACAGAAGCAGACTAAAGGAAGTATCTCACTCAGAATATCCCAAGAACAGAGCTGTGACTTGAGAAGAGTAAAAATCAGTATTTCATATCTCCTGGACCTTATAAGATCCTCTTTTGGAGTTATCTCTAAAACACATCTTCCTACTGTTTTCTTTGACGTTTGTGAGCCTTAGCTGACCCTTCCCAGAAGTGTAAAGCATTAAGGAATGATTGTGGGAGCACTGTGTGTTTTACACTCTGTCAGAAATTAGATGAGACTAATGACTGCACATTGTCTTGCCCAGAGCAGGAGTCTCTGGAACACCAGCAGCATATTTTCAACATGGAAAGAGAGGAATTTGCTGTGCAACATCTGCTGCTGCCTGTTGACATCAGTTCTGCAGTGTATCTCCCATGCAGTCGGCCAAAAAATCTATCCCTAGGTGATGTCTACAAGGGGTAGTAACATTTTTTTGTTTGTTTTTATGAACTCTGGATATCTGGAAAGCAGAATTGCTAGGAACTGTTGTATTGGGTGTGAGAGGAAGAGGGGGGAGGACTCTGCAGATCTTGTTTTGCACAGATCTGGCAGCATCATACTGCCATGGGAGCAGCCACAAACACATGCTCCAAAGCAAACCATCTCTCTGAGCTACTGAGCTGACAGCAGAGTTTGATTAACCCTAGACCCTGTTTCTCCTGTGAAAAGATGCATGAAGAGGGAATGATCAGCATCATGAAAGCCTTGGGGAAGCTGTTGGGGAGAGGAGAGCTTGGCTGACACTTTCACTGTACTGGAAAGGATGGAGAAAGGGTGTGACCCCCAGTCATGTGCTTCAACTGCTCTCTGGAAACTGGTGCCAAGAAGAGCTCATGATGCCCTCTCAGAAGAAGCAGTAAATGCCGTTTGGGCATAGGCTGCCCCTGTCTTTTCTACCCCACAGGAAAGCTGCACCTCCGGGAACTGCTGGCCCATGCCTGTGGTCAGCTTGTGGCAGTGCATGGGTAAGGCAAAGAGGACAAAATGACCAGTGTTTGGTCTGCATTTTTTCCCCTGTTTTAAACACATCCTGGAATCTTGGCTGTCCTCTCTTGACTTCACTGCAGGTCCAGGATAACTCAGCTGACTCAGCTGTTTCCCTGCTATCCCTGTCTGGGCTGGAGCAGGACAGTCAGCAAGAGCAGTGGTGAGAAGATAAGCTTTTCCACGGAGGCGGAAGAAGATTTGTGTGTCAGTCAGGCTCTCTGGCAGTCAGCCCTGCTGTTTGATCTTGACTCTTAAACTCTGCAGCACTGCTGGTGGTTCTTGCAGAGTCTTAGCCAGAGCCTCTCGTTCACTGACACTTGCAAGCCCTGGCAAAGAGACACTTCAAAGCAAACCTGTGAACCTGTGTAATTAAACAACTAGGCCATAATGTTCTCATCACAGGGTGTCTGGTTTCCCCCAAAACTTGTAACTGTGGGAGATCTACCACTGGAAGTTTTTCTTAGCCTTTTGCTGAAGCTGTTTGGAAAAGGGGGAACACACACAGGAGGTGAAGGAAGTGAGTGAGTGAATGAAGTTTTACATGCTTTCAACACAGAGAATGTGTAATTTTGGGAGTGCTTATATGGCAGGGTTGGTTTTGAACTAAGAACTTTCTGCAACGGGACAGGCTTAAAAGCAGTACTCTAGAAAGATAACAACTTGCCCTAAAAATCTTGCCTCTCCTATGTTGTGAGCTTTGCAGAAATGGCTGGATGATTGCACCGAGTAGGGAACCTGAATTCAGGCACCCACATGGAGGTATTTCCAGGACTTTTAGAGACCCTGCACTCATTCTGAGGATATGTAAATGAACCCTGTAAAGCTGTTCAGGTGCAGGAGTAGAAAAGCTCTTATGGCTCAGTTGACCACATTGACTTGGCCTCCACTGACTAGAGCAGAAGCTCAGTCACCTTTACTTGTGCTTCTTAAAATGGAATCACAGAATCATAGTATACTCTGAGTTGCAAGGGACCCACAAGGATCATGGACTCCAACTCTCACATGAATGGCCCATACAGGGATCAACCCCATGATCCTGGTGTTATTAGCACCATGCTCTAACCAGTGGAGCTCAGTTCCTCCTCAGTAAGGGCTGTTTTTTTGACAGGAACCACCTTTTTGTGTCCTTGCAACACCTGTCACAGAAGGAGCTTTGGTCCTTACTGAGATTTCTGACTGCTGCTGTCCTGTTATCACCACAAAAAGAAGAGAGTTAACATTTTGTGAGATAGTGTTTTCTCAGGGAAAGCCCTTATTGAAACATGAATTAAGAAGTCTCCAAAAGACCTTTTTTTGTGCATATGTCACATCAGCATGCACACAATAAAGACCAGTTAGGGAACCATAAGGTCCTTGGCTCAGACTATCGACTGTGTCTTTACAGTTGTGCTATAAAAGTGCCTATAGATGAAAACCTGAATAAATCTTCCTCTAGTGGATATAGTTCCTCTCCTGAAAAGCTTGAAACAAATTAGAGAGTACTGATAAGGATGGGAATTAACTTGTATGAGATTCTGAAGAACAGTGTTTTGCCCTAGGTACACTGACAGTTAAAAAAAAAACCCTCAAATCAGGTTTTCATGATCTCCAGCAGTCTCTGTCTGCTGTGTTTGATCCAGTTTGATCCAGTTTGATCCATGCTCTTCAAGTCCTTGTAACATTTTTTGTATGAGCCATTCTTCGTCTCTCTTTTTTTTAATCTTTTATCAAGCAATGCTTCATCAGTCAGGAGCTAAAATCTGTCTTACCTCTCTGTTTGCATCCTCATGAAGTATATTAAAATCCAGCAACTTTGGGCAGCAACAGCTTTTCAGAGGTCACAGCATGAGGGGTTCTTGTGAAGTTCCCCATAGCTTTCAGCTGTGGAGTTTCATTGTCCTTAAGATATATCTGAAAACTATATGAAAGATCAGTTTTTGTAAATAAGGCTAAAATCACCATAAAATTACACTCTAATAAACTAACTGTCTCTTCTAAGTTAGGCTACAATTGTTACTCTTATTACTGTTTTAAACCCAACATTTTAACATCTAACCTTTTTATATTATGAAAACCCTTATCTACAGCATCATTTCAGGTACTGTTGATGATGTACAATGTTCACATCTCTTGTACTCTTGCATGGGAAAAGATTTCCTAGATATCAGTTATACTAAATCTTAAGTCAGAAGGATCATGACATTGAAAAGGCAAAGCCTGAAAAGGCATATCTATCTCATAAATACATCTGATGGAAAATACAGAGTCTCCTGTCTTTTCTCTGCAGGAAGCCCTACCTCATTCCATTGCTTTATATAAATATATATATGTGTATATATATATATATATAT